>JAUMJM010000210.1:377500-385000 GCA_033558235.1 Neomorphus geoffroyi | reverse complement strand
CCTAACCCTAACCCTAACCCTAACCCTAACCCTAACCCTAACCCTAACCCTAACCCTAACCCTAACCCTAACCCTAACCCTAACCCTAACCCTAACCCTAACCCTAACCCTAACCCTAACCCTAACCCTAACCCTAACCCTAACCCTAACCCTAACCCTAACCCTAACCCTAACCCTAACCCTAACCCTAACCCTAACCCTAACCCTAACCCTAACCCTAACCCTAACCCTAACCCTAACCCTAACCCTAACCCTAACCCTAACCCTAACCCTAACCCTAACCCTAACCCTAACCCTAACCCTAACCCTAACCCTAACCCTAACCCTAACCCTAACCCTAACCCTAACCCTAACCCTAACCCTAACCCTAACCCTAACCCTAACCCTAACCCTAACCCTAACCCTAACCCTAACCCTAACCCTAACCCTAACCCTAACCCTAACCCTAACCCTAACCCTAACCCTAACCCTAACCCTAACCCTAACCCTAACCCTAACCCTAACCCTAACCCTAACCCTAACCCTAACCCTAACCCTAACCCTAACCCTAACCCTAACCCTAACCCTAACCCTAACCCTAACCCTAACCCTAACCCTAACCCTAACCCTAACCCTAACCCTAACCCTAACCCTAACCCTAACCCTAACCCTAACCCTAACCCTAACCCTAACGCTAACCCTAACCCTAACCCTAACCCTAACCCTAACCCTAACCCTAACCCTAACCCTAACCCTAACCCTAACCCTAACCCTAACCCTAACCCTAACCCTAACCCTAACCCTAACCCTAACCCTAACCCTAACCCTAACCCTAACCCTAACCCTAACCCTAACCCTAACCCTAACCCTAACCCTAACCCTAACCCTAACCCTAACCCTAACCCTAACCCTAACCCTAACCCTAACCCTAACCCTAACCCTAACCCTAACCCTAACCCTAACCCTAACCCTAACCCTAACCCTAACCCTAACCCTAACCCTAACCCTAACCCTAACCCTAACCCTAACCCTAACCCTAACCCTAACCCTAACCCTAACCCTAACCCTAACCCTAACCCTAACCCTAACCCTAACCCTAACCCTAACCCTAACCCTAACCCTAACCCTAACCCTAACCCTAACCCTAACCCTAACCCTAACCCTAACCCTAACCCTAACCCTAACCCTAACCCTAACCCTAACCCTAACCCTAACCCTAACCCTAACCCTAACCCTAACCCTAACCCTAACCCTAACCCTAACCCTAACCCTAACCCTAACCCTAACCCTAACCCTAACCCTAACCCTAACCCTAACCCTAACCCTAACCCTAACCCTAACCCTAACCCTAACCCTAACCCTAACCCTAACCCTAACCCTAACCCTAACCCTAACCCTAACCCTAACCCTAACCCTAACCCTAACCCTAACCCTAACCCTAACCCTAACCCTAACCCTAACCCTAACCCTAACCCTAACCCTAACCCTAACCCTAACCCTAACCCTAACCCTAACCCTAACCCTAACCCTAACCCTAACCCTAACCCTAACCCTAACCCTAACCCTAACCCTAACCCTAACCCTAACCCTAACCCTAACCCTAACCCTAACCCTAACCCTAACCCTAACCCTAACCCTAACCCTAACCCTAACCCTAACCCTAACCCTAACCCTAACCCTAACCCTAACCCTAACCCTAACCCTAACCCTAACCCTAACCCTAACCCTAACCCTAACCCTAACCCTAACCCTAACCCTAACCCTAACCCTAACCCTAACCCTAACCCTAACCCTAACCCTAACCCTAACCCTAACCCTAACCCTAACCCTAACCCTAACCCTAACCCTAACCCTAACCCTAACCCTAACCCTAACCCTAACCCTAACCCTAACCCTAACCCTAACCCTAACCCTAACCCTAACCCTAACCCTAACCCTAACCCTAACCCTAACCCTAACCCTAACCCTAACCCTAACCCTAACCCTAACCCTAACCCTAACCCTAACCCTAACCCTAACCCTAACCCTAACCCTAACCCTAACCCTAACCCTAACCCTAACCCTAACCCTAACCCTAACCCTAACCCTAACCCTAACCCTAACCCTAACCCTAACCCTAACCCTAACCCTAACCCTAACCCTAACCCTAACCCTAACCCTAACCCTAACCCTAACCCTAACCCTAACCCTAACCCTAACCCTAACCCTAACCCTAACCCTAACCCTAACCCTAACCCTAACCCTAACCCTAACCCTAACCCTAACCCTAACCCTAACCCTAACCCTAACCCTAACCCTAACCCTAACCCTAACCCTAACCCTAACCCTAACCCTAACCCTAACCCTAACCCTAACCCTAACCCTAACCCTAACCCTAACCCTAACCCTAACCCTAACCCTAACCCTAACCCTAACCCTAACCCTAACCCTAACCCTAACCCTAACCCTAACCCTAACCCTAACCCTAACCCTAACCCTAACCCTAACCCTAACCCTAACCCTAACCCTAACCCTAACCCTAACCCTAACCCTAACCCTAACCCTAACCCTAACCCTAACCCTAACCCTAACCCTAACCCTAACCCTAACCCTAACCCTAACCCTAACCCTAACCCTAACCCTAACCCTAACCCTAACCCTAACCCTAACCCTAACCCTAACCCTAACCCTAACCCTAACCCTAACCCTAACCCTAACCCTAACCCTAACCCTAACCCTAACCCTAACCCTAACCCTAACCCTAACCCTAACCCTAACCCTAACCCTAACCCTAACCCTAACCCTAACCCTAACCCTAACCCTAACCCTAACCCTAACCCTAACCCTAACCCTAACCCTAACCCTAACCCTAACCCTAACCCTAACCCTAACCCTAACCCTAACCCTAACCCTAACCCTAACCCTAACCCTAACCCTAACCCTAACCCTAACCCTAACCCTAACCCTAACCCTAACCCTAACCCTAACCCTAACCCTAACCCTAACCCTAACCCTAACCCTAACCCTAACCCTAACCCTAACCCTAACCCTAACCCTAACCCTAACCCTAACCCTAACCCTAACCCTAACCCTAACCCTAACCCTAACCCTAACCCTAACCCTAACCCTAACCCTAACCCTAACCCTAACCCTAACCCTAACCCTAACCCTAACCCTAACCCTAACCCTAACCCTAACCCTAACCCTAACCCTAACCCTAACCCTAACCCTAACCCTAACCCTAACCCTAACCCTAACCCTAACCCTAACCCTAACCCTAACCCTAACCCTAACCCTAACCCTAACCCTAACCCTAACCCTAACCCTAACCCTAACCCTAACCCTAACCCTAACCCTAACCCTAACCCTAACCCTAACCCTAACCCTAACCCTAACCCTAACCCTAACCCTAACCCTAACCCTAACCCTAACCCTAACCCTAACCCTAACCCTAACCCTAACCCTAACCCTAACCCTAACCCTAACCCTAACCCTAACCCTAACCCTAACCCTAACCCTAACCCTAACCCTAACCCTAACCCTAACCCTAACCCTAACCCTAACCCTAACCCTAACCCTAACCCTAACCCTAACCCTAACCCTAACCCTAACCCTAACCCTAACCCTAACCCTAACCCTAACCCTAACCCTAACCCTAACCCTAACCCTAACCCTAACCCTAACCCTAACCCTAACCCTAACCCTAACCCTAACCCTAACCCTAACCCTAACCCTAACCCTAACCCTAACCCTAACCCTAACCCTAACCCTAACCCTAACCCTAACCCTAACCCTAACCCTAACCCTAACCCTAACCCTAACCCTAACCCTAACCCTAACCCTAACCCTAACCCTAACCCTAACCCTAACCCTAACCCTAACCCTAACCCTAACCCTAACCCTAACCCTAACCCTAACCCTAACCCTAACCCTAACCCTAACCCTAACCCTAACCCTAACCCTAACCCTAACCCTAACCCTAACCCTAACCCTAACCCTAACCCTAACCCTAACCCCTAACCCTAACCCTAACCCTAACCCTAACCCTAACCCTAACCCTAACCCTAACCCTAACCCTAACCCTAACCCTAACCCTAACCCTAACCCTAACCCTAACCCTAACCCTAACCCTAACCCTAACCCTAACCCTAACCCTAACCCTAACCCTAACCCTAACCCTAACCCTAACCCTAACCCTAACCCTAACCCTAACCCTAACCCTAACCCTAACCCTAACCCTAACCCTAACCCTAACCCTAACCCTAACCCTAACCCTAACCCTAACCCTAACCCTAACCCTAACCCTAACCCTAACCCTAACCCTAACCCTAACCCTAACCCTAACCCTAACCCTAACCCTAACCCTAACCCTAACCCTAACCCTAACCCTAACCCTAACCCTAACCCTAACCCTAACCCTAACCCTAACCCTAACCCTAACCCTAACCCTAACCCTAACCCTAACCCTAACCCTAACCCTAACCCTAACCCTAACCCTAACCCTAACCCTAACCCTAACCCTAACCCTAACCCTAACCCTAACCCTAACCCTAACCCTAACCCTAACCCTAACCCTAACCCTAACCCTAACCCTAACCCTAACCCTAACCCTAACCCTAACCCTAACCCTAACCCTAACCCTAACCCTAACCCTAACCCTAACCCTAACCCTAACCCTAACCCTAACCCTAACCCTAACCCTAACCCTAACCCTAACCCTAACCCTAACCCTAACCCTAACCCTAACCCTAACCCTAACCCTAACCCTAACCCTAACCCTAACCCTAACCCTAACCCTAACCCTAACCCTAACCCTAACCCTAACCCTAACCCTAACCCTAACCCTAACCCTAACCCTAACCCTAACCCTAACCCTAACCCTAACCCTAACCCTAACCCTAACCCTAACCCTAACCCTAACCCTAACCCTAACCCTAACCCTAACCCTAACCCTAACCCTAACCCTAACCCTAACCCTAACCCTAACCCTAACCCTAACCCTAACCCTAACCCTAACCCTAACCCTAACCCTAACCCTAACCCTAACCCTAACCCTAACCCTAACCCTAACCCTAACCCTAACCCTAACCCTAACCCTAACCCTAACCCTAACCCTAACCCTAACCCTAACCCTAACCCTAACCCTAACCCTAACCCTAACCCTAACCCTAACCCTAACCCTAACCCTAACCCTAACCCTAACCCTAACCCTAACCCTAACCCTAACCCTAACCCTAACCCTAACCCTAACCCTAACCCTAACCCTAACCCTAACCCTAACCCTAACCCTAACCCTAACCCTAACCCTAACCCTAACCCTAACCCTAACCCTAACCCTAACCCTAACCCTAACCCTAACCCTAACCCTAACCCTAACCCTAACCCTAACCCTAACCCTAACCCTAACCCTAACCCTAACCCTAACCCTAACCCTAACCCTAACCCTAACCCTAACCCTAACCCTAACCCTAACCCTAACCCTAACCCTAACCCTAACCCTAACCCTAACCCTAACCCTAACCCTAACCCTAACCCTAACCCTAACCCTAACCCTAACCCTAACCCTAACCCTAACCCTAACCCTAACCCTAACCCTAACCCTAACCCTAACCCTAACCCTAACCCTAACCCTAACCCTAACCCTAACCCTAACCCTAACCCTAACCCTAACCCTAACCCTAACCCTAACCCTAACCCTAACCCTAACCCTAACCCTAACCCTAACCCTAACCCTAACCCTAACCCTAACCCTAACCCTAACCCTAACCCTAACCCTAACCCTAACCCTAACCCTAACCCTAACCCTAACCCTAACCCTAACCCTAACCCTAACCCTAACCCTAACCCTAACCCTAACCCTAACCCTAACCCTAACCCTAACCCTAACCCTAACCCTAACCCTAACCCTAACCCTAACCCTAACCCTAACCCTAACCCTAACCCTAACCCTAACCCTAACCCTAACCCTAACCCTAACCCTAACCCTAACCCTAACCCTAACCCTAACCCTAACCCTAACCCTAACCCTAACCCTAACCCTAACCCTAACCCTAACCCTAACCCTAACCCTAACCCTAACCCTAACCCTAACCCTAACCCTAACCCTAACCCTAACCCTAACCCTAACCCTAACCCTAACCCTAACCCTAACCCTAACCCTAACCCTAACCCTAACCCTAACCCTAACCCTAACCCTAACCCTAACCCTAACCCTAACCCTAACCCTAACCCTAACCCTAACCCTAACCCTAACCCTAACCCTAACCCTAACCCTAACCCTAACCCTAACCCTAACCCTAACCCTAACCCTAACCCTAACCCTAACCCTAACCCTAACCCTAACCCTAACCCTAACCCTAACCCTAACCCTAACCCTAACCCTAACCCTAACCCTAACCCTAACCCTAACCCTAACCCTAACCCTAACCCTAACCCTAACCCTAACCCTAACCCTAACCCTAACCCTAACCCTAACCCTAACCCTAACCCTAACCCTAACCCTAACCCTAACCCTAACCCTAACCCTAACCCTAACCCTAACCCTAACCCTAACCCTAACCCTAACCCTAACCCTAACCCTAACCCTAACCCTAACCCTAACCCTAACCCTAACCCTAACCCTAACCCTAACCCTAACCCTAACCCTAACCCTAACCCTAACCCTAACCCTAACCCTAACCCTAACCCTAACCCTAACCCTAACCCTAACCCTAACCCTAACCCTAACCCTAACCCTAACCCTAACCCTAACCCTAACCCTAACCCTAACCCTAACCCTAACCCTAACCCTAACCCTAACCCTAACCCTAACCCTAACCCTAACCCTAACCCTAACCCTAACCCTAACCCTAACCCTAACCCTAACCCTAACCCTAACCCTAACCCTAACCCTAACCCTAACCCTAACCCTAACCCTAACCCTAACCCTAACCCTAACCCTAACCCTAACCCTAACCCTAACCCTAACCCTAACCCTAACCCTAACCCTAACCCTAACCCTAACCCTAACCCTAACCCTAACCCTAACCCTAACCCTAACCCTAACCCTAACCCTAACCCTAACCCTAACCCTAACCCTAACCCTAACCCTAACCCTAACCCTAACCCTAACCCTAACCCTAACCCTAACCCTAACCCTAACCCTAACCCTAACCCTAACCCTAACCCTAACCCTAACCCTAACCCTAACCCTAACCCTAACCCTAACCCTAACCCTAACCCTAACCCTAACCCTAACCCTAACCCTAACCCTAACCCTAACCCTAACCCTAACCCTAACCCTAACCCTAACCCTAACCCTAACCCTAACCCTAACCCTAACCCTAACCCTAACCCTAACCCTAACCCTAACCCTAACCCTAACCCTAACCCTAACCCTAACCCTAACCCTAACCCTAACCCTAACCCTAACCCTAACCCTAACCCTAACCCTAACCCTAACCCTAACCCTAACCCTAACCCTAACCCTAACCCTAACCCTAACCCTAACCCTAACCCTAACCCTAACCCTAACCCTAACCCTAACCCTAACCCTAACCCTAA
>JAUMJM010000210.1:0-370000 GCA_033558235.1 Neomorphus geoffroyi | reverse complement strand
CAAACCCCACTGAAATCAAACCACAACACCCACGCACGCCAGATAAAACATCCCAGGAATATTAACTGCTCTACTATCCCTCAAATGGCTTCTCCCAGGCAGCTGCGGTCACCCCCTCTGCAGCTGCATGACCAAGGACATGACACCTCTCCGTCTACTCCATGTACGGCTCTGTGTTCTGTAATGGACCCAACAGCCCTGGCCTTCAAACTCTAAATCTATAGACATATAAACTGTAGGACAACACCATTGCTCCTGTGCTACAGGCAGAGCAGCTCCAACCACACAGACACACATGGACCAACACCACGGCACATGGACCAACACCACGGCACATGGACCAACACCACGGCACATGGACCAACACCACAAAAGACAAAAGGAAACTCTGTAAGAAGAACGACTCCCTCACCAAAGAGGCCATCGGGCAACAAGACCTAGGGGGCTGCAAAGAAGAAGCTACAGCAGCCCTGGAAAAGCACAAGACCGTGGGCCGTTACAAAGAGATGCGGCCACAACCAGGAAGATGCACATGCAAGAAGCCTCACTTAAAGGCCTAAAGACATCGAGGATGCGCAGAAGCGAGTCCAAAACGGGGATCCAAGACAACGAGATACTGATCATCAGGGATGCTGATGTGGGCTGCGATGCCACCCCAAAAGATGACCTACCAGAAACTTCCAAGAGATGAGACCGATGTGCGCTTTAAGATCGACACGCAAGAGAAGCGGTGCCCAATTGGTGCTGTACTGATGAGTACAGGCATTGGAGACCCTACAGATGATGCCTGAGGCACATCCTGCGTGCCTTTCAAGTAAAGAAGAGATCGAGACCTGAGGAAGGTCCGAGACACAGCAGACAGACTACATAAACCACACAACGACACAGACACAGGCTGCAACTGCCCTGCCTGGCATGCGCTAGCGTTGGGCTGAAAAATCAATCCTCTCTCTATCTGCCCCAAGGGGACCCTTCCCGCACAGCCCTCTCCCCTACGCTACCTTTAAAACACCTCCCTTCTATTCACAACCTTCTTCCCTCTTCCCATCCCCGTCCCAACCCTGCTCCCTCAACTTAGCTTTCAGAGAGCCGGAGGTCTGAAGCCATCCCCAATGGAAAAAGCTTAACATCGACTGCTGTCTGGCAGGATCCTGCCCTCACCAGGGACCTCTTCACCATATGCAAGAAAACCAAACAGGAAACTAAGACGCTGCCAACAGTCTGCATGGTGCTGGCCGCTGCCTTGCATGACACGCACCTGTGTGTGAAAACACCACGGCCTTCTGCTCACCTGCTGCGGGCTGAGTCCAACAACAGATACTGCAGCTGTCATCACCCAGGGAACCTGAGGTGACAGTAGACACAAAACTCAGTGTTGTGCAGGTGAGAAATGAACCCCACGCTCCCTCTCCCAACTACCCAGCTCACCTCAAACACCCTTCCCTTTCCAAAGGTGGCACTGTTGGCACCTGCAAAATCCAAGGCAAAGTTGCCAGACAATATTTTGCACTTAAATACCAACCCACCAACAACCTCCTCACACTGCTCATAGGCACCAAGCTGCACCCTTCAGAACCGTGCAGCACCTGCAATTAAAGCCAAAGATACACACTCAGGTAGCGCCCAAAAGCACAGGCCGCCCACAGGGATTCCCCAGCTCCTCCTCCCTTACCCTTACCACTCAGTCTATTGGCTTCTGTCATCTCACACTGCCAGGTGGAGGCTTGCGCATCACCTGTAACAGACAAACAGCAAGGGATGCTTGTAACTTGTGGACTAAGAGACACCTAAACAACAACCGCTACTTCAGGTAACTCACCATCACTCTTCTGGCCCGACTCAGCTGCGGTGTCCACGTTCTGCTTTGCTCAGGGCTCTGCACCTTCAAAGCGGAGAGAAAGGAACTTGTTAGCTGGTCCTACACACACACAACCAGTCACAGGTTCCCACCTGCACCGCCGCTAGCACACCTTGCCAGGAAGCTCTTCCCGACTCTCCCATCGTCAGCCACTGGCGTGCAGCTCCTCCCTCTCCATCTGAAGAAACAATTGGACAAGTCACCATGATGCTGTGCGACAGCTGAACAATTCCAGACATCGTGTTTCCATTTAGGAACATAGTCTGTTTCACACTACAGCCATACAGCACAAACCCCACTGAAATCATACCCCGACACCCATGCACAGCTGATACAACACCCCAGCAATTTACACTGTCTACTGTTGCTCAAGTGGGTTCTTCCAAGCAGCCGAGCTCATCCCCTATGGCTCTGTAACCCCAAGGCAAGGACTCTCTCCATCTCCTGCATAAACGGCTCCATGTTCTGTAATGGACTGAAACAGCCCTGTACTTCGAACTCTACACCTAAAAGACATGTAAACCATAGGACAATACCGTTATTCTTCTGCTGACTACCACTCCTGTGCTACAGGTAGAGCAGCTCCAACCACACAGACTGACACTGCACACGACACCAGTGACACAACAACCAGAGACAAAAGGAGACTCCATAAGAACAACTCCCATGCCAGAGACGCCATCGGGCAATGAGACCTCAGGGGCTGTAAGGAAGATTCTATGGCAGGACTGGAAAAGCGGAAAACCATGGGCCATTAGAGATGCAGCCACAACTGGGAGGATGCACGTGCAAGAAGCCTCGCTTAAAGGCCTGAAGACATCGAGGGTGAATGGAAGTGAGTCCCAGAATGGGGATCCAAGGAAGCAGAGGACTAATCAGAGATGCTGATGTGGAATACGAGGCCTCTGCAAAGGCAGACTGATCAGAAGCTTCCAAGAGATGAGACCGATTCACGCTTTAATACTGTCACACAAGAACAGTGGTGCCAGAACAGCACTAATGGCAATAAGAATGGGCATTTGAGACCCAAGAGATGGTGCATGGAGCGCACGAGATGTGCCTTCTGCAACACAAAGAGTACATCGATATCTGCAAAAGATCCAAGACACAGACAGACTACGTAAACCACACAAAAACGCAGACACCAGCTGGAACTGCCCTGCAGGCACGTGGTAGCCTTGGGCTGAGAAGTAATGCCCTCTGCCTTAACCTGCCCAAAGGGAACAGCTCCTGCTCAGCCCTCTCCTCCATACCTTTAAAACCCCTCCCTGCCCTTCCCATCCGCTCCTTTCTTCCCAACCCAGCCCATCCCTGTCCCTCGACTTAGCTTTCAGAGGGCCAAGGGCCTGAAACCATCCCTGGCAGAAGCTCAAATGGCATCAGCTGTCTGGGATGAATCTGCAGTCACCACCCTCCTCTTCACCACCTGCAAGAGGACCAAATACAAAACAAAAGCAGCACTTACAGACAGCATCACGCTGCTCAGTGCCAACATCTCGTACGAGGCACATCCCTGCTACAAAACTGCCGTAGGCTTCTGCTCAACTGGTCCATGCCAATACAAACATCAGACACTGCAGCTGTGGTCACCTGGAGCACCTAAAGTTACCAAGAGACAAAGTTACCATTGGGCTCATGAGAAATCAGTCCCACACTCGTTCTCACTACTACCCGGCTCACCTCAAGCATTCTTCTTGTTCCAAAGGTGGCCCAAAACGGTACCTGCAAAACCAAAAGGTAAATCTCAACTGAGTTGCCATATCATCCTTTTTTCTTCTAGACACCGATTCAGATGACAGCCTGCTCACCTTATTGAACCACCTGTAGGTGTGTGGGGTCGCCCCTCTCGAGCTCCATGCAGCACCTGCAAAAATCAAAGCAGATGACACACTCACATTCCACCCAAAAGCACCAGCTGCCCTCAGCAATTCCTATTTCACACCCCCTATCTTGACCACTCCCCCACTCAGCCTCCATCATCTCGTGCTGCCATGTTGAGTCTTGCACACCACCTGTAATACAAACAGCAAGGATGCTTTTAATGTTCATTGATACCTCCCCACCTAAACAATAACCACTACTTCGGGTAACTCATCCTTGCTCTCCCTGGCTGAGTCAGCTCTAGTGCCGAAATTCCACTTCACTTATTGCTCTGCACCTTCAAAGTAGGAAAAAAAAAAAAAAATACACCTAAACTTCATTATCTAGTCACATCTTCCCACTGACAGCACAGCTGACCCACCTTGCTATGGCACCATACCCGCCTCTCCACTGTCAGCTCTTCCTGCGCAGCTTGTTCCTCCGCATCTGAAAAACATCGACAAACAGGTCTCCCTAATGCTCAGCGATACCTTATCAACTCTGAGCATCTAGTTTCCATGTAGGAACACCATCTCTATTATACACTACAGCAAGGCAGAATAAGACCAAATCAAACCCAAATGGCAAGCCCCACGCGTACCAGCTGTAACAACCCTGGAATTTAAACTGTTCCCCTTCACTCGCTCGAACGCTTTATCACAGGCACCTTCGCTCATCCTCTGTCTCTACATAACCCCACAGAAGTGACTCCCACAGCCTGCTGCCTGTGCGGCTACTTGTTCTATAATGGACCCTACGGCCTTTGCCTACAAGGCCTGGTCTTATCAACGTATTAGACAGAATCTTATTCTTATTCTTCCAGCCAATGCCACTCCCTCTGCACCTTGGGCAGAGCAGCTCCAACCACACAGACACGCACAGACAGACACTGTACATGAGACCAATGACACCACAACCAGAGACACAAGAAAACTCTGTAAGAAGAAAAACTCCCACACCAGAGATGCGATCAGGCAACAAGACCTAAGGGGCTGCAAGGAGGAACCTACAGCAGCCATGGAAAAGCTGAATACCATGGGCCGGTATGAACAGATGCAGCCGCAACTGGGAGGATGCATGTGCTAGAAGCTTTGCTTAAAGGCCTAAAGGCATTGAGGATGGGTGGAAGCAAGTCCCAGAACAGGGATCCAAGACAATGAGTGACAGATCATCAGGGATGCCTACTCGGGCAACAATGCTGCCACAAAAGATGACCAACTAGAAACTTCCAAGATTGCCACACAAGAAAAGCTGTGCCTGACTGGCACTGTACTGATGAGTACAGGCATTCAAGACCCTACTGATGGTGACTGAGGCACATCCTGCGTGCCTTTAAAGCAAAGGGATCAAGACCCAAGGAAGGTCCGAGATACAGCAGACAGACTACATAAACCACACAATGACACAGACACAAGCTGCAACTGCCCTGTCCGGCACACGCTATCATTGGGCTGAAAGTCAATCCTCTCTATCTGCCCCAAAGGGGGCCCTTCCTGCACAGCCCTCTCCACTACGGACCTTTAAAACACCTCCTTTCTATTGCCAACCTTCTTCCCTCTTCCCATCCTCGTCCCAACCCTGCTCCCTCAACTTAGCTTTCAGAGAGCCAGAGGTCTGAAGCCATCCCTGACAGAAAAAGCTCAACGCCGTCAGCTGTCTGGGAGGATCCTGCCCTCACCGGGGACCTCTTCACCATCTGCAAGAAAACCAGACAGAACTGAAACACCACCAACCCTCTGCATTGTGTTGGCCAATACCCATGCCTCATACGACACCTTGCTCTGCAAATATGCCATGGCATTGTGCTCACCTGCTCCAAAGCCATTCCAATATTTGATGTTGCAGCCGTTATTGCCTGGGGCACTGCAAGATAACAAGAGGAATTAAATAACTCCCACACTTGTGAGAAGGCAATGCCACGCTCCTCCTCACTACTACTTGGTTCACCCCTAACACTCTTCCTGTTCCACATGTAGCCCAAACTGTACCTGCAAAACCAAAGATAAATGCTGACCTGAGTTGCTAGATAAGACCTTGCTCTTAGACATCAATCTCTCTGACAACCTCCTCACCTTCTCATACCGCTTGGAGGCATGAAGCTTCATCCCTCTGAGACTGCATGCAGCAACTACAATTAAAGCAAAAGACACTTGTTTGCCCAGTACCCAAAAGCACCCGCTGCCCACAGCAATACCCCAGCTCCTGTTCTGTAGCTTTGACTGCTCGTCTGCCGGGACTCCATCACCTGGTGCCACCGTGGCAAGGTTTGCACATCACCTGTAATAAAGCAAAAAATGCTTATGGCTTCACAGGCAACACAACTCCTGAGCAAACTGCTACTTCAGCCCACTCGCCATCACTGTCCTCGCTTGAGTCAGCTCCAGTGTCAATATTATTCTTTGCACATTACTTCACTCCTTCAAAATAGAACCCTCAACCCATAAGCTCGCCACGTGGCCACCGGTCACGTCTTCCCTCTGATACCATGGGCTGAGTGACCTTCTTATTGCTCTGCTCCCCTCTGTCGCCCTTCGGTGCCTGGCTCATCTCTTTGCATCTGGAAACAAAACCAAATACATCCATCAGATGCTGATAAGTAACTGAACAATTCCCATGATCTTGCTCCCGTTTAGGAACACCATCTAGATCCCAACTACAGCCAGCCATAAAAAAAAGCCACACTTCGAGGCTTGTCTGTATGGGTCTTCACATCTTGGAGACTCCATCTGCTTCCCGCTACTCAGTGGCCCCTCCCATGTAGCTCCAGATACCCCATAAAACACTGTTGAAATGACTCCCCACACAACCTGCGGATGGTACCAGATCCAAGAAGACCAGGCAACTTCACCTAAACAGCCTAGGCATATCAACTTACTAACTACATACTCTTACTGCTCTTGCACCTAGCCCTGACTCTATGTTGTCAGGCAGAGCAGCTCCAAGCCGCGCACACAGACCGACACTAGACAAAACACTATAAACACTGCAACTCAAATGATGAGAAAAGCTCTCGGTAATAAGAACGACTCCCGAACCGCAGACATGGTCAGGCAAGAGGATCTCCAGAGCCACGAGGGTGAGGTAAGCTGGCTGTGTGGCAAGGCCAGACAGAGATAAACATCGTGGCTTGTAAACAAGAAACTGTCAAAACTGAGATGAGGTAGGCACAAAAAATCTGTCTTCGAGATCTAAAACTGAGATAACGCAGGGAAGAAATCCCAGTCCACTAAGACGAATGACTGGAGAGTAGGGATTCCAGCACAGGCAGTCATAGTGCCACAGGAGATGACTGATGTTAAACTTCTGAAATGCAAGATTAATCTGTGCTTTAAGCATACGATGCAAGAGGAGAAACTCAGGTAGCACTGTGCCAATGACTACAGGCATGCGAGACCCTGGGCACATTACCTGGAGAATATGCAGCACCTGCATAACTGAAAAAAAGTGCAAGCTAAAAATGCCCAACTGTTACTTAAAACCAAGAGTAGCTCTGTTTTTGAGAATGCATGTTGGTTACTAGGACATGTGTTAGTTTTAAATCTACTGAAACTGCTGAATGAAGAAATGGAGTGTACCGGTAATAAAAACCAATACTTAATCAAGAATAAGCTTGTTAAGTCACTTATTTCGTAGTTCTTGTACTCATATGAAATATAATGCATCCTTCTGCTCACCACTGTCTACAGCAGGGAAAGGCAGGGGTTCAATTATTTTCTTTTGAAATAAATACCCTAAAGAAAAGAAAGTTACTTAAAGAATCTCTAAGTATTTCTGTTTAGCAACCTTACAGTAATCCACTCCAATTAGTGTGGATCAGTCAGTACCCAGCATTCTCAACGGAGACAGCAAATGAGGATCCACTCGGCTCTATACAGCTGCTCTCAGTTCCTCACGGCTCTGTTTGGGTCCTCTAACCTATGCAACTCAGTTCCTCTCCTCTCAATTCAGCTTGGCCCAGCTCAGCATGGATCCGTTTGGATCGGCACGGTACAGCTCAGGGTCAAGCCGACAGGAGCAAGGAGAGAAGATGAAGTGAGCTAAGCGGAGCCGAATGGAGCAGGGGGCGTAGGAGATGCAAACATCAGCCCCGCCAAACAGTGCGTGCCCCTCCCCTCCCCGGGCCTCTGCAGCCGCGGAAGCGGGACTGCCCCGGCTGCAGTTCCGCGCTGCAGCCACGGGGCGGGGCCAGCAGCGCCCTGGTGCGACACCCGGGCTGCAGTACCAGTGTGCGGCCACACAGCGGCAGCACAGAGACCCCGCAATATTCGGATCGGCACAGCTCCACTCGGTGCTTTCCGTATCGCTTCGGCTCCTCTTGGCTGCTCTCGGCTTGATTCAGCGCTTGGCTGAATTCAGCTCGGATCGGATCGGCTACTCTCGGCTCGATGCGGAAACTCTCAGCTCAGTTCGGCTTTTCTCAGCTGCCCTCTGTAATAAATGGTTATTGTTTGTTCATTAATGTAATAGATGGTTATTGTTTGTTCATCAAGACTTTGCCTTAGGAAATGGACAAATACTGTTGGGGGATGGGATCGTCAAAAGTATCTGGTTGGGCAAACACAAATGAGAAGTTCGCAGGCTTTCTCAGTGTTCAGCCAATGAGCGGTGCTTGACTGGAGATGGAGAAGTTTACTTACGGGTGGTGCTGGGCCCTCCCTCTCTGACTATCAAAAGACCAACAAAGACCCCAAGGTAACAGGAGACACATGTGCAGAGTACACCAGGAAGTCAACATAGCATTGGACTAACAGAAAGTCCACATGGCAGGGTCACTATAAAAGGGGAGGGTGGATTGGGGAGGGTCATGTGCTGTTGGCAGAGCGGGGACTCCCCGGCCGCCCAGCTGCTGTTTTGCTTGTTGGCTGCTTGCTTAATAAACTTGATTGGCTTTAATTGGATTGTTCCTGTCTATTTATCGGAATGCATTTATAACACCCTTGGTTCCTCTTGACCACTCTTGGCTCGGTTTGGCTTAACTCGATGCTGCTCGATTCAGAGCCGACCCGAATTGAGTGAAGCTGAATCGAGCAGAGAGGAGCTGAAAGGAGCGTGGGGGGCTAGAGATGTAAAATAGTGTCAGCCCTCTCCAAGCAGTACGTGTAGACCCTGGCCCTCGGCAACAGCGGCAGTGAGGCCCTGACGGCTACGCATGGGGTCGGCAGCGGCGCCTCCTGACCGGGAGGCGGCCCCGAGCAGCGACCGAGCCCAGCAGCGCCGAGCCCTGCAACGCCGGGACCGGGGGCGGTGGCGCAGAGCACAGCAGCGCCCGACCTGCAGTACCGCGGTGCGGCCACACGGCGGCAGAAGAGAGCTCTGGGCGGGCAGGGGGCATCACCGCCCCCGCGCCACACCCGGCTGCAGTACCGCGGTGTGGCCACACTACGGCAGCACCGAGACCCCGCACTGTTGGCCTCGGCTCCTTTTGGCTACTCTCGAATCCATCAGGCTCGATTCGGCTCCTCGCGACTCAGTTTGGCTCCCCTCGGCTTATCGCGGCTTCTCTCGGATCAGTTCGCCTTGGCTCACCTCGACTCGGCTCTGCTCGGATTGCTTCTTCTCGGTTCGAATTGGTTCCGCTCGACTGGGCTCCTCTCGGCTCGGTTTGGCTTCGCTCGGCTTGGGTCCGAAGCAAGAGTAATCGAGAGGAGCCGAACGGAGCCGAGCCGGGAGTAGGCGAGAGGAGCCGTGAATTCTGAGTGGGGCCGAGTGGAGCCGAGAAATGCAAAGCGGAATGGAGCTTAGAGGAGAATCAGCAGGCGGAGCCGAGAGTAGCCGTGACAAGCCGGGAGGAGCTGGGGCGGTGGGAGACGCAAATGAGCGTCAGCCCTTTCCAAACAGTGCGTGCTCCCCCGGCCCTCGGCAACCGCGGCAGCGGGGTTGTGTCGTCTGCAGTTCCGCATTGTGGCCACGGGGCGGCGCCAGCAGCGGCTCGCAACGGTAGGGCACCGCCGGTCTGGCGCTACACCCGGGCCACTCTGCGACAGCACTGAAGCCCTGCACTGTTTAGCTCGGTTCGGCTTCGCTCGCTTGGCTCCTCTCAGCTCGATTCGGCTCCTCTCGGTTTAATTCGGGTCCTTCTCGGATCAATTTGGCTTTGCCCACCTCGGCCCAGCACGGCTTGGCTCGGCTCGGATTGGTTTGGCTCTGTTCGGTTCAGTTTCACTCGGCTCGATTCCAGAAATCAAGTTAAAGGAGGAACTTCGATTCCTTTTTGTTTCTGTAAATAAGACAACCATGGGAAGAATTAGAGGAAAATAACAGGAGGAAGCTTTGTATCTGGAGAGTTTGTTTGCAAAGTTGTATGACTGACTGTGCAAGTCAGCGATGCAAACAACCGAAATGGTGATATCGGGCTCTACCAGATGGCAGAGTATAAAGGCCGGAGCTTTGGGGCCCATCATGGGAGCTCCCAATCAGCTAGACTGAGACCCCCCACCTGTGGCCACCCCTCCCTCCTCCACTTCGCTGAAGAAGATCTCACAACGCATCCCCTGCTCTGCTAAGACAATGTCACGACAGATCATATGTTTCTGTATATGTTCTCCTTTGATGCTCATAGTGTGTAACTGATCATTGATTGTATTGATTGCCCCCCTGGACACGGACTGCGGGAAGCTGCTGCCAGCGAGCAGCCTGCCCCAGTTGCCTAGGAGGGACTGGAGAAGGTAGCAGTGACCCTGGCCATCTGCCATGCCCACAGAGAGCTTCATCCCAAGCCCCGTCAGGAACCGGGGCGGTGGCCGCGGCTCCCAGGGGTGGGGCATCGCCTGGCAACGGGAGACGCCACCTAAGGACCACCCCCACTCAGCTGCACTGGGGCATTTATTGCCCGTGGAGCACTCACTAAAGAGGAGGAAGGTTGCCCGTGGCGCACTCAGTGAAGAGGAGGAAGGCTGACGGCTGCCCACCCCTCTAACTCTCCCAGGTCCCCTCCAGGCACGAAGGCTCCTGTCCCCCCCCCGGGGCAGCTCCATCGTTACAGGCAGGGCAGCAGCCATGGCCTCGCTCAGCCTCTCTCAGATGCTGGATGCCGCCCTTGGCTCTCCCAGTGTCGTCAACTACAGAGAGCTGCATGGCCTCCTGCGGGCTGTGCTCTGGCACCTGGACCTACAGGATCTGCCTGTCCAGGTGTCGGGGCATGGCCCAAACCTCCTCCGAGAGGGCACCCAGCCCACCAAGGGACACCATGGAGAAAAAGCAGAACAGGGCAGAGACCTCACTATGGAACTAAGGCCACTCGTCCCCGGGATGGACCAGCTGCAGGGGACCACGAGCAGCCCCCAGGTCATGTCTGTGGCTGCCAACATGGGGCAGATGAAGAAGAAGATGGAATCAAATGAGAGCGACATCTCCTAGGTAGAGGCTCTGGTCAGTGCACTAGGTGCTCCCCTGCAAGATACCTGCTCCTCTGGGCTCTGCACTGCCATCGTGCTGCCCTCAGCCCAAGGTCTGGTTTAAGCCCAAGCTCACAGCAGCATGTGGGCCTGCCTGCACTATGGGAAAGAGATGGATGGAGTTTTGTAGAGGAAGAGCAGGTGCTGAAATGCTGCTGGGTTCTCCCCCACATTACCATCAGTGAGTCATGCTGGGTCAACACAGCTCTCAGTACCCTTGACTCTGCTGGCCGGGCCAGACCCTGCATTAACCTCGAGCTCTGCACCAGTGAAAGTAAAGGTCCTGGTCCTCAGGGATCCTCCCCTGGGGCTCACCCCTGCTACCTCCCTCTCCCAGGTTGTCCTCAAGGAGATTGGTGGGATAAAGGCAGCGCAGGCCCTCATGGAAGAAGACATCCAGCGGATCCAGGAGGCACTTGGTTTGGTGAGCTGCGGTTGACACTCCTGGGAGGGAGATGAGCCCTGCCCCTCTCCTTGTCTCTCTGCTACCCCAGCCCCTGCCCAGTGGCCATCACCAGCAGTGTCACCTGGCATGAAGGGCTCCAGGAGGGAAGAGTGGGAAGGGTGTCCCAAAAGGGAACCGTGGAAGCTCAGTCCACCCCACTTGGAGCCCCTCACTCTCTGCCTGCCAGCACTGCCCTGGGGAGAGCGGAAACAGGCTCCACTGCCTGCAGGACAGGCTGCCTGGGTCCCATCCCTGAGGGTCTCACTCTCCAGCCCCCCAGCTCCGTGACTGAGCTGACTCTTGGATCCCTCCCTTCCCCAGAAAAGGCTGGGGGAAATGCTGAGGCTCCACCCAGCCCCAGAAGACATGAGCAACATGAGGTGCTGTCAAGTGCTTGGGGATTCCCTGGTGAGCAGCAAAGCAAGAGGAGGAGGAAGCAGGCAAGGTCTGGCAATGGTGAGTGCTGGGGCATCCCAGCTGCAGGAGCAGGACTGAGCAGAACTGCCCCCACGGCCTCTGCAGAGCTTTGCTCAGCATTGCTCTGCGCTATGCATCCTGCCGGGAGGCAGAGCCAGGGCAGTTTCTCGGCTGGCCTGTCAGACAGAGCTCCTGCATTTGCTGAGGCATTGACATCCCACCACAGCTCCTCTGTGGGGCAGGGGAGCACTCGAAACCTTTGGGGTGACTGCACAGCCCCACATGCTTGCTCAATGGTGGGCAGGGCCACACAGCTCCATGCTCTCCTGGTCTTGCTGGAGCTAAAGCGAATGGGAACATGGAAGAGCAGACGTTCACTTTGGGGCAGATCACGACATTTAGCACTGGTTTCCAAATTCCTCCTGGGACTGCTGCTCTTGACATGCAGGCATAGCCCATTGGGCTGGGTGGTGGGTCTGGTCCAGCAGGTCCTGAGCAAATAGTGCCTTGCTGTCCTGTAACGTGGAATCAGTCAGATATTTGTTGAGCCGTGTGATCAGCTGCTCAAACTCTGCAGGCCTGGAGGCACTCAGAGCACTGAGGAGGGGCCAGACGGCTGTGGCCATAGGAGATTGGGGGGGAATGTCTCCCCATGGGGTGGGCAGTCTTTGGGTTCTGGTGCTGTGCTTGAGTTTGGCCCTTGAGTTTGGTGGTGTGGGGACAGGGACTGAGGACACAGTGGGAGGGGCCTGAAGTCTGTCTTCACTGCTGCGTACCTGCTTATAAACAGTCTCCCCTTTGCGTCCTCTTCCCAGGAAGGTATTGGGGGCCAGTCAGCTGCTGCCGAGCCTCCCCAGTCAGATGAGGACACCCAGTGTGGTGTAAGATCAGCACTGGGGCCGAAGGGAGCAGCTGAGAAATGGGCAGGCACTCCCTCAGATCAGACGAGGACTTCTGATGCCAGTGCCAACACCCCAGGGGTACACCCAGACCTCCACCACAGGAATGCAGCCAAGGTCCCCCAGCAGCCAGACCATCATGCCAGCACTTCCAGCGGCTCAAGAGGAAGGATCAAGTGTTCAGTAAAGCTGCAATGTGGAAATGATGGAGGCTCTTTGTCAGATTAGGCAGCTCAGCCACCTCTATGCTACCCTGAAGGAGCAGGTGGCCCAGCTGGCAGTGACCAAGTTGGACCACACCGAGCTTGAGAAGCTCCACCTGGTCTTCCCAGATGGAGGTGGGAGTCCTAGGGAGGGGTGGCAGGCGTTCTTTGGTGTGGGGACCCCCTGAGTGTGCTTGGAGCCTGGCCCTGAGGGTGAGATCCCCTCACCAACAGCATCTAACCTTGGACCATGTCGCTCTAGATCAGAAGAACATTGCCAATGTCCTGGACAACCTTCTGAGCCAGGTGTCCTCACTGCAGGGCCTGGCCAGTGACCTTCAGGGCGAGAAGGGGAAGGTGAGCCAGCAGCAGGCCCTGAGGGAGCTGCGGGGATGCCAGAGGCAGTTTGGGCAATGAGAGGGCAGCTGAAGGCCCCCCCCATGCTGGGATGACACAGGGGGTTGTGCCCTGACTACACCACTACTGATCCCAGATCAGGCAGCTGGAGGACACCCTAGGAAAGCTGCAGGTGGCTGAAGCCAACTGGAAAGGGGATGGCAGCAACCAGACCACCCTGTAACCAGGGTAAAAGGATGGGAAATGGTTGCCTACCCCATGGGGCTGCATGGGGCCCCGGGGGTGTGTGGAACCATCGTGGTTTGGGGCACAGTCCTCCATGGAGGCTAACCTTACCTATGCCTCTGGCTCTCTGGCCAGGTCAGTGCTGCAGGAGTTAAAGTAGGAGCTGGGAGAGCAGCACCATATGACCAAGGCCATGCTGGAGCAGCTGGTGGCCAAGACAGCTGATCAGCTTCAGGTGCAGGTGAGGTCTGAGGGGAGCACTCCAGTGGCCCGCTGGCTCAGTGCTGTGATCCTGATGGGATTCCTGGCAACGCCACTGGACTGGATGGTGCCATCAATCCTTCATAGTACCTGGGCTTATTGGCTGCATCCATCCCATCTCAGAGCCCATGCCTTCTCCTCTTCCTGCAGCTGGATGAGCTGAGGGAGAAGGTGGAGAGCCTGAGGCAGGAGCAGGCAGAGACACAGACAGCACACCCCAGCTGCAGCAGGGACACCAGCGTGCAAGTAAGGCAGCTCCTGCAGCACTATGAGAAGCTTCAGGAGCAGGTGGACTCCTTCATGTCTGAGCAGGCAATAGGCAAGGTGGTGAGGCAGCCATGGGAGAGGAGCCAGGTTGGGAGATGCTGGCGTGGGGGCCTTGGGAGGGGGCTGCTGGTGTTCACACACACCCCAACTGGTTGTGCTTTGCTGTAACATGGGGGAAGCCCCTCACTGCCCGCCACATATGCTTATACAAGTCAACAGCATGGAAGGAAATTAAAACCCCAGGGTAAATGTCCTGCTGGCACCAATAGCCTGTGGCCACTGGCCAAGCAACTTGAATTTGCCCCCACGGGGCAGCTAGGTCCCCTTGCATGGCACCAAGCTTGTCATCTTACTCTGCGAAGCAGGATAAGAAGTTGTTGAAGCACATCCAGACCACCATTGTGCAGCTGCAAGGAGAGTATGAGAGGCTCACCTCCCTTGTGAGAAACCTCCAGGATGACTCTCAGGGGAAGCAGGAAGATATCGAGGTAGGTGGCTGAAAGCCCTGTGGGGTCAGAGCATCCTCCAGGACCTCCCCAGGCTGGGGACCACAAGTGATTTGTTCACCTGCTCGCAACACTGCAGAGATCCAAAAATGCATTTCCTGGAGGTTTGGGGGGGAAGGGGGGCAGTTCCAACCTTGCTGCAGCATGATGAGGTGTTTTCTGCATTGAAAGGCTCTGTTCCAGTCCCTGGAGAGGTTGGAGAAGGAGAAAGCAGACAAGGAAGACCTGGGAGTCGATGTGGTACGTCCTCGGGGCCACCATGCCAGCCAGGGGGATCCTGGGCAGGGTGAAAAATGCCCCTTGTCCTTTGGGTAACTCAAAGGCAGAACTGGACAGAGGAAGATTTCCAGACCGACTGTACATTCCTCACTGAGTTCCTCTGTTTCCCTCCAGGTCCCTTTGGCTGGTGGGACCAAGCCTACAGGGCTGATGGGGCAAGCAGAGCCGTGTAGCCACTTCTTTCTCTCCTCCTGACACGAGTCAGTCATGCCCATCACTCATCAAACCTTCCCCTCCTCTCTCCTGCCTTTCCCTGTTGCTAGAAAGCAACCAAAACTGCCCTAGGCAGCAAAGTCAGTCACAGCCAATTTGAGGCAACCATGGAGCGGCTGCATGAGACAATGGAGAAGAAGCAGAGCCAGGGGGTGCCCCAGGAGCAGGGCTTGCAGCAGATCCAGCAACAGCTCAGGGAAGTGATGGACTGCAAGGTGAGGCCTGGTTCATCCCCGCTGTGCAAAACTGGGGCCATCGGGGCTTGGCAGCCTAAGGCAGCTCCCTCTGAGGGTTCCCCCTCCCAGCCATCCTCCCTGGGGACCGCCACGTCCCATCCCAGGGCAGCTGGCTGAGGGTGTGCACACGTCCACAGATGGACCGCGTGGAGCTGAGGCCTGTGCAGCAGCAACTGAAGCACTGTAGGAGCACCCTGAAGATGCTGGAGGACAAACTGCCAGGCACAGAGGCTCACGATGCAGCTGGGATTAAGTGAGTGCGATGGGGACAGTGCTGGCTTTGGGGACAGCACCCGGTGGCCCCATTCCTGTCCTCTGGCTATCTCAGCCAGCGTGGTACCCTGGCACGGGAGCGTTTCAGCCAGTGAACTGTGGGAATGAGGAGGAAACAGCTGTGCCTCTCCTCCCACCAGTAGCTCGCAGCACCTTCCGTACGCTGGAGAAGGCACAAGGAGGGGGCACCTGCAAGACAGGGCCCTCCCAGACCAAAACTGGCACGTGGGTACAAAGGGTTTCTGGGGCGAGGGCTGGGGATGGCAGCTCACTACAGCAAAGTGCCAGGCCCCTCGGTGCTGCCAGCAAGCCCCATCCCCCAGCAGCTCACTGAGCTTTCCTCTCCCTTCTCCAGATACCCGCAGGGTCACTGTCACTGCTTTTCCTGCAACCAGCCCATCACTGTGAGACTGCCCGGCCCGTGAGTAGCACCCGGCACCACAGGTGGGATGGGAGGATATGGGTGCTGGCGATGCCCTGCTGTGTGGGGCATCTGTTGGGGCATTTGACCCTGCCGGGTCCCTTCCACAGCCCTGTCTGGCAGCAGGGGGACAGTGACCCCTGTCTGGGGACAATGGGTTGCCATAGGGTACAAGCCTGTGGATTTCGGGGTGCTGCCCTGAGCTGGAGTGGGTCGTTTGTCCCCCGTCACTCACATGTGGCTCCTCCCCCAGAAAAAAAAAAAACACTCTCCCGTTGCTGCCGCCGATTCCCTCCCGCCCCTCCAGGACCTCCTCCAGCAGCCTCAGGACACAGCAGTATGAGAACAGGTAGGGGGACAGGAACCCGTCCGCAGCTCCGTGAGTGCAGGGTGGCCCAGCTGCAGCCCGGGCAAGGGACAGAGCCTCCCCAGGAGAGGGCAGAGGGATTGGGAGGCCTGGGCAGAGGGGAAGAGACCCATGTAGGGTCAGCTGTTCCTGTCCCGGCTCTGTGGGGTTTTACAGCCCCCTCTCATCTGCCCCATCCACCCAGGTCTCTCTCATGGGTGCTGAGGCTGCATATAATGAATTGTGTCTGGTCTCAGCCTGACCTGGGGCATAAGGTGCCTTCTGTAAAACGAGTGGGCAAAACGAAGCCCTGCAGCTGGGGCAGCCCAGCTCCTGCCTCCTGGTGTCCCTCATGTGAGGTGCCACAGCCTCAGCCAGCTCACACAGAGTGGGGGGAAAGAGCAGATCCAGCAGGTTTGGGTGGACAGGTGGGCTAGGGGGGCTGTATTCCAGCAGGGAGCACCCCTGGGCCTCATGCCTGGCATAGCAGGGCATAGCATGCTGAGCAGTGAGCACCACCGTGCCCCCTCCCACAGGATGTCTGAGTGCAGGCACCCCCATGCGGTGCGGAGCAGCTGGGTCTCACACACCACGACGCTCCTGCTGCAGCGCTCCCAGCTCTTCTAGCCCAGGCCACCCCACATCCTGTGGCTGAGCCAGGCAAGGATGGCGAAGGTACAGATACGGCTGGGAGGGTGATGCTGAGTACATGGAGGAGTCTGTGCCTCAGTTTCCCAGAGACTGGGAGGGTGTCCTGGGGACACTGGATTCAGCCCCATGTTTCAGCCAGCCCATTCTCTCCTTCCCAGAGCGAGGAGACAGTGCTTCTGGGACAGGATGGCCGCGTCCATCGAGGCCGGAGGAAGAGCCCACAGTCTGTTCTCTTGGGCAGTGAAGGTACGGCTGGGGGAGGCTTGTGGGGGGATCCCGTGGGTGGAAAGGGAACAGTGGGGTGGGCACGGCGCCCACGGGGTGGGGGGGGCCTGGACAACAGCGCGCCTGCTTCAGGGTCGGACCCAATTCTGGGTGTCTGCTGCCTGCCCCATCCTGGGCGGTCAGAGCTGCCCCAGGAGCTGCAGAGGAGCTCACTCTGCCCCTCGTCCCCAGGCTCCACCGCCTCGACAGAGGACAGGTGCGCGTCCTCCAACAGGTGATCATCCTCCAATGGACACACAGCACAGCCACTGAAGACCCTCCCCGTCCCTGTGGCACACTGAGCGCTGAGCGGGATGGGCAGGGAGTGCTGCTGTGCAACAACTGATTTGTTTGGTTTGATTATTTAAAGATCTCCAAAAATCTTTGACCTGTTGTTGTATTTTTTTTCCTTCTTTTTTTGCTTTTTTTTCTTTTTTAAGCAAGATTGATTGGAAAACTAAAAACTCCCCCAGCTTGCCCTTTGTGGGGAAGGGTCGTGGATACAGGTGGTCACAGGAATGGGGGGGGGGGGTCATCTTGATCAACCATGGCCCCCAGTTCCAGCCCTGAAGGGTCACAGAGGGAAGGAGGACAGGGTGAAGAGGGGGAACATGGGGTCTGTGCAAGAAGCTGGGCTGAATTTCAGGAGCCAGATGCAATGCGTGCTTTGCTCTGGATGGTGCAACAAATGTCTGGGAAATTCAGAGCCTGGAGAAGAGCTACAAGGAAGCTGGGGAGGGACTTCTTACAAGGGCCTGTAGTGACAGGAGGAGGAGGGGTGGCTTTAAATTGGAAGGGGGGAAATTGGAAGAAATTCTTTATGGTGAGGCTGGGGAGGCCCCCATTGGGTCTCTCTCTCCCATTCTATCAGTACTGGCATAATACATTTGAAATGTTTTTATTCATTTGTTTTCTAATAGTGGAGGGTTTATTTATTCAATAAACACAAAGGCAGGTTAGCAGGCTCCAATGAGGCTGTGATTCAGAAGGAAAATTCTAGTATCTTTTTTAACAAACCGAGTAATTCACAAGGTTTTCTCTTATTTTGTGTTTCATTGAATAGACTCGAAAGTTTTTGAGATTCTGTTCAACCACTGGCCTGTGTTTCCCTGCTTTAGATACCTTCATATAAGGAATCTAAAAGAAGAGTAAACTCAATTAAACAGGGAAGTTTCAATCCTTCATGTCACTTGTTTAGATTTCATATGGCTAAATTCAGGGAAGTTCACCCCTTGGGAGGTTTCAGTCCAAGGATATTTTGCAGAACATTACTTGTATTTAAATAGAGGGATTCATCGCGTAGCTTTCTTCTTCTATTTGAACAAGCATAAAAAAGCTTTAGATTTGTGGGAAATGGGTGTTGGACATCTGGGAATAGGAAAAGATTTACAGATGTGTGACTTTCCAAATGCAGCTGCATCACAATTATCTGAGGAAGGGGCCTCACATTGTGCCATGGAAGGTTTATACTGATATTAGGAAAAAATTATTTAACCAAAGGGTTTTCAAGCATTGGAACAGGCTGCCCAGGGACGTGGTTGAGTCACTATCCGTGGACATATTTAAAAGACCTATAAATGTGATGCTTATGGACGTGGTTTACTGATAAAATTGGCAGTGTTAGGTTTACAGTTGGACATTATAATCTTAAAGGTCTTTTCCAACCAAAACAATTTTGTGATTCTGTGATGCTGCTCACAGTCCCTGAGCTATGGCAATTCCTCCTGCCAGCATCCACATGCCTTCCCATCCAAGCCCTCTGTTTCCCCCACACCCCACACCATCACCTCCAGCTGTCCTATCTGCCCTCCCCCCATTCCCCTATGGTGTCCCCTCCACCTCTGGCCTCTGTCCCACTCCCTGCTGGCTGACAGGACCCCTTGCCTGGGGGCCCCTTGCCTCGGGAACACACACAGCCCCCCTCCCACAATGAACAGGAGCCCCAGTGCCCCCAACAGCCGGTCCAAATGGCGTGTGGTGACAATGTGGTCAGCCTCGAGGCTGAGCTTGGTCCAGCCATCGTCACTGTCACAGGAGAAGAGACAGAGTTTCCTCATCCTAAGCCGATCTAGTCACTAGTTTATTGGAGTCTCACGGCTAAATGGAGGTTTGGAAAAGATTTCTTAAGCGCAGCTCAGTGAGCAGTCAGTGCTCTGCTATTTCCTGCAGTCCAAGTGAGGATGGGATACAGAGATCATCATGGAAGCTTCCTGTACACATTATAAATGCTACATGTGTGCAAAAAATGTCCCTTAGCCCCCCATGAGTGTCTGAGGTGTGGGGTCTCAGCCTCGAGGGGTCACCCCGAGAGGGGTTCCTGCTCAAGGACAGAGCAGCCCCCACCCCTGTGGGTCCTCCAAGCAGTGACTGGGGAGCAGCCAGGGAGCAGGGATGTAAGGGTGCTGGGGGAGCAGAGGCCCCAGTGCTGCTCAGGGTGGGAGAGGGGACTCTTTCTGGCTGGGCTGGTGGGATCCAGCCCTGCTGTGATGAGGGTTTGGGGTTTGACTTTGGCAGGGAGCCCATCATTGCGCTGCCTCCCCCAGTGCCACCAGCTGCTGCGCTGGCCCTGAGGTCCCACCTGCTTTGGCCTTGAACCTCAAAACGTGCTGTGCTGACACAGAGGAGGGGCAGCTCTGCAGGGTCCCAGCCACAGGGCAGTGGCTGCCATGGGCTGGGCCACATGGGCTCCAGAGCTCCTGCTGGCCCCCACCGCGCCCCCCCCCCTCCCCAATTCCCACAGTGTGTTCACTGAAGGCACAAAGGGCCAGACCCCTCCATCCCTCCCAGGCACCATTCTCTCCCCAGCCAGCACCCAGAGAGGTTGGGGCTACCCTCCCCCCCTCCCCCCCGTCCCCCTGTCCCCTTTGGGACATTCCCTGCAGCCATCAGACGCTGAGGCGGTCTCAGGGGGCTGCAGCGGACAAACCCCCTGGCTGGGCAGGGTGGCAGATGCCACTGGGAATGTGGAGGGTACTGAAGGTGGCCGGCACTGCAGGTGGCAGCGGCTGCAGCCTGGGACGCTGTCAAGTATCACGACTGGTTTTGGGGTGACATGGAATCCCCCTGAGCTGCACTAATAACTGAGTGTCTGGGACGGCTCGGGAAGCAGGGCCCATGGTGCCACACAGGGGTGCCATGTATCTATGTTCCTTTATACCTATTTATCTGTGTACACCCGAGCATCCATGCAGGGAAAGGCTCTGCTCAGCACTCCCTTCACTGTGGAGCTCCAGATGGGGCTGCAAGGACTGGGCAGTGCCCCACAGAGAGAGCGGTCTCCAAGTGTCCTACACCCTTTTGCTGCCCACTCCCAGCCCACGCCTGCCGGTGCCGCAGCCCTCTGCCCCTGCACTGGTGGAGTTCCCATCCTGCAGCTTCGTGAGGGAGCAGGGGATTGCTCAGGACAAGCCCACCCTCTTGGGGCACCCAGTCACTACCGTCTCTGGGTTGTGGCATGGGCTGGGAGTACGTTAGGGTGCTGGGTCTGTGGGGCCATCACACAGTTTTGCCCAGGACCAGCACACTCATGAGGATGACCATGAGGAAGAAGACCCACATGAAGAAGCGGTCCATCACCTTGGCCACCTTCTTCCACTCGCCGGTCCGGCGCTGGGCTGCTCGGTGGCTCCGGAAGTAGCCAGCGATGTAGTTGACATTCCTCAGCAGGCTGTCGTGGTGGCACAGGCAGCGGTCCCTGGGGCAGCTCCCCACCTCAGCACCTTCCTTCCTTTCCCCAGGGCTCTCCCCTGGCCCTCTAGCATCCCCCCTGACCACCTGCCTGCCCAGCACCCGCCGGGGACTCTTGCAGCTCTCGCCTACCTCGTAGACACAGCAGAGCTGGGCCATGTGGTGGAGGATGAGGCGCCTGGCCCAGGGGGGCACAGGCCGGGCGCCTGGGCCACAGTGGTGGATATTCATGATGAAGATGGTCAATGCAGTGGAGGCCGTGATCATGGTCATCGTAGCAATGTAGTACTTCCCTGTGTGGGTAACAGGTGGTGACGATGTAGTGGAGCACAGGTAGATACCCACCCCACCCCCCCTTCCACACCCTGGCATGGATGCTGCCCATCACCCTGGTGCAGATGCCCAGGTCCTACGGAAGGGTCCTAGGCACCATCAAGTCTCACCGATGAGTGGGACGCTCTCGGAGGGCGGCATGCTCTCTGCCACCAGCAGCTGGAAGACTGTGAGGGCCAGCAGCACTGTCACCCCCAGTGAGACTTTCTCCCCCGAGTCAGCGGGCAGGTAGAAGCTGAGGGGTGCCAGAAGGGAGACCATGATGCAGGGCAGGAGCAGGTTGAAGATGTAAAAGGAGGCCCGGCGGCGGAGGAGCAAGGTGTAGGTGACGTCAGGGTAGGGCTCGGAGCAGCACCCGTAGGTGATGACGTTCCTTGTGGCTGGCATGCCCAGCACCTCCCACTCCACGTTCTCCACGAAGTCTGTTAGGTCGCCAGTGTCCATCCGGTTGCGGAGGTCGATCTGGTTCCCGTTGTAGGTCCAGGAGCCGAAGGTGAGGCGGCACTGCTGTCCGTCAAAGGGGAAGTAGGAAACATCCACCTTGCAGGAGCTCTTGGTGATGGCAGGCGAGTCCCACATGATGAGCCCGTCAGAGCGCAGCACCACGTTGGTCTCCATGGAGCCACCAAAGCGGTCGTCAGCGCTGGGGGAGGGAGGGCCATGGGGCTGGGACGGCCCTGCGTGGGGCAAGGGTCTCCAGGGCTGGGGTCAATTGCCTGCCCACAGAGCCACTTCCTCTGCCTGTGTCACCCTGCACCCCAAAAAGGGGCATTGGTGCCCCTGGCTGCACTGTGGTGGCACATCCCAGCTGGCCAGGGACCATGGCTGCAGCCAACCCATCCCCGCATCCTCTTGTCACCCAGTCAGGGTGACCACCTCCTTGCATTATCCACACTAGGACCCTCCCTGCTCATGCAGCCACACAGCCCTGAGGCTGACAACGCCCCATGCAGACGCCACCTTGCCCACCCCAACCCAAGCCCTCCCGGCTCCGGGAATGTCGTGCAGAGCATCGAGCACAACCCACTTGTTGTAGAGGATGATGTCCGGCCGCCAGACGTAGCTGCTGGGGATGCGGATGCTGTCGATGCCATCGTAGGCATCCTTGTCCCAGGTAAGGTGGGCATCCAGCCAGGCCTGCCGGACCCACAGGTAGGAGGTAAGGACCTGGTTCCTCTCGTCCTGTCAAGGGAAGAAGTGGGTGTGGGGAGGGGGCAGACCCTGGTGCCACCTCCCATACCCCTGGACACCCAGACTGGTGCCTTCTGCAAGGGTCCTGAGGGGCTGAGGTACCTTCAAGGGGACTGTACCGGTTTGGGGGGTTCGGAGAGCTCTGAGCAGCATTCAAGTGGTCCAAAATAATTTTGGGCAGTGTCCTGTGATAGTTTTGGTGGGGGTTTGAGCTGTCTTCAAGTGATCCAAGCTGACGTGAGAGTAGCTGGGATGGTTTTGAGGGGTCTGGGCTGGTTTCAAGGGATGAGCATCAGCTCTGGGTCGAGTGGGACCCTCTGGGGGAGAGCAGAGCCCAGCTGAGCGGTGACCAGGAGTGACAAGGAGGGTCTCATTTTGTCTGGGCTGGACCTGGTGCCGTGCCCGGGCACTCACCATGTCGATGATCTGGGAGAGGGTGACTTGGAGGGTGACGTTGAGTGCCCGGTCCATGTCCTCCACTGGGCGCAGGGCGCTGGAGTAGTTGGCAAAGAGGTTGTGAAGCAGCTTGTAGGCGACCCTGCCCTGTGCCCCCCAGCAGCCTGTGGGGACCCAGATGAGGGCTGGAGTAGCCGTGGCAGCGAGCACTGGGGATGCAGCCACCCCCTCCCCAGGGACCCCCCAGGAGCCCCGGTCTGCTGATCAGGGTGGGGGAACACACTGGAACCCCTTCACAACCAGCCTGAGGCCCCCTGTCCCACCCACCTCATCCCCCTCCAGGGCTGCCGCTGATTGCCAGGGCTGGGGATCCTCTCCCCACACCCGGGGATGGGTGGGGGTCACTACCCCTTGTCACCCCCCTCCGTACTTACTTGGGGTCAGGAGGCAGCTGGTGAGACAGAGGGCGAGCAGCGGGTGAGCTCCAGGCTCCATCCTGCTGCGCTCGTGCCCTGTGCAAGTCCCAGGGGACACAGGGAGAGGGGTGGGGGGGTGGGCAGTGCCACCTGCAAGCGCTGGGGTGACGTCAGGGATGGGACAGGCATAGGAGGGGCACAGCCCCCCAAGGAGCATCAGTCTCGGTGCAGAGAGCCCCGCGATGGGGAGCAGCTCCTGAGTCTGGCAGGGGGACAGAACCTGGGGGTTGAGTGCAGCTGAGCCCCTTTAAGTCAGATCTGGGTGCTGAGTGCTGGCCAGAGGAGGCTCTGCTGCCACCAGCCATGCACACCCCGAGGGGTCACTCCCAGGAAGCCCTCCTGGCCACCCAGTCTACAAGCAGCTTGGGGCCAGGACCATGGTGACAAGGACTAAGCAGGCAGGGACAAGGTCACAGAACGTCCCGAGTTGGAAGAGACCCACAGGGACCCTCAAGTCCGACTCCTGTTCCTGCACAGGACACCCCCAATGTTCACCCCATGGGGCTGAGGGCTTTGGCCAAACCCCTCTGGAATGGTGCCACGCTCAGTGCCACAGCTGCTTCCCTCCTCTCCGTGTTGTTCAGTTATGGACGCTCCCGCCTGCGGCTTCACTCCTGGCAGGCAGCTTCGTGCCCTCTTGAGTCCCCTCTGCCCCAGGGGGGGCTGCAGGGAGGGAGGTCACTCCCCGCAATCCCAGCCCTCAGGGATCTGGAAAAGGCAGCCCTGGGGCTGGGGGGAGATGTCAGCTCACCAGCAGCCGGGACCCTCCACATGTGGGGCCCAGAGTCCCCCAGGTCCTGGCAGAGGGAGGAGCTGAGGGTGGACACTGTGGAGCCCAGGGTGCAGGGACCATGGTGCAGTGCCCAATCCCCCACTTCTCTGCTCTCATAAAAGCACAAGGAACAGGAACAGGGAGATCATACCCATTTGGTGGAACAAAGTCCCAGGAGGTTGATGGATTTGACCCAGGAGACTAAGCAGCAATGCAGAGCGGTCACAGCCACGGGGCTGCTGGAGCATCCCCCCAGCTGCACCGGAGGCCACTGACTCTGCTCCCCAGCAGACCGACCAACTCTGCTCCCCTGGCACTATTCCCACACAGGTCCCCAGCAGCAGATGCCAAGCAGCGCACCAAGCAGGTTTTAAGGTTGGAGATTCTGTTTCCAGGCAGTGAATTATTCATCCCTAGCCTTCACCCTGGCCCTGCTCCTCCTCTGCCCAGGACAGCAGCTGGGGTTGCAGAGACACAATTAGGATAATGGAAGGAGGCAAAGCCAGACCAATGCACAGTGTGGTGTCACATTTAACACCGAGCATGGCAGGCGAGCCACCCTGCACAGGCCAGGAGATGCAAATTGCTGCTGCTTTCACGCTTTGCCTGCCCTAGAGGTGGCGCTGGGAAGATTCCCCCAGCCCCTTCTCCAGAAGCAGTGGCCAGGGCACCCAACATCATCCCACACTGGGGAGCAGAGGCCTCGGTTGTGCCCGGCCAAGGATATTCATCCATGGTTTTTCCTTCCAAAGCTCTGAAGGAGCCTCCACCTGATGGCCATAACCTTGCAGAGCCAGGGGCAGCTCCCTCAGCTGCAAACTGCCCCGTGCCAGAGCCATGGGATGCCCAGTTTATCCCAGTGCTCCCTCACCTCATCTATACTAAGGTGTCTTCCTGGCTGACCTTTCACATCCAGGACCTGAGGCTGCCAAGGGCCAGTCTTACCAGTAAAGACCAAGATGAAGATGACATTCAGAACCTTTTCCATGTCCTTTGAGCCCAAGACCCCACTCCCATGTCCACTGAGTACCCTTTTCCTGAGTCTGTTGGTGCAGATGGACCTATAAACACCTCCCCTGCTGCTCTTCATCTCCAGGGGACCCCAGTTCTCCCATCACTACCCTTGCACATGCTGGTCAGGCAGGACAAGCCCAGGACACGCACCTATGGAACTGGAACCTTACTTAAAAAGCAAAAGAAACTGTGGGAATACTATAAACATTTTATTTCTTGTTTTCAAAAAGACAGGAAAATAATCTAGATCATTTATTTATAACTTCTTTAACAAAAACCTTTACATAACCCTCATGCATAAAGACCTTCAAAGAGCCAACACCAAGTGGCGCCAGGGGGCTAAGGCCACTGCCACAACCCTGAAGTCAGAGCAGACCAATAGACAGCTTTTTTCTTCTTCCAAAAATAGTTGGTTTCTGAACACAGTAAGAGCAAGGACTGTACACACCAGAGCACATTGACATGGTCAGCTGTTCACACAGGGGATATTTGCACCCTGGATGGTGGCTCTGCTCAATGTGGCCCAGTCACAGAGCAAACACTGCTCTGTGGGCACCCATGCGGCACACGGTGGCAAAGAGGCAGCCTCAGGCTCCTCAGGCAGGTGACCCTTGTCCTGGCCATCTGGCTTTCAGGGCAGAATTTGCCCTCATCAGAAGCCTGGAGTACAGAAACCCTCAGGACAAGCGCATACGTTTTACTGTGTGCAGGACCCAGGAGACATACGTCCTTGGAGGCTGGCACGGCAGAGCTCACCACAAGGCAGGCACTCAGGTGTCACCTCCCTTCCTCCCGAGCCAGGGAAGCAGCTCGCTTTGCCTTTGGAGATGGAGGATGGAGAAATGAGAGGAAACAACATGTTCACAGGTCTCCGAATTAGCAAGAGAACACAGGAAAAGACACTTCTGAACCCCGAGTTTATTCTCCCTCCCCCACCCACAGAGTAAGCTTTCACACAAAAGCCCCCGCTGAAGCGCATCCATGGTCGGTTCAGGTGCCAAAGGTTCATGGGTTCCCACCAAAGCAGGAGCATGCCCAGGGAAAACTCCCAGAACTTGCTTCACCATCCTCTGTGCTGCCCCGAAATGAGTGGAAAGGATCTGTCAGGAGACGAAGCCCACACCGTGCCCCCCCTGCACAGGTACAACCTCACCTGCAGACAGTTTGGCAAGAGGCTCTTATATTGACTCTAGGAAAACGTTGTGTGGATGAGGGTGCCAGCCAGAAAGGTCCAACCAGTCTCATTGCTTACCACAGGTTACAAGAAGTCCTGCGCTGGCCCAGTCCTAGCACTGTTTCACACCTCTATGGAAAAACCCGTGTGGCTGGAGAGGTGGATTGCCCTCAGAACAAAGGTAAGGGTTTGCAAATTGTAAAACCTGTCTGTTCATGGAAGGGGTTCTTCCTCAATGAGTTGCGACTGTCAGCTCCTGTAGGTAGGACTGGGTGAGGCTGCGCAGCTCCTCCAAGGCGTAGTCCTCTGGCATAGGCAGCCGTCCAATGTGGGGAGCGAGCAGGCGCAGAGGAACATGCTGCAGATCTGGTGTAGAGTCAGAGATGGGCTCTGGGGCATGCTGCAGGCTGAGCACTACCCGCAGCAGGTTCGCAATGCGCTTGGCCATATCTGCAAAGAGCAGAAGAGGAGTGTTTGTGTGCCCCTGCCATGCTCCAGAGCAGGAGCCAGCACCTCAGTGCTTACAAGCCAGCCCTGTGGAACCTGAACAGCGATTCAACAGGGAATTCCAGAGCAAAGGCATTTGGTAGGGCTGGTGGAACCATGCCCTGAGCTCCAGTTGTGCACCCCCTCCCTCCACACAGATTTCCTGTCAGTGTAATCATGATTTGTCCTTATTTGTCAGACTGGACGGCTTTCTGCAAGCATGCTGATGCTTTATTTGGCACCATAAAACTCAGTTTTGGACAAGCCTGCCCAGCAAGAGAGAGCTGTAAGAGACCAGATAGTGGATGCCACACCAATCAGGCAACAAAACGTGCCTGAAGTGAGGACCAACAACTGCCTGTTCAGTGCTTACTGGAGAACACACGGCCCCCCCTCACCAACCACGGCACAAGCGCGAAGGCAGACACGCCAGCAGCCCCACTGACAGCCAGACACAGCTGGGCCAGGCTGTAAAACTCGCTTTTGCAGTGGGCTGGAAGGCATCGATGTCCCTGTACCTGACTGAGCCAGACGGTCCTTCGCACTGTGGCACTGGAGCTGCTCTATCCTGTTGCACAGCGATGTCACTTTGGTGTGTAATCGCTCCAGCTCGTAGGTGGAACAATCCAACTGAAAGCAAATGGGAGAGTTGGCATCTGTATCAGCCAAGGCCTTTTGGCAGACTCTCTTATGGACTACCCAGGTCACCAAGCCAAATCTACCCAACAGAAGAGAAACTACGCTAAAACTGGTTTGAAGTTCACATCTGAAGTGAGGGAAGTGGGAAGTCTGGAACTGAATTAGAGGGGACTGACACACAGACTCCCCACTAACTAACAAATGCTGATTTTTCCTTCTCTTTCACTGATCTTACTGTGCCACTACGCAGACCCAGCATCTTATGTTGAGAGTTGTCTACCAGAACAGTATGAGAAGCATCTTAGGGACCTGGGGTTGTTCAGTCTGGAGAAAATAAGGCTGAGGGGAGACCTCATCACTGTCTACAATTGTCTGAAAGAAGGTTGTAGCGAGGTGGGTGTTGGGTCTCTTCTCCCAAGTGACACGGGATGGGAGAGGAAATGGCCTCAAGTTACACCAGGAGAGGTTTGGATTGGACATCAGAAAAAATTTCTTCACAGAAAGGGTTCTCAGGCACTAGCAGGGGCTGCCCAGGGAGGTGGGAGAGCCGTCATCCCTAGAGGTGTTTAAGGGATGGCTAAACGAGGTGCTCAGGGATACGATTTAGAGGTGCACAGGTACAGCAGGACTTAATCTCAAAGGACTTTTCCAACCAAAGAATTCTGTGATTCTACCAAAACCTCTATTTTCAGAGATGTCCCACGCTCCCTGTTCTACTGTCTGCTTCCTTCAGCACTGCACAGCCAGGAAAAGGTTATTCTAATAGCAAGGCTCTGTATGAGCCTCCAAACTGTAGGAAAAAACACCCCCTACACCACTGTTTTAGTTTGTTACCTGTTGAATCCTGTCCAGCATCTCAATAACACAGATGTAATCCAGGTAGACCAGCCCTGCTGTCTCCCAGTCCTGGATGAGTGCACTACGCTCTGGAGGGGCAAGATCTTCCAGGAATCCTTTCAGGTACTTGTAGTTTTCATTAATAATAGCGTCTAAAGAAAACAAGCAGGTAGGGAAAGAGCACAAGGGTTTTCTTAGAGCTGAGGAACAGATTATTGAAGAAAAAACAACTAATGGAGTGGAGTCTTGGGCAGTTTCGTAACTCTGACACCACCAGCCATGGGCAGAAACATTTATGTAATTTATGACCTACAAAAGACAAGTTCAAGGCCACACCACTTCCTAGAGCAGGGACACCCATAGGACTGGGGCTGTAGGAATGGTGCCTCTATTCCCCGAGGTCCCTCTGGCACAGGAGGGTTCAAGTGCAGGTTAAGCACTGCCCTTCTCACGTGTTTGCAGTGAAGAACCATCATGTGAGGTATTAAGTGAGAACAGTTCTGGAACAGCGAGCTGCTCTCTGCTGACCCGGTTTCTGGGAACACAGCCCTATCCCTTTGTATCAAACACCAAACGACCTTTGCTCCTGCTGTGTTTCTGTGCTGTCCAAAGACAGAATGAAAACCCAGGAGAGCAGACTCACCTGAGGCCAAGTGCCTGACAACAAGCTTGTGACACTGGTTCCAGTGCGCGGCCTTGAACAAGAAGAGAGCTTCTTTATGCTTGTCACCCTCCATCCTCGCTCGAACTGCCTTTGCCTCATGAATCCACTCCGGTGGGATGCAGAGCCTCTGCATCAGGAAAGCCTCCTTGGCCCAAGACTCCGGTGTCTCTGAGAGGATGCAATGTCGATTTAAGAGCTCACGCACTGCCTTCTCACGTGTGCTGGGGGGAGAGGACAAAATTATTGCAACAAGCAATCCTCCTTACCACACCCTCAGAAGTGGCACTTTAATACAAGCAGCTGAGGACTGAGGGAGCCAGCAGTGAGCTGCATTATATTAAGTGGTGACAGCAAAGGCAGACACCGCAAGCCAGCCGCGCCCAGCACACAGTCTTACTGGAGGATACTATAAATTCTAAGTTCAGTGGAATTCCTTCAGTACAGGCTAGACCTTTAAGGAAGAAGTCATCACTAGCACTTTCCTGAACACTGAAGTACAATCCAACCCCCTAAAAGTCATATACAGGCTACTTTTGAAGTTGTTGGTTGGAAGAGTCTACTGACACGGGTTAATGACAACTGCAAACAGTAACAGCAAAGACACCTTTCCACAAAAGATGCATTAACAAGAAACAACCTTAAAGTTGTAAATAATTGTGTATTTCACAACAAAAGCAAAATATGCATTTTAGAAATACTCAATTACTTGGTAATTGGCAATCTCTTTTCAAACAAACTTGCTTCTGCTCAGCTCCCATGGGAACAGTTACAGCGTTCTGCATTAGCGATGCCTTTTGGACAAGCTCTCACAGCCAGCACAGTTGAGCCAGAGACAAGGCACAGCCACAACATATCAAAACAAGGACAAGATCTGCTTCTCCAGCACTGTTCAGGAGTCACAATACCACTAAACATCTTAACAAGACATTTAACCAAGCAGAATTATTCATGCCACTGTCATCCCAGCACACACCTGTTACAAGTGGCATCAAGTTCTTCAGCTGTGCAGTTCTGGTTTAACGTGAGAGAAGACAGAACCACACAGCAGGTCTATCAAACAGAACTCGTTCATTTCAAGGAAAATAACCTAAAACCGAACTAAATCCTTTCACTCACTGTGTATCAGGCTCATGCAGGAGAATAAAAACAGCCCATTCCCAGAGGCCTTCGCCTTCAAGTTGGGCAGCATAGCTGGCATTCAGCACTCCCTGGCTCTGCTTGAAGAGATGGGTGTAATTCAGGGCTCGGAGCACTTCCCAGAGGTGCCAGCTGAGACGATAATCCAGAGGGTCAGATGTCACACTCCTGGGATCAAGCAGCTGGTCAAGATCATAGTGCCTGCAAGGAAAAACACTTGTAATACAAACAGCTAATTGTGTCCACATGGAATCAGAAATTGGTTCTACTTGGCTCTTTCCCTTCCCCAAGCTATACTTATTCCTTAAGTGATTTATGTGGGTGTAGGGTTTTGGGTTGTTTTTTATTTAAAAACACCACCAAAAAAAAGACAGGAGCAACTTAAAATCCTTTTGCTCTTCTTTTGAGTCTGCATCCAGACTGTCAACACCTTTTCATAGAATGGTTTCAGTTGTAAAAGACCTTCAAGATCATCCAGTCCAACCACTGATCCAGCCCTATGTCTGCCACCAGACCACGTCCCCAAGTACGACCTCTACTCATCTTTTAAACACCTCCAGGGATGTTGACTCCACCATCCCCCTGTGAAGCCTCTGCCAATGCTTGACAACTCTTTCAGGAATGAAATTCTTCCTAATATCCAAGCTAAATCTCCCCTGGCATGTCTTGAGGTCTCTTCCCCTTGTCCTGTCACTGGATTCCAGGGAGAAGAGACCAGCACGCACCTCATCGCAACCTTCTTTCAGACAGGTTTAGACAGTGACGAGGTCTCCCCTCAGCCTCCTTTTGTCCAGACTAAACAACCCCAGCTCCCTCAACCACTCCTCATGAGGCTTGTGCCCTTCCCCAGCTTTTTTCCCTTCTATGTGCTCTTCCTGCAGTCTCTCAGTGCCAAAGGCAGACTTTGTGAAGGGAGATTCTAGACAGCGCAATTCTCTAACATGGAAGGAAACCACAATCCTGCTCCAAAGCTTAAGTTTCATCATCTACACCATCATCCCGAGTGACAGTGTCACCATGTGCTGCGAGGGTGTATGGGCAAGGCAGTTTGACTACTGTAAGCAATTCAGTAAATTGGCTCTGAGGCCAATTTAATTCCCTGGGTTGGGAATTCAACAAGTGACTGACCAAGCAAGACTTTCCTAAATCATTTCACTATTTACCCATTTACCTGTCACTGTAGAGCTTTAACAAATGGAAACAGACATCTCTCAGAGGTCTTCCTGCATTGTTGTCTTCAATTACACAACCAGAGTCTTCCAGGTAAGGAGGCAGGGGGCAGGAGGCGTACTTTTCATATTCCGATGTGTTCTAAAGCAACAGCATTAACAGCAAGTTTAAGGACAGCACTCAACAAAACTGCATTCCAAATTCCACACAGCTCAGCAGGCCCATAAGTGAGGTTTCTGCTTCAAAGGAGAAGGTGCACCTGCAGTTACAACTTACACAACAACCAGATACTGGCATGCAGCTGAAAAACAAACCCAAAATGCTTTGGCAGGTAGAGTTTCATCCCACACTGAGCTCTTAGAATCCACTGCACGGGGGTATAAGCAGCTCTCACACAGGCTGCATTCCTGAATGCTTTTATAGCTGGAAACACACATATGACTTGACGGAACGAAGACTGTGCTTCCTTGGTCATGGAGTCCTGACACCTCAGCAAGCAGCATTGAATACACCAAGGTGCCAAGAACCTTTTTACAGGGTGCTGAGCTCCACAATCATTGTCTTTCCTACCACCTACCCAGTCTGGGTCACAGAAACTCTCCAGACACTTCCACTGCTGGTAGGAACAACAGGATTTGGCTTTGGAAGGGTATTCCACACGCTGCTCATTTCATTATTAGCCCTCCCACATGAAGTTCTGGAAATGAACTGTATCCACTCTTCCTTCTTCACATTGTGGGGCTGCAGTCAGACCACCATCTTGGAGAGATAAGCCAGCAGCACCACCTCCAGTTCAAGTCATGGTAAAGTTTGGTATTTCAAAGTGATCAACACTTCATACTCACACTGTGTGCAGAGGTAACGCTAAACACTCCTGCAGCATCGAACACACATCAATTAGGAGTTACTGGACTTGATGCTGCACCTGCACTGTCTTTAGGCATTCAGATCAAGGGCTAAAGTATGTCTCATTAAATGATTAAACACTTTTTCAACACAGTCCTTTGTCTTTCTCTGTGCAGAAGCTGACAGCTCTATAGCAACAGACAAGGCTTTACGTAATGCACACAGCCATGTGTTGTCTGTAGGACAGCTTCCACATGCACTGCAGAAACAGCGAGCATAACAGTGAATGGCTCAAAGACTATTTTAGAAGCCAGGCAGCTGAGTATTAATCATCACACCAGGAAAACTGGCTGACTACCCAGCTCACATGGCCTTCCTGCTGCTGGCCATCACCCACCTTCCAGATTTTGTCAGCCAAACACCTGGAAACACTCTGTCAGTGGGAGATAAGTCACTACCAGAATACCCTAAAGAGCACGTCCTAAGCTTCGAGTGTCTGCAACTACTGACAGGTTCAGTCCCAGTGCTTTATATCCATTTCGGGGGGGGAAGGAGCACTCCTATCAGGGTGAAGTGCTGGAAAAACTCATCATTAAAGCTGGTGTTGCTGTGCCCTCAGCACCTCCACAGCAATATTCAACTGCTCAAAAGTCTCAGTGCAGCATCAGCCAACAGTACCAAGCAAGATCTCCTTTTACCAGGCACGACAGACCTACCTGAAATGCCAACTCATACATGGCAAGTGCCTTGGAAATAGACGCTGTTGGAGGAAGCAGGTACCAGAGGTGGACAGCCACGCAACGCTTCCAGTCCAGCAGTGAGCACACATTGATGCTTATTCTCTCCGATAAATGCCACACCTAAACAAACAGATTACACAGTTAAGTCAAACACAACAATTGGTACACACTGGGCAAGCAACAGCATGAGGTTCCATCAGTGAAAAAACACAGTTCAACTTCTTGTGCTGCTTTCCTGCTGTCTGCCCCAGGCTGTGGTTCAGTATCACAGCCCAAATGCACGGCTGTCAGGAAGGGGAAGTCAAATCAACAGCAGAACAGTCAAGCAACAGAACTTACAGGCTTTCCTGCAAGCAGGGCGAAGATACGCAGCCTCTCCTCCTGGATGAAGCAGTCTGCCTGCAGCTTGTGCCAGTCCACCAGTTGCATGGTGAGGAGGTCCCGCATGGGTTGGCTGCCGGCCAGCTGTGAGAGGAGCAGGGCGAGCCTGTGGTCACCTGGAACAGGAAACAAAAATGCATCAGGCAAATCCTCCCACCTACCACAGCCGTGTGTGTGAGTTTCGAGGCACTTGGATCACAGCCCACGGCTGCACAATTGATTTTTGTGCCCAGAGAAGCGGTGGCTGCCCCATCCCTGAAGGTGTTCAAGGCCAGATTGCATGGGGCTTGGAGCCCCCTAATCCAGTGGGAGGTGTCCCTGCTCACGGCAGGGGGGCCGGAACTGGATAGGCTTTGAGATTCCTTCCAACCCAACCCATTCCATGAATCTATGATTTCTCATCAAATAAACCACTCCACATATATCTACCAGAATGGGAGGAGAAGACAAAGGAAAGGGAAGGACAAGGCTCTCTAGAGGAGACAAATGAATGGGAAAAAGTGTTAAGACGTCAGCTGACAAAACCAAGGAGAAGCCAGTCATTAGGTTCTGAAAATGTACGTTTTTAAAATAAATGTTAAGCAGCCTAAGAGCAGCTCAATTAAAAATAAGAACTAAAAAAACATTCAAAGGAGATAATACACAAAAAAGCAGTTCCAAATGCAGCATCACCTCCTAACTTAGGGGAGCTGACAAAGTCAACCAGCAGAAACACAGCAAGGTGCTCAAGCAGCAAGCAGACAGGCCAGCACCCACTTTAGTCACTGTCATGGGAAAACACCATTGGCAGAGGGTACAGTTACTTGCTGTCAGCTCTCACAGTTCAAATTCTCTTCACGCCTCCCCTGTACTCCCAAAAGAGCTGAGAGATTTAAACATCTTACCCGACTGCTGTGCCAGCCTGCAAGCTTCACCAATCCTCTTCCCAGTGAGGCAGCTGAAAACGGCCTCTACGTGATTGCCATGTCGGGACAAGGAGACTTCCTCTTCAATTCGCCCGGCAGCAGTCTCCGACAGCCAGCGAGAGAAAGCTTTCCTGCGTTCCAGGGTCAGGATGTATTCGCTGGGCTCTTCCAAGCTAGCTTCTAATTCTTTCAGGTTTCCCCAGATTGCTTCACACAGAGTCCATGTCAAGCACCAGTGCTTCACAACCGCTGTTGGGACAGAATTACTGCATCATTGGGAGTAAAAACCACACGGAAGAATACAGAGAGAGGACTTAGACGATTATAAGCCTATCCTAAAGGATACCCAAGCTGATGTGGGAAGGCAGCTGGCTCCCCAAAGGCCATCAATCACATTTACGCTTTCAGAAAGAATGCTGAGGTACAGTCCATTTTTTCTGTTTTATTCACATTTCACTGCTCCTATGCAAACTGAAATTAATCTGAACTAGATGGTTTTCCAGATTTGCTGTCACCACTGTGAGAAGAATTAATCCACACTCACTTTCTGTCACAGCAGGATCCTCTGATGCCTTCCTAATCCAGTCGGCATAGTCGTGAATAGCAGAGACTCCTGGGTTGGGCGCTAGAAGAGGACAACGTTCATCCATGTGGACAGTGCTGTGTTTCAGCTTTATCTCCAGAGGGATGAGGTACAGCTCTTTGTCTCTGTCCACCTTCCGTTGCTCTAAGCTCAGCTTCTCTACACGAACCTTGAAAGATGATTCCGACAGTCTGGAGGAAGAAAGAAGACAGAAACTTGTTCACCATGCAATGAACTGCACTCATCACAGAGCAGCTGCGTTGTGCAGCTTAATCATGGAATCATGGAATGGTTTGGGTTGGAAAGGACCTCCAAGCCCATCTAGTGCCACTCCCTGCCATGGAAAGGGACCCCTCCCACTGGATCAGGGGGTTCCAAGCCCCACCTAACCTGGCCTTCAACACCTCCAGGGATAGGGTAGCCACCACTTCTCAGGGCAGCCTGGGCCAGGGTCTCCCCAGCCTCATCCTGAAGAATTTCTTCACAATGTCCAATTCAAAGGTTTGTCATTACACAGTCCAAGAAAAAGCCTGTATACTGCTTTATATACAAGCAGAACTGAAAGCTTCTTGAATTCAGCAGTTAAACAAGAAATTTCTTGGCTACTGCAGAGAATCAAAAGCAGATTAGAAGCTTTCTGGACAATTTTATCCTTCCTCTCCATTTTTTTGCTGGATGATGGTGCTATTTGCTTATCAGAAATAACTACTCTTACTCTCGTATTCCAGATCTTTGAGACACAAGTTTTTGTAAAGCAGCAACCCGAAGGAAACTTCCATGGCAAACAAGATCCTGTACCACTTCTGCGCATCCAGAGGAATAAAACTGAATTTCAGAAAGGGATTAACCTACAACCAAAATGAATTCAAACACGGAAGAGTACATCAGAACCACCCTGAAGAAAATGACTACTCACGACTTTGGAGCAACAGGAGCTGGCAGGAATCCGTATTCTGCAGGCTCACACTGAACATCTTCCATTTCACTTGATCCACTCAATTGATCTCCACAATTGACAAGGGTCCAGTTGGGTCCCCAGCCAACACGGAAGGAGTGTCCCATGAAAAGTGCCGTATCCATCAGGAGCTTCCCTTTTCCATGGGTAATGGACTCTTCCAGGGGAACAAGCCCCTGCTGCTTGCAGACGCCAACCGTTTTCATCTGTACCTCAGGGACCGATGGCGGTACAGAGAACACAGGTGCTACCGGAGAAGCTGCTGACCAAAGGGCAGTGGAAGGGGGACTGCTTGAAGTCCTCTGTCCCTTGAGATCCTGCAGGGGAGCAGCACTTGGCGACTGGAAAATCACATTGGCAAATTTGGATTGCAGCAGCCCACCAGCTACAGGGAAGAAGTGGGAAGAATGCTTAAGTGAGTGGAGGGCTCCGAGTGGTTAATTTCTGTCGTTTTGAAGATGTTTCAGCTCTGGAGCAGACAGTGACGTTTGCTGTGGTTTGCAATGGCAACACAAGGCTAAGCGTGATCACTGGGGGTACCGAGAGCCTCAAATCCAGCATGCACAGCACTATCTGCATTGCCCAAACTAACACACAGCCTCGCCCCAAAAATGTGCATTTCCAGAGCAGTCATTGATTTAACAGATCCTGTCACAGACCACCAGAACAGAAGCATCCCATGGGGAAAGCAGGTGCTGACTGGGACGGAGGAGCTCCAGCACCAGAGCTGGCGCTTCTCCCCTGCAGCCCTGGGGACAGGACTTGGGCTGGGGCAGGGGAACAGAGCGAGGAAGAAGCAGCAGAGAGGAATTGCTTTGGACTGACCACAGCCTCCCATTTCCCCATTCCTGCCCAGGGTGGGGAGGAGGTAGAGGAGTGGGGAATAAAGGAGGCAAGTTGAGCCTGGCAAAAACTGGAGGCAGGGTAGGAGAGTGTTGTTTTCACTTGTTTCTTACTACCCAAGCCTATCTTAACTGGCAATAAATGAATTTTACTCAAGCCAAGTCTGTTTACCATTTCCTGTCACAAGCAACACGCTCTCCCTGTTTTTATCTGAACTCATTTTTCACCCAATTTTCTACCCTTGTGCTGCTGTGGGAGGGCAGTGAGCGCAGCAGGTTGGCCAAACCCAGGCCACCACAGCACGCAAATTTTCTGCTGCATATTCAGCCAGCAACAGGATTTTGCCTGTTAAAATTAAATCCTTTCTTCTAGCGACGTGTGGTTTCTCACAATACCTGAGTATCTTTTCTGTCCTTGTGATTTTGAGATGGGGAGCCTTGGAGAACAGATCTCTTGAGAATTATCCATTTTTACAGTTTGCTTCCCAGGGCAACGATCCAGGATCAGATCCAGGTCATCTTCATCAGCAAGCAAGGAAGCTTTCATAATCTGAAAAAGGTGGTAAGTCCAGCTGCACATTCCCAACCGCCCTCCAGCAGAAGCAAGGGGATCTAATCAGCTCCTTCCCAAACCAGGATAAATTCTACGCATCACACGTGACCAAATGCCCTCACACCACAAATATCTCAAGTACCAGTGAAGGCACACAGTTCAGCATCGCAAGCAACTTGTCCGCTGACGACAAATTCTTATAAACTACTAATTAAATCAGTATCACAGAATTTGTTGGGATGGGTGGGAAGTCCTAAAACAATCATGTTTCTCAGATCTTAGCTCTGTCTACTTGTTTTTCCAGCTTAACTCCATTTTTTCCTTATAAGTCGAAGACACGGGTAGAAGCCCACAGGCACCGCACATTCTATCCTTCCACCAAAGCCACCAAACCCTCATCAAGACCAGTCATTCTATTGCCTTGTTCTCCACAAGCTGGTCCTGAGGCAGTCCTGGTCAGATGTTACCTTAGCTCACCACACTGCCCACGCTTCAGACTCTGGAAATGTAAATTCTAGTCTTAAATTCCATTTCTCCCTCAAGCTTTCCATGTCTCTAAAGGTTTACCTCTTTCCAAGGGGGGGAACTGGAAGCCGCTCACCTGTAAGACGTAGGGGTTGACACCCAGGGTCGATGCGATGTGAGTGGAAGCAGGCACTGCCTCTGGCTCCTCCGCCATGTCATCTTCCACCATGGACTCCTGGAGAGGCTCCTGAGTGATGTCTGCCATATCACTGTCCAGTTCCACAACCCTGCCCAGCTGCTCCACCTCGGGGGGCTGTGGACACACGCAGAGGCCTTGTGAGAAAAAAAGACTCCAGCAGTTTGCCAAGAGGGAGTATTTAGCAGTTTCAACAATCACCTGTGACAAAGCCCAACACTGCCCTGCTCCACATTAAATTTAGAGGTGAATAGAGATAACCCAGTCCCATCTTCTTCAGAGTTAGAACCATGGAATGGTTTGAGTTGGAAGGGATCTCAAAGACCATCCAGTCCCACCCCCTGCCACAGGCAGGGACACCTTCCACTGGATCAGGGGGCTCCAAGCCCCATCCAACCTGGCCTTCAACACCTCCAGGGATGGGGCAGCCATCACTTCTCTGGGCCACCTGGGCCAGGGCCTCCCCACCCTCAGTCTGAAGATTTTCTCCCTCATGTCTAATCTAAATCTTACACCCCTCATTTCATTCCAGGCCCTTGTTCCAAGTGCCTCCCCAGGTTTCCTGAAGCCCCTTTCCCTACTGGAAGCTGCTCTAAGATCTCCCAACAGCCTTCTCCTCTCCAGCCTGGACAACCCCAACTCTCCCAGCCTGGCCTTGGACAGGAGCTGCTCCAGCCCTCACAGCATCTCTGTGGCCTCCTCTGGTCTTGTTCCAACAGCTCCAGGTCCTTCCTGTGCTCAGGACTCCAGAACTGGACAGGTGGGGTCTCCCCAGAGCAGAGCAGAGGGGCAGAATCCCCTCCCTCCCCTCTGGTCCCACTCTTTGGGTGCAGCCCAGGACACCGTTTCTGGGCTGGGAGAGCACATTGTTGGCTCGTACAGCTTCTCACCCACCAGGATCCCCTAGCTGTAATGTTACAGCACAAGTTACAGTGAAGGAGAAGTCACGGTCTTGTGATGTCCTCCTCAAGTTTACCAGCTTCTGCCATTCAGTTTGAGGAACTATTCAGCTTTCCATTTTTCACATGGCAAACAAGAAGGAAGAGAGTTTTGTACTTCCTCCCGTTTCTCTCTCAAAACGCCATCACACAAAGGGCTTCCCTGTGCCTACGATCAACCTGGGATGTTTCAGCTGACTGAACGACCAGTTTAAAAGCAGTGATTCCTCAGTATTGGTGTGTGGTGCCACTGGTGCTGCTGAGCAGTCACTCTAATACCTGCTTTGTTTCCCCAGCTGTGATGTAGTGCAAATTAAAAACACTGAGTTTGCATTCCGCAAAGTTTTAAGTGGACACAACCCCCTTCAAGATGGCCTAAGACTGGGTTACAGAGCACATGTGCACATGTCAAATCTTTTCCTCAAGTTTTAAACCAATACACAAATCATTGGACTGGAAAGTTGTGGGGTTTGGGTTTTTTTTGGCAGAATCCCCACCCCTGGAGGGGTTTAAAAAACATGTGTCTGCAGCACCTGGGGACGGGGTTCAGGCAGCACTGTGGGGTTGGGCTGAAGGTTGGACTGGATGAGCTTATTAAGGTTGGAAAAGACCTCCGATTCCAGGATTCCAGGATTCTAACTTTCCAAGCAGTGATATCCTACCTATCACTGGCACATCAGCAGTTAAATGTAGCAGTTCTCTTCCAATCTGCAAGTAAATGTCTCATCCTGTTACTAGTCCAAGGCAGGAGGAAGAGTTACTTTTTGTTTCTTCTCAAGGCAATTGCACAGCATCACCTTCATGCTGAGCCTCAAGTGACCTCTGCACACCTTCCATTGCCTCAGACAACTTGCGTGCTCAAGCCAAGCAGGGCCAGAAAACGTTCAGCCGGTACAAACAACGAGCAGACATCAGAAATTATCTCTGACCACTGTCATCACCTTCTCTTTTGCCCAGCTCATGGGCAGTGGTGACAGCAGGGTCTCCCAATAGCGCATCACCCCGTGATCCCCGAGCCGCTGCCAAACAGAAGCACGACAGCATGCTGCAGCCATTCATTATTTGGCAACTCCACTATCAGAAACTGACAGGACAAATCCCCCAGAGAAGGACAGTCACTGCTGGCACTGTGCAGCTAACAGCTCAACCCAAGAGAAGAGCCCAGCCCAGGTGTAATTAGCCCAAGCCACAACAGCTGAACAGCCTTCTGGTGGTTCCTAAAGGGCTCCAACCCCAAACCAGGTTCCTCTGCACTGCTTTTCCTCCAGTTTAAGAATTCCCTGCTGCTTGTGAGTGTCCTTTGAAACATCCAAGCTCAAGGCTGACTTGGTTTCTACAAGCAATGAATGTGGAAGCAGGGAAACGGGGCAGCAGAGCGCACTGGAAATCATGCTAAGGAATTTAAGAGCTTATTCAAATAGCTGCTTCTCAGCTCATTAGAATCAGCCAAGAAACGCGATGAAGGTTATCAGATTAGACAAGATAAAATTAGACCAGGGGGTTTGTAAAGATAGAACCTGATGGTAGATGTAGAAGAGCATCAGCCACCAGTATCCAAGCACGACTGCAGCACGTGGAACAGATTTACAAGTCAAAATATGGTGGCAAACACAAAGTTTCTATGCTCCCCTCATTGTGCTTTAATGCAGCCAGGTCCCCGGTGTAACTATTTCCTACAGACTTTGCAACATTAATAAATTCATTAATATTCAAGTCAGAGAAGGAAGGAAAAAAAAAAAACCCCAGTCTGGATTGTGTAGCTTCTCACTGAGCAAATAATGTGATGTTTGGATGCTGCACACACCAAGAGCTCGGCACAATTTTAAGCCAAGCTGTGCTGTTTCTCAGGGGTTTGGGAAACAAAGCTTGATGTTTTTCTTTATCAGAAGCAAAAACCTTAGTTGGTGGCACACAAGGCAAATCAGTTAATTAACCCTGACAAGTTTTTGCTGAGTATGTTTGAATCTATAATAATAATCACATATATTCCCAGTATTTTTGACTGCTTCAAACATCTCGAGCAGGATGAATGAGCACATTTTAGTGAGCCAAGGAGTCTGGAGGAGAGATAAAGCAGCAACTGTACAGAATCCACGCAGGAGGTGGCAGCTCACCTGGTCTGAGGCTACAGCAGTGTGTTCTGCCCACAGAGCAGACCATGGTTCCTGGCTTTCTGCCTGTACAGCAATCAGGGATCACACCCCTTGGGATCCAAAAATGCATCACAGCCAGATATACTGAAAAGTGTCCAGGTGAACCAGTGCCAGCAGAGCTTTAGCTCTGGGCTCCTCTAACACTTATGGTGACCTAGAGCAGCAGAGCTGGAACGGCTCGGTGCCTCAACAGATGTGACTGCATCCTAGAATGTCCTGAGTTGGAAGGGACCCACAAGGACCAGCAAGTCCTGCCTAGGACAATCCCAACATTCACAATGTGGGGCTGAGGGCCTTGGCCAGACCCTTCTGGAATATTGTCAGGCTGTGAGTGCTTCCATGGGAGCTGTTCTAGTGCTCCACCACCTGCTGGGGGAAGAACCTCCTCCTGATGTCCAACCTCACCCTCTCCTGGCACATCTTCCTGCCATTCCCTCAGGTCCTATTGTACATCACTATGTACAATTAAAAGCAATTCCCAGGTGATTTGATGTTTTCCTACCACAAAAGTAATAAAACTGTTCTTTCCACAGGCAGTGAAGCAGCACGATTTGTGCCATCTCCTGACACTACGAGCAGACCCTTGTCCAGAAGGGCTCCAAGTTACCCAAAGCCATTGGTCCACAAAGGGTACAACCTCTCCTGGTTTCAGAAGGACCATGCCCAGCACAAACAATGACCTGTTCAACCTATTTGACAGTGCTGCTTCCCAAGTTGTTTTTCATGTTTTGAGCCCAGAGATACAGAAATAAAACCACTCTCCTTTACTTCCCCATGAGATGACGCACCATGAACACAGCCATGTGCCTGGCAGCACCTCAGCACACGATCCACGAGCTTGGAGATCACCTTTCACTGCAGTCACAGATTACTGCAGGGTGGGATAAAAAGCTGTCTGTGCACAACCACAAAGACCTCTCAGCATGCCCTACCCAGCTGCTTAACACCTTCTGCTCACTGCTCCCACACACCCAAACTCCTGAAGGTTTACACTCACAACTAAGCAACTGAGAACCCAGTTTTGGAATAAAAATCTGCTCTCTGCACTTGCTTTGTTTTGTGACAAGTTACATCAAAAAGCTATGGGCAGTTCACAAACATTGGCCAGTACAACCTGGCACAGTCTATTCTGGCCCATCAGTTTCAGGATGCCTTCCAAACAGACTGTTTTTCATCCACAATGAAGCAGTTTCTAATTTAGCCTGACAATATCCATGCTAATTACATTTGAGCAATGCAAGTTCACCAGCTGCAATCAGACCAACCTTTGAACCCACCTAATGACATCCAAGTTAGACCTTAAGGCATTTGTCACCAGTGACCTGGATAAAACACTTCCTTCCCTATGTGAGACAGAGGCACCACGCTGAGGATGTCCACAGAGCTTTAGAAGCAGTCACATCCAACACAAATACACTTAAAAGTCCAGCATGTAACCAGCCTTAGAGTAGTTTTTAATAAAAACAGAGCACATTCATAAAATATAAAGCAAACTAAAAACAGGTCAAGTCAAATTAAGACACAGAATTGTTCTCAAGGTAGGCAGCACAAGGCACTATGATTACACAGCATGCAGTCACAAAACTAAGCATTCTCCTGTAAGTGGGGCAAATGCCAAATTCCATCTGGAACAGGATCTAAACAGGAAGCAGGAGTTTAAAGCCTTCCCCTCGCCCGCCTCGTCCCATCCACACTATGATATGTCAAGTATCTTAAAAAAGAACATGCAAATACTCATCAAAAGGTCAGAAAGAGTGACTGAGTTTGTCCAACTTCACATAAGGTTCTGCTGTTTGGTTTCCAGTCTAGTTACTTCAATGATCCCTCCTCCTCAGGCACCCAGCTACTCTTCAAATTTCATTGTACTAACTCCCTTTTATTCAGTGTCCTTCTACCTGAGAGGGAGGTGTTGGTTTGCCATTCAGGGCCATTTGCTGGGTCGGCAGATGCCCTGGGGGCAGCACAGGCGTAGTTTTTAACTTCTTGTTGTCCACTTTTGAAGGATGCTCCTCCTCTTCGTCATCTGAATCTTGTAAGCCATACTTGGAAAAGTGTGCTACCTGTGTGATGAGAAGGGCAAACATGTCACACCTGGGAAGAGAGATTTCAGGCATCCCTTTCCAAAAGGCCTGGCCAACGAGAAGGCACAACCATCCCGCTCACCCAGTAGTGGTAGCACCTGAACAAATCCAGCTGCTGCATGGACAGAGAACGCCTGCTGCATGCAGGCCCTCAGCCATCCAAAGGTTGGATAAGTTTGGCGAGGACATTTCCCACTGTAGCTGAAGGACTTTATACCGTTCACAGCAAGACTCTGAATGGTTAGTTCTAACTTCAGATGCTTCCAGCATTCCTTAAGTCAATTTACAACAAAACCATTACCTTAAACACCCAAGACCCGGTCTCTGGGCGGTATTCCTTGAATTGAGCGCCCTGCTTCCGAGACACAGATTCCAGTCTGCCTTCATAATTCATTTCTGCCAGTCGCTCAGGGCTCTTTATCAGGCAACGAGACGTTTTATCTGTAGGCCAGACTCCATCTAAGGTAACTTCTGCTCGTCTGTTAAAGGCACACAGAAGTGTAAGAGGACAAGGTTTTGAAACAAAGCTGTTCAAGTCCACTGTGAGGAGCTGAGAACTGAACACATGGGCTCAAACCAGCTTTTTAACCCTATTTCAGGTTCAGAAACTTGCTGGTATCTGGGAACTGTACAATGCTGCACTCTGAGCACACACGTCGGGTTTAGATTTCTGGGTGGCTGCCAACAAACACAGCAGATTGTTGGTATTACAAAAGGCACCCTTACCAGCCACTGACCCACACAGCACAGAATCAAACATTACCTGTTTAAACCTTCACCAATAGGTGGTTTTCTTTCATCATCAGGGTAAACAATGACCTCTTTTCTACGGATATGTACAATGTCATCCAGATTTAAGTTGGTTAGATTTACTTCTCCTTCAAAGTAAATTGATCCATAACCTGCAAAACAAACTCAAATATCACAACTGGTCCATGAAAAAAAAAAAAAAAAAAAAATCACAGGCAGAGAACCTACACTCCTGCTGCGCCCTCGCTTTCCCTGCCTTCCCAACCAGCTCTGTCGCACAAGCGACTCCTTCCCATTGGGAAAACACTGTCAATGTGCCATCAGCTTTCTTACAGCCAATTCTATTGGACAGAAAGCTTTGGGTTATCAAAGCTTTGTGTTACCACTTGGCTATTTTTATCACCAGCACAAATAGTTAAGTTCACCCTCAGCTTTACACCACATTCAGAAAAAGTGTTCTAAAAACAGTACACACCATATCATTTTGTTTTAATAAAAGCAGTAAAGAATACAGGTTGGGCTGAAGGTTTCTCACTAAAGCTCAGGCAGCTCCAAAGCAGGCAGCAATCCAGAGAGAAGCAATGAGGATTGGGTTTGCATCAACACCCCAGCAAGTCTGGATTTTAGAATCATAGAACGGTTTGGGTCAGAAGGGACCTCAAAGCCCAACAAGTCCCATCCCCTGCCATGGGCAGGGACACCTCCTCCCACTGGGTCAGGAGGCTCCAAGTCCCATCCAACCTGGCCTTCAACACCTCCAGGGATGGGGCAGCCACTGCTTCTCTGGGCAACCTGGGCCAGGGCCTCCCCACCCTCACAGCAAAACATTTCTCCCCAAGATCTCATCTCCACCTTCCCTCTCACAGCTTAAAACCATTCCCTCTCTTCCTATCCCCGCACTCCCTGATCAAGAGCCCCTCCCCAGCTTTCCTGGAGCCCCTTTCCGTACTGGGAGCTACTCTAAGGTCACCCCATAGCCTTCTCCCCAGGCTGGACAACCCCAGCTCTCCCAGCCTGTCCTTGTACAGAATCTTTATGTTTAAGGACAGCAGGTGTCTTAAAAGCTACAGGCATTTTTGTTTTGTTCACATTCAGGCTTCTCAGATCATTCCAAAATTACAGACTGGCAGCGCTACCAACCTGACAGACGATGAGCCTTTGACCTAAACTGTTAACACAAGGGCATGGTTTATAATCACACAGAGGGCACAGAATCCTGATCCAGGTTCCCTAGTTTAAAATGCCCAGTTCAGCTTGAAGCACCTTGAAGGGCTGCGTGTGCTCACCTTTGCGGCCGATGGTGAAGTCAGTCACAATACATTCATTTTTGTCACTGGTCAGTCTCGCCAGCTCATCCATGGATGGGATGGTATAATAGCCCGCTCTCGTCAGAACGATCCCTACAACAGAACTGGCATTGAGAACTGGGCTGACAACAAGCTCCCAACTTCAGTATTTCAAAAGTTTCATTCCATTTCTTTTGCAAGCCTGGACAACACACTGAGAATCAGTGCAAAAGAGGCAGACAAAGAAATCTAAACACCTCAACTCCAACAGCCTCTACAGCAACCAGAAGACAATCATTACATCAGGTTCTTGCAGCCTGACAGATCAACAGAAGTGTAGGCAGAAAGAAAAATGCAAACACATTCAGCAACTCCTGGCAGAAACTCTCCCAGCTTTAATAACATGGGAGCTCAGGTACCTGCTGACCAATCAAAGCATTGTTTGCTTGGAAAAGACCTTTGAGAGATCGAGTCCAATCATCCCTGTCCACTATCAAATCATCCCAAATCCCTCCAGAGATGGTGACTCCACCACTTCCCTGGGCAGCCTCTGCCAGGGCCTGAGAAGCCCTTTCCTTCCCTTTGGTGAAGGAATTCTTCCTGATGTCCAATCTGAAGCTGCCCCGGTGCAATCTGAGGCCATTTCCTCTTGTCCTCTCACTTGTCACCAGAGACAAGAGACCAACACCCATCTCACTACAATCTCCTTTCAGGCAGTTGTAGACACTGATGAGGTCTCCCCTCAGCCTCCTTTTCTCCAGACTAAAAAAAACCTCAGGTCCCTCAGCCGCCTCTCTCAAAGCCTGTGCTCTAAACCCTTCCCCAGCTCCAATCCCTTCCCTGGACACGCTCCAGCCCCTCAGTGTCCTTGTAATCAGGGGTCCAAAACTGAACCCAGGATTCAAGGTGTGGGCAAGATACAGCATCTTTCACATTTAACAGTCTCCATTCATTTTATCTAGTGATCTTTGAAATCCACTACTTGCCACTGGAGATTCTGAAGATGTCTTACCTGCTGGCTCCACTAGGTGCCACCCATCGCCTGAAAGGATGAACAAATCTTGCTCCCACCTTTTTCCAGATCCCCCAGGAGTTTAAAAACCACACCTGCGCCTGGATCTTCACCAGCCTTAACATCTTAGTTAAGGGAAAGGTACACCAGACCTCTCACACTTGTCTTGTCTTTTCAGTTTTACCAAACTTGAGACCAGAATGGGGAGCACTGAACACAAACAAGGGCTCCGCAGACACAACCACGTCCATTCCTTTCCTCGTAAATTCCACCATGCAATCTGCCTGTTGGGAACTATCAAGCATTACGTTTCTGACTCCTAAGAGCTTTCTCTTGAACAACAGACAACTCGTTATGCTCCTGCAGCTCAGCCTGGGTCCTCCTTCTCCTGCATTGCATTAACTCAATCAAATACAAAATTGAGTGATGAAATTTAATTGCTTGTTGACTCAGCAGGAAAATACCCTGCACTAGATGAGAGAAGGAAAAACAAGATTTGTGCTCTAAAGAAAAGAGGAGGAAAAAGAGAAAAAGCTGAGGGTGTAAAACAGCACAAGAGCACTTTAATGAAGCACTGGCAGTCCCCACCACGACCTCACCTGCAGGATGTTGATGATACACTGTCTCAGGCTCCTCTTCACGTTCATCCTGAAGGGAATCGTCACGAAACGAGGCATCCTCACTGCTGACTTCCAGACCATTCCTCAAGGCTGCCCGCATGTTCAGAGCCATGACAGTGTCATCCAGGATGTCCTGCTGCTTGTGCACAGCGCTCTCCGGTGTCTGCGGGATGGGCTTGGCTATGGGGTTCGTGTAAAACCTGGTCACTTCATGATGATCTTCCTCCTCCTCTCGCTCGCCATCTTGTCTGTGGTTTTCATCAGGAGGCACCGACAAAAAGAACCTGAGGAAATAAGTTTCATTTATTTAGTTCTAAAGGAATTACGTCCAAAGTAAAGTTTTGGTGTCTTTTCATATAAAAAGCAAACAGAACCACCATGTGAACAGCAGAGTCAGCACACTGAGGAAAGGAGGCCCTTTCACCCTGTCCTCGTTAAACAACCTCTGCCATTCCGCACTAAGCTGGGGGGTCACAGAATGGTTTGGGTTGGAAGCGACCTCAAAGCCCACCCACCCCCTGCCACAGGCAGGGACACCTCCCACTGGATCAGGGGGCTCCAAGCCTCATCCAGCCTGGCCTTCAACACGTCCAGGGATGGGGCAGCCACCACTTCTCTGGGCAACCTGGGCTAGGGCCTCCCCACCCTCACAGGAAAGAATTTCTTTCTTGCAAGCACCACAATCAAAACCACCTTGAGAATTCTTGTGATGGTCACTCCAAAACACCAGCTGCCTGTTCTACCTGGCTGCTGGCAACACAGCTATTGAACACCTCCGTCCCATTATGAACTGCATAGAGCCAGACTAATAACAAAATTAAGGCTTCCCATTCCCATAATCAGTTCGTCTCGTAGCTTTAAATAAAGCCAAAATGTTGAGATGGTCAGGAATCTTTCCAGCCTCCGATTAAAAAATACCAGAGTACATCTGAAACATGGCTACAGGATTTTAGAGGAAGTAGGTGTTCAAGCTCTTGAGGGCGAAAAGACGTCCCTAGAGATTTCTAATTTTAATATGTAGAAGATACACAACTATCATAGAACCATGGAATGGTTTGGTTTGGAAGAGACCTCAAAGCCCTTCCAGTCCCACCCCCTGCCATGGGCAGGGACACCTCCCACTGGATCAGGGGGGCTCCCTTGCAATTCCCACATAACCAAGGACTAAGCACAAGGAGAGGTACTTCTCACCTCGGGGTAAGCTTTATTGCTTCCCTCAGGAAATGGCCTTAGTTTCTCACTACAGGGAATGAAGAGAGGTGGAAATAGGTCTTTGGATGGAATGAATGGCTGTGTGATCGCACTGGAAGAACTTACGGCTGGTTTACGAGGAAATGAATCTCAACAGGTAAACCCGCTTCCAACGAGCAGCTACGATTACGTCCCTGAAAATAACTACCTATTCTGCTCATAATTTAGAGACAGGCAGAACCAGTTTACATTTCTCGTAAGCATAAACACCTTCGTGATTAATCCACATACCGATCTCCATTCTCTGGGTACTCAGAGGGAGAAGCCAGGTCGTCATTTTCTCTGTTGACAGGAGAGAACAGATTGCTACTTTTGAGGTTCTTCAAAACCAGCCTCTTGATGCTCTTCCTAAAAAGAAAACAACACACAAACAAACATTAACCCACACCACAAAAGATTAATTTGGATACATCTACTGCAGAAATATCTATTTCATGCTTAATTCCTGTGTTCCAGGGGCCAGGAATGAACTTTGTAAGAACTTTTCCAACAATCAGTCGTTCTCCTGTAAGAGCTGAGTATGCTAAAACTCTTTGGAATTCCATTCAAGGCTTTCACAGAATCACAGAATCATTTGGTTGGAAAAGAACGTTGAGATCATCAAGTCCACTACTGTCCACTACTAAACCATCCCCAAGATCCTCATCTACCCGTCTTTTAAACACCTCCAGGGATGGTGAATCCATCGCTGTCCTTGGCAGCCTCTGCCTGAGAACTCTCTTGGTGAAGAAATTTTTCCCAATGTCTAATCTGAACACCTTCTGGTACAACTTGAGGCTGTGACTTGGGAGAAGAGACCAACACCCATCTCACTACAACTTCCTTTCAGGCAGTTGGGGATATTGATGAGGTCTCCCCTCAGCCTCCTTTTCTCCAGACTAAACAACCTCTGCTCCCTCAGCCGCCCCTCATAACACTTGTTCTCCAGACCCTTCCCCAGCTCCAGTCCCTTCTCCCCATACGCTCCAGCACCTCAAGGTCCTTCTTGGAGTGAGGGGCCCAAACCTGACCCCAGGATTTGAGGTGCTGAGTGCAGGGGTACAATCCCTTCCTTGCTCTTGCTGGCCACACCAGGGCTGAGCCAAGCCAGGATGCTGGTGGCCTTCTTGGCCATCTGGGCCACTGCCAACGTGTGGTCAGCCCCTGTTGACCAGCAGCCTCATGTCCTTCTCCTCCAGACAGCTTTCCAGCCGCTCTTCCCCAAGCCTAGAGCATTGATGAGGTTGTTGTGGTCGAAGTGTAGGGACCCAGCACTTGGCCTCGTTGAACCTCATCCCATCGATCTTGGCACAAGGCTCCAGCCTGGCCAGGTCCCTCTGTAGAGCCTTCCTGCCCTCAAGGGGAACAACACTTCCCCTGTGGTTGATGAGTAAACGTAAAAAGCACAAACCATTGGAATCTCCTAAATCCAAGCTCAGTGAGCCATCGTTTATCTGTTTTAATGATGTAAGACTTCAGAGAAGCCTTTGTTTAGCCTGAAGAACTGTAACTTAGGTCTCTGGTTAGCCTTGGATGTTTTACAAGTAGTGGGATTTCACAATTGAATTCTGTGGGAACTGTGTGAGCCTGGCAGTTCTGTGGGCTCATTCATCAGTGTTGTGTTGATAAGGACTAGCAGCTTTCATAAATCAAGGCTACACTGATAGGGAGGTCGTTAGCTTGCAGCAAAAAGATGGTTTTGTCTTTTGGCCTGGAGGGGATTCAAGAAACTACTGGGCCTGTGCTAAGAAAGAAGGTGACCTCATCTCTGAGCTCCATTCTATGATAGTGATTTCTCAGGACTGATCAGAGCTTTCCTAGCAGCAGCTCAGAACCTGGCAGCACACACAGCCTGGCCCGCAGGTGCAGGTGCTTTGTCACTAAGGGGCCACCTAAGGAGCAGATCAATGGCAAGGCTGGAGTCCACCATCTACAGCCTGAGCATCATCTGAACACCTGTGCAAACTACACTCGAGAAAGCCTCTGTTCTGATCTTTTGTTCATTTGGGGTTTTTCAATACCATGCTGAGTGATTCCATACTCTGCTCTCTCTCTGAAGAAAGGTTCAAGCTAAATTAAAGACAAACCAAGCTTACAGAATAACAGAATGATTTCAGTTGGAAAATACCTTCAAGATCATCCAGTCTAACCATCGACCTGGCCCTATGTCTGCCATCAGACTGTGTCCCCAAGTACGACACCTCTGGGGATGGTGGCTCAATCACTTCCCTGTGCGGCCTCTGCAAATGCTTGACAACTCCTCCAGTAAAGAAATTCCTCCTAATATCCAAGTTAAATCTCCCCTGGTGCATCTTGAGGCCGCTTTCCCTTATCCTGTCACTGGTTTCTAGAGGAAAAGAAACCAGCACGCAGCTTGCTACAATCTCCTTTCAGGCAGTTTTAGACAGTGGTGAGGTCTCCCCGCAGTCTCCTTTTCTCCAGACTAAACAACTCCAGCTCCCTCAGCCACTCCTCATAAGGCTTCTGCTCTAAACCCTTCACCAGCTCCGTTCCCCTTCTCCAGCCTCTTGATATTCTTGTAGTAAGGGGTCCAAAACTGAATCCAGGATTTGTCATGTGACCTCACACACTTAAAAATGTTAAAGTGTTATTAGAAAGCCAGTGCTCAGGGACTTTCAGACTGATGCATCTTTCTCCACAAAGCTATCCAAACACATTTCAATTTGACTGCCACTCGAACTCTGAAACCAAAGGCTTCAGCAGGGCAGATCCACTATCTATTTCTCACTGCAACGTCTGAGTAGCGAAATACAACCCATACAAGGCTAGGGAAACATCAGCAATCCACCTTCATGCTGGGTGCTTCACCAAACCCAGAGACACTCTGGCTTCAGAAGCAGACGGATTGCCCTGCACAAGCTTTCCTTGTTACAATTCCTGACTGATATTACAGCAGCTTTGCTCTAACCATAGTATGACCTCATTTTACAGCTTATTTGGCCTTAACAGTTCAACTTAAACATTTCCATCTCCTCTACAGAAGACATTTCAGTTCACATTGGAACAGCCTTCCCAGGGAAGCGATGGATTCCTCTACACTGGACACCTTTAAGGCTCAGCTTGACTGTTTAAACATCTCGTTTAAACTATGCACCAGCTAAAAGGTTGGACCAGATGATCCCCGAGGTCCCTTCCAACCCAGCATTCTATGATTTTACACAAAACCTGTTATTGCTCTTCATATGTGAACCACGTGACAAAACAGTCATGAAATTTAGGACACTATATAGGATTTCACTCGATCTGACCTCAAGATTCTTGCACCACCTCCTCCCTTCACACAGACAAAAGAAAAACTCACTTTGGCATGAATGCACCATTTGACAAGGATGGCTCATCATCATCCAGACCGTCAAACAAATGAGATTTAGCAGAGCCAGATGACTGCAAAGCTTTTGGTCGCACTCTGGTTGCTGGTCGCGGCGTCAGTTTGTAGTGGGTAGGTGTCGTTAAGGCCTTCTGAGCTGCTGGGTTGGTTGGTTTCAGCCTCTGAAAGAAAAAAGGACACAGAATTGGAATTTTCATACCACTTCAAGGGGTTGTGGATGGTGAGTGCCTGCTTAGTTAAGGCTGATCACTCAAGGACCTTCTAAACACCAAGAGCAGAAGTAGTAAATGGGGAAGCAATAAACAAATCCAGACACACAGCAGCTGCTCAACAGGTCACGAAAACCATTAATTACGGACAGGCAGAGCTTTGGAGAGGGCCAGCCCAGAGCTCCTGTGAACTGTGGGGACAGCATCAGACCAGGGCTGTGCACATCCTGCAGCTGGAGCGAGGGGCAGCCTCGGTGCCTGGAGCATCCAAGGGTCTCTTGCTCCAGCCCCTGGGATGAGACCAGGTGTGTCCAGGCGTAGCTGAGCTGAGCAAAGCTGTCAGCAACATCTGCTGGAACAGGACCACAGCTCACTGGGTGGCAGCTGCTGGCAGTGAGTGACAGGCAGAGCACCAGCATGATCCCCAAGCCACACGGTTGTGTGGGGGGTGTATAATTCACTCGCAAGCTTCCAGCTGGACCAGCCTGCAAGTAGGAGGTCCTGAGTCCTGGCAAGGGATATCAGAGGCGGGAGGCTCATGCTCCATGAGCACAGGGTGCCCAGGAAACAACCATGTGAGTGTGCAGTTCTTCTAGCAGCAAGCACCAGGCTGGATAAACCAGTAAGTAGTTCTGATGAGCAGGTAGAAGGGCTCAAGATTTGAGCAGGCTATGAGAGGAACAGAGGGACCACACCAATGCCCGACAGGTCTGCAGATGTGCAGCTAGGTCTAAAGAGCATGGGCATCCATGCTTCCACCAGGCAACACCAACCTCTATGAGCCAAAGAGGAGGAAGAGGACATCGTTGTATATGCTTATGATTTCTGGGAGCCTGGCAGCATGATGCAGGTGCTGCTGAGGGCAGTGTCCTGCCTGTGGCCGTGCAGCTGTGTCAGTGTGTCCTGTGCACGTGCATCTCTGATATGTGCTCAGCTTCACAACTCATTGCACCTGCAAATGGGAAAGCGACAGCCATGCCCTGGGAAGGACACTCCCTGCTCCTGGAATCCCCAAGCTCTGGAATTTACTGGGGTCAGCAGCTGCTTATAACATCACCCTTTAACACTCAAAGTTCGAAAAGTATTTCTTCTGCTGTTTTTTCAAAAACAGATCAACAGGACAAGAAACCGTTTTAAGTAAAGCACAAGCTAAACGCTAAAAATACTGCGAGCACAGACAATGATTCATCTTTACTCTCGCCTTGTGGCAGTGAGCACAAGAACTTCAAAACTGAGGCCCTGATGCAGTCAGAAGTAGTGAACAAAGCCACAGCATAAGCAGTTTGGGGCCTGGAGAGGATAAAAAGCCACTGCACCAGAACGAGTTTACAGATGGCAACTCATTTTGCTGCCCACTCTATAACGTAAGTGGAGACGGCGAGCACAAAACACGTTTTATGGTTAAGATTTGACATTAATTTAAAGTTTAATGTGCACTTACCTCCTCCTTCTTCTTTGGGTCTGACATGGGATTTCTGAACAATGGGGAATCTCCAAAGGGTGAATAAGTCAAGCTATTGAGCTGCTGCTGAAGGACCGCTTGCTGGGCAGCCGACGCATTTGGGTCTGTCAGTGCTACAAGAAAACATCCATTTTTAGCATGTGTGTTACTAATACAACCAAGGTAGGTAGAAAAGCCACCCTCCCATTTAAGAGTATTCCATTTTCTACACAAACTTCAGCACTCCTTTACCCTGCTCTTCAGTTACTGTTTCTGCAGCAGCTGGATTCTCATCCTTCACTAGAATTCACAACCACATTCGGTAAGTTTATTGGTGAAAAGCTAAGGGCACAGAAAGCTACAGACCAGGGGAACGAGCCTGGCCTGCCAACACATCTAACAATGCATTCGACTTTTGAAACAGCTTTTAAGGGAAAAACCCTGTGATGCAAAGTTTTGCTGTTCTGGCTACAGCCATCAAACTTACAGGGCAAGAGCCCTCTCTACAACAAAGACCTTTTCATTTTGTTTCTGTCTTCTAGCATCTGATTTAATTCCCAATAAAATACCACAAGTGTTCACACTAAGACGCATTTCAAGCAACCTAAAGCAGCTTAATTCCAGTTCAAAGAAAACCAGGAAGAACCCATGTAATCCAAAGAACAAAACCACTCTCAGAAACAAAAGCTAAAGTCTGCAAGGAAGCAAGAGGAGAGTTCGACATAACTGGTTCCTATCAGATCAAAGCTGGTTTGACCGAGCAGATGGCAAATCAGCGAGACCCTTCCCCACGCTGACCCCCTGCAGGCAGCCGGCAGAAGGGAAACTTGGATCATCTGCAATTACATCCAGGGAGGTCCGAGTACGAAATAAATATGATGGAAGTGAGACAGAAATACATGAAATCTGACTGCAGTCACAGGAGAGAATTTGATCACCATGAGAACAGAACATAGATCCCTCTCCACCACATTTCATTTGTCGTAACCAGTATAGGGAATTACTTCGAGGGGTTTTCATAGGATTACGGAATGGTGAGGCTGGAGGCACCTCTGAACGTCACTTTTTTCCCAGATCCCTGCTCAACCAGGGAAATCTGGGCCAGTGCATGCATGGTTTCTGTCACAGTGAAAAGTGTTTCCTGATGTTCAGAGGGACCCTCCTGAGTTCTGGTCTGTGCCCATGGCCTCTGGGCTTGGCACTGGGCACCACTGGGATGAGTCTGCCTTCATCCTTTTGGCCTCCTCCCCTGCTGGTATTGATGGACACAGCCGAGATTCCACCGAGTAGTTTCTTCTCCAGGCTGAACACAGTATCACAAGGTTGGAAAAGACCTTTGAGATCATCGAGTCCAACCTATGACCCAACACCTACACCTACTCCTACTTGTCAACTACACCATATCACTAAGTGCCTCATCCAATCTCTCCTCAGTCCTCGCACCAGTCCTCGCAGCCTTTCCTACAGCAAGAGATGCCCCAGCCCCTTTGTGGCCCTTCACTGGACCCTTCTCCAGTGTGTCCATGTGTCTCCTACTGGAGAGCCTAGCATCAGGCAAAGCACTCCAGGTGGAACCTCATCAGTGCTGAGCAGAGGGGAAGGATCACTTCCCTCCTAAATCAACCCAGGACACCACTGGATGCCTTTGCCACAAGAGCATGTTGTTGGCTCGTGGTCAACACAGTGTTCACCAGGACCTCCTGGCTTTCTCTGTCAAGCTTCTTCCCAGCTGGGTGACTCCTGGCCTGTACTGCAGCCTGGGCTTGTTCCTCTCCAGGAGTAGGACTTGGCAGTTATAGAATCATTAAGCTTGGAAAAGACCTCTAAGATCCAGTCAGCTAAGCCATGTCCTGAAGTGCCATGTCTACACACTTTCTGAACCCCTCCAAGGATGGAGCCTCCACCACTGCCCTGGGCAGCTTCTGCCAGGGCTTCACCATTCTCTGTAAAGGAAGTTTTTCTAATAGCCAATCTAAACCTCCCCGGCACAACTTGAGGCCATTTCCTCTTTTCCTATCACTTGTTCCTTGGGAGAAGAGACCAGCACTCACGTCACTACAATCTCTTTTCAGGAAGCTGTGTGGACTGATGAGGTCTTCCCTCAGCCTCCTCTCCTTCAATGCAACAAGTTCTCCTTGTTGAATTTCACAAGGGCCCTGCCAGCCCATTCCTCCCGCCCACTGATGTCCATCCAGATGGCAGCACCTCATCCATCCCTATTCTTCTGCTCTTTTTCATTATCTACGCTCTTACAGAATTCCTCCTTGTTGACTGGCCAGACTCAGTTCCAGCTCTGCTTTTGGCTTCCTTAAATCCATCCCTGCACACTCAATGTTACTGTATCCTTCCCAGGCTCCCTTGTCCCTGCTGCCATCTCCTGTCTGCTTCCCTTTTGTGTTTGAGCTTCACTAGGTGCTCCTCATCGATCCATTCAAGCCTTCTGTCATCGTGCTTGACTTCATGCTTATTAGGATGGAACTCTCCTGAGCTTAGAGGTGATTCCCAAGCATCGCTCAGCATTCTTGGGCTTCTCTCACCAGTGTGAGGTGCCACATGCACATCCCCGTTCCCCTCTCCTAAGTTTAAAATCATTTTCCTGAAATCCCAGCCTCAGAGGGGACCAGTCATATATATGGTGGTCATTCAAGTGCTCTGATCTGCCAGATGGGGTGAACGCTGCTGCAAGCGGCAGATGTTTTTAGCCTGCCTGATAATTAAGCCCCCCTCGCTCTCCTATCTGGAATTACTGAAGCAGCTAACACTATTTCCCATGTCTTTTTTCCCTTCCCCAAATTCAGTGATGGGAAATGCACTGGTAATTTTGATGACAAAGCTTTTAAACAGCTGCTATTACTGTGATGTTAAGAAAGGGAGAATTACTTAAAAAATACACACATAATTAGCACAAATCAACAAGGTCTCTATTGCTGCTGAGAACAGAATTGGCCTCAAACAGATGCTCCAACACTTTTCCCCCACAAAGGGTTTGGGTGGGATGCGCATCTGAAACAAGGGAGGAAGCAGCAGCTCAACTCAGGTTAACACACACTTACCCACAGCAGGCTGAGGGGCTCCAAAGCCCAGAGTGGCTGTTGATGTGTTGAATCCTGGTGCTCCAAATGTTCCTGTTCCCAGTGTCCCGCCAAGTTTAGGCTGGGCGTTGCCAAACAAAGATGTCTGTCCTGCCCCTAGAGCTGCAACACAAGAGGTGACTCATTTATTGTAAGCCTGTGAAAAACTTCCAAGCCAGTTTATCCCACAAGGCATCAATTCTTTACCGAACTGTAAGAAACACACAACGTGTCCATGAACGCTGCAGATAAGCAACACTCGGGCAACCACACCAGAGGCCTCAAACAGAGGACACCACCAGCTTTGAGCCGTTAGCCACCACAGCAAGCAATGCTTCTTACAAGTGCTAAAGAGTGACCTAGCACTGCATTCGCAAGCTCAGTCTCAAATCAGAACCAGGCAGAGATTCATGGTTTCACACAAAAACACCCACAGCCTTTACTACATCAGAGTCAGCAAGTAACACCAAGCTGTGTCACCACTGAGCTGAGGACGATGCTTAGGCTGATGTGAAATAAGCTGGCAAACTGTTTACCTGTTCCAAATCCTGTTCCAAGACCAGTTCCCAGAGTGCCCGTGGCAGGTTTATTTCCAAACAAACTATTTCCAGCAGTGTTGGCCCCAAAACCTTCAAGAACAGAAGCAGCAGCTCATTAGTCTAATACTATTACAAATGAAATCAAAATCATATGTTCAAATACATAAGCATCACCAGCTCAAAGACAGCCCTGCCACAGCTGAGGTTAAATCTCACACGCTTTCCAACAAGGCAAGCTAAACAGACAAGCAGCAAGGACGGCCTTCGATGGTAACAACATTCCTGAACATACATGAACAGAACACTGACACATCACCATCAGTACAGAAAAATACTGGTTTGCCTCCTGAAGATTTTCAATGTTACAAACATGAGTTTTACTGAAAGCCGGAATGGAGATGATGCTGTATCTGGCAGCAGACAAAACATACTCAGTTTCTTCAACTGCCACAAAGGAACAAAACCTATTTCATACAGTTTACACTACACATGTACCAATTCTTACCGGCAAAGCAGGTAACCAGCACACAGATCAAAGTTATCTCTAATTTTAAGGAAAAATAATCCAAATCTAACATTAGGTAGATTAGCTCTTAAACTGGAAACGGTGAAGCCGCCCTATGGTCATTCAGCATGTGAAGACAGGATTAAACGAGGAAACTGCAGTCACGCAACATCATCAGGAACCCCTTAGAACCCAACTCCACTTCTCCTATAAACCATTCTGCTGCAAGTAATGCAGGTCAATTGAAACTAAATACACAGGCAGTACTGTTCACTTCCAAACAGTGTCAGCACACGGACTAACATGGTGAGGAAGATCTTGGAGAACAGCAGAACGAGGGACTTGGAAGCAATTCTCATCAATGCCACGCTAAGTTTTTCCCAAGGCCAGTCACCACAATGAAACTGCACTTGCTGACGCGCTGCCCTGGCAGCCCAAGAGCCTGAAAACGTCCTCACTCCACCTCCTTCTGGCAGGCTGGTGCAGCAGACCAGCTGCACATTAGCCTTGATCACCAGTGCAATTAAACTCTAAAAGCTCACAAACAAAATAATCCACTGGATCTAAAGCCACTCCTATTCACTTATAGGAACATCATTTGGTTACTCTCACTAGTCAAGAACAAAACCAAACCAGATTCCAACAGAAACCCCAGGAAGGCAGACTGGCCTTTATTTGACCACCGCTACACATCTCTCCTGCTCAATCACACAACACCGTACTCCAACACTGGAGGTTTGAGGCTAAAAGTAACACAAGACCTAGTTCTTCAGGGGTTTGATCCTTCACACCATGAAAGACAACAGCTGTGTTAAACTGGAATCAACTGTTCTATTTTACCCTCCCTCCAGTACAAATTCTCCTTAAACACGCTGCTGAGCTACAGATATCACTGTTTGAGCATCTAAGGAACCTGAAGAGGCACAAATCCATGGGACCTCATAAGACAGAACCATTTAGTTGGAAAAGACCTTTGAGACTGAGTCCAGCCATCCCTGTCCACTACTAAGCCATCCATGAGCACCTCATCTACCCATCTTTTAAGTATCTCCAGGGATGGTGACTCCACCACCTCCCCAGGCAGCCTCTGTCAGTGCTTGAGAACCCTTTCCATGAAGAATTTTTTCCTAATACCTAATCTGAACCTGCCCTGCTGCAACTTGAGACCCACATCTGCAGGTCCCGAGGGAAATGGCAGGCAGGTGGTCTTTTTCCTACAAAATAATGTTCTCCGGGCTGATCCCACACTGCATCTACAGCGCCTGCCATGCATCAGTGATGCTGGAGTAGAGGTTCCTCTCTGACAGCTTGCCCATACTCTCACTGTAGCCCGAGTAGTCATAGGAGATGTTGCAGTTGACACAGGTGCCCAGGTGGATGTAGAAGCTGCTCTTTGAGGTCCCTTCCAACTCACACTCTATGGTTCTCCGATTCCCAACATCCTTCGCACTCCCTTATCACCACAGTGTATTTACAGCCTCTTAACAAACCCGTTTCCTGAATTCTTCGACTTCCAATATTTCCTAATCACATGCTACACCTTCTCTTAAGCACTCACCGAGACAGTGACTGCTTAACTATCTACTTACTTAACGATCTGCTTTCTTGAGTCAGGGCATACCAAGAAGAGGAAAGGTATAAAACGGCAGCCAACATGTTTCCCTGCAGCAAGAGGCAGCAAAAGCCTAGCTTACCTGAGAATTTTAACATTCCTCACCACTTAGTACACGATATTAATTATCCAGGTATGCAGTAAATGCAGTATAGTTTTAAGTGACGGAAACTCTGCTTTTTTTATAGGTACCAAAACTCTAAGTATTTATATTGGCTCCTCAAGTCAGGGTGGGTTTCTTACCAAAAAGCCCACCACCGGTGGTTGTGCCAAAGGAGGGAGCGCTGGTCGTCGTAGTTCCAAATCCAGCAGGTTTGTTACCAAACAGGGTCTGGAAGGAAGAAAACATGAATTTGGAAACGTGACAGACGGACATTAAAAGGATTGCACTCGTGTTTCACCGTAGGCGAGAAAGCAGAACTAATGTCCAGCACAACCCAGACCACACAACCCAACGGAGGTATGTTATCTGCAAGCCGTATGCACTAGGACACAGCATGCACCCTCTAGAAACAAGGACTTTCACCCTATTACACCCAAATTCCTAAATATCAAGTGTCCTTCAGGTTGCAAAAACAGTGTTATTTTGTGTATGTCTTAATTCTCTGGTTAACACTAATTTCACGGAGGTCAAACTCCAGGAACATGACTCCAAGCTATTTGTTTTTATTTTCTATTTTCTCTCCCTCTGTTTTTACTTTTTTAGTTTTAAGGAGCAGACATACCGAACCACCAACACCAAATCCCGTGTTGGCTTGTCCAAAGAGTCCAGTTCCACTTCCAAATCCTGTACCAGCATTTGTATTGGTTGCTGTTCCAAAAAGCCCTCCAGGCTGCGAGGGCTGGGTCACTCCAAAGAGACCCTGCAAACAGGAACGAGGTTAAGATCACACTGCAATGCTTTTTGCAGCCTAGCACCCATACAGAACTAACAGTCAGTAACAAAATGATGCTCAGTTATCCCTTTTGCTGGGTGAAGAAAGCAGGAGAAAAGCAGTTCAGCATTGGCAGTTCTGTTCTCAAACAATCAGGTACAAAGAGGAAATGAAAAATCAAAGAATTTAGCTCCTAGCTTAAGAGGATATTGGAATAGCTTCATCACTTTGAGTGAGGGAGGTGGGAAAGAAACATTTCACGTTGTTTTCTGGAAGAAGTCACAACAGATTCAGCAAGTATACAGTAAATTTGGAGCCAAAGCCCTTAGCTCTGCAACAAGTTACAGCTATTTAGCATCATTCTATCAAGAGAGTCCATGAATGCTGCTCATGAGCCACTAGGAAACAGAACCATTAATGAATTCCCACAGAATGTTAATAATGGAATGGTATTATCTGTATAATAATTAGGAATACTTGAATTGGTAGAGCAAACTGCTTAAAGAAGGGAATGGCAAATGTTATTTGCTAGAAGCTGTATTGCTGTCCAGTTACTGTGAATACATAAATTTGATTGGCAAGAAGTTGCCAGCTCCGCCAGCAGCGCCCAGGGCTTCACATCCTAATTTTACTACAATCTGAGGAAGATCTGAATGTCTGTATTGCAACCTCCTCTACGGAGCAGGAGTAGCTACAACACAACTTAAACCTGTAAGGGTTCAAACAGTTTCCCTCACCATCGTGTTGGTGTTCGGCTGCCCCAGAGTGCTGGTATTGCCGAAGGAAAAGCCGGTGTTCTGAGTTGTTGTGGCTTGACCAAATGGCTTGTTAAAAAGACTTGTAGTTTGTGACTGCTGACCAAAAAGACCTCCTGTTGTTCCCGTTCCAAAGCCAGTTGTACCTACAACATAAACACATCAGTTAAAAACTATCTGGCATTTAGAATCACAGAAGGGTTCGGCTTGGAAGGGACCTCAAAGCCCACTCAGTCCCCCCCCCGCCAGGGGCAGGGACATCTCCCACTGGATCAGGGGGCTCCAAGCCCCACCCAACCTGGCCTTCAACACCTCCAGGGATGGGGCAGCCACCACTTCTCTGGGCAACCTGGGCCAGGGCCTCCCCACCCTCACAGCAAAACATTTCTTCCCAAGATCTTGCCTAAATCTCCCCTCTTTCAGCTCAAAACCATTCCCATCATCCTATCCCCACACTTCTTGATTAAGAGCCCCTTCCCAGCTTTCCTGGAGCCCCTTTCCCTACTGGAAGTTGCTCTAAGGTCTCCCCACAGCCTTCTCCTCCCCAGGCTGAACAACCCCAGCTTGTCCTCATACAGCAGCTGCTCCAGCCCTCGCAGCATCTCCTCTGCACTCGCTCCAACAGATCCATCTTTAAGGACGGACACAATCCTAACTCAAGACAAGACCGCCTTTCTTACACCAGAAAATCACTTCTGTTTCTACAGACCTTTGACCATCTGTTTACAGTCCACTTCCACAAATACAAACACCTACTTATATTAAATTTTGCAGCAGAAATTAAAAAGAATAGAAATCGTGTTTGAACTTTTCAGCACTGTTCTACACTAAAGGGCCATCACCTGGTCAGCCCAACTGACCTGCAGCTACCTGGCACACGAGCACCTCTGAGTCAGTCCTTCATTCTTGGCCTTTACTTTTTGACTAAGAATGCCAAAACAGAGAGTGTGAAACCAGGATGGCACAACATAAAACAGTTCCATATCCTGCTCCACAGTGCAGAAACGCTCCTGGCAAGGTGTAGTTGGGCTACTAGAAATCCACTTGTCCATTTCGAGGGAGTTTATGTTCACTTGTTAGCACAAGTAGAAACATGACTTCACCACTAACCAACCGATGACATCACCGATCAGCAATTCCCTGGTGCTTTTACTTCCAGTTGTTTTACTCATCCACGTTCTTCTAAAGCCAGATGCTCCAATGAATTGCTTATCAGCAAAACCTGGGAAACGCAGAGGAAGCCTGCAATTCCCAACAAGTAAATAGATGGCAAAGAACGTGATTACTAAATCTTGACAATACAACCAGTAGAATTCTCAACTCGTACCAGTGTTATCCTTATCTTTTTTCACTGAAGAATTTTAAACAGCTTAACAGAATATTTTGGAGCACATCCAGAGAAAGGCAAAAAAGCTGATGAAGGGTTGAGAGCACAAGACTTATGAGGAGCAACTGAGAGACCTGGGGTTGTTTAGCCTGGAGACTGGAGACTGTGGGGAGACCTCATCACTGTCTACAACTGCCTGAAAGGAGGTTGTTCCTGAGGTAGGGGCCGGTCTCTTTTCCCTGGTAGAGACTGACAGGACAAGGAGAAATGCCCTGAAGATGCAGCAGGGGAGATGTAGATTGAATATTAGGAGAAATTTCTTTACTGAAAGGGTTGACAAGCATTGGAAGAGGTTGCCCAGGGAGGTGGTTGAGTCACCATCCCTGGAGGTGTTTAAAAGACGAGCAGACATACTTGGGACATGGTCTGGTGGTGGACTTGGCAGGGCTGGACTCAATGATCTTAAAGGGCTTTTCCAACCATAACCATTCTGTGATTCTATTTGCGTATCCAGTCACAGTAACAGCAGGGGACAGGCAGCACTTACTGGTTCCAAAAGCAGTTTTGTTTTGTCCGTACGAAAAGCCTGTATTGGTGGTAGAAGAGCCGAACAGTCCTGTAGCTGTACTTGATGTAGCAGTGGAAGACCCAAACAAGCCTGCAGCTGCTCCCGCTCCTACAGGATTGGAAGGGCCTTTCCTGTTTGCTTGGTAGTCTTCCAAACGGAGTTCCTAGAAAAGGAAAACCCAGTTCTCTTTGCATATTCTTTTCACACAGGATAAGGTTAGAATGGTATCATTCATTAGCATTCTTACACAGTGCTCAAGTCTACATTGAGATGAAGGTATCACAAAAAACTAACACCTACGTTTTTAAAGAGGACACCATAAACAGCAACTAAACTTAGACTCATGTTTGTCTTCAAGATTACTTCCCAGAGGTCTTCAGACCCTTTCAGTACAGGACTAGTTTTGAAGTATCAAATACCTCAACAGGAATGGAAAGGCTTCAAGTTAAAACCTTGGGAATAGTTTAGTTTATATTTAGTTTACACTAAACAACCCAGTTTTGTCCAGGATTCTGTCTCATGTCAGCAATGCAGGATTGCTCCCAGCATCCTCTCTTGCCGTTCTTGTATACAGCGAGATGGAATCCTAGCTCTTCAAAACCGAGAGCGTTAAGCATTTAATAACAAACAATTAATATGGCAATACGTGAAGTGTTATATCTGATGATACCTCCGTTCTGCAAGCAATGCAGATATTGAAGGCTGTACTTGTATTAACAATCACAGAAGATATAGTCAAAAAAAAAAGCTCTGCTAAACCACTGCTAACAAACAGCCAAAGAAGATAAGCATGTTTGAGCACTCGTTGACTGACCTCAAGGGATTTGCTTTCATACTCCTTCATCGCAGTGATACACTGGTGCTTGGTGTTGATGTTAGTGCTAACTCCAGATTTCACCATAGTATCTGTCCCCGTCGGTGGCTGCGAGGGAAGACATTAAGATGCCAAGTTTAAAATCCAAACAGATTCTATTAAGTCAGTACTCTCTGGGCAGATGCTGTTAGAACCTCGATGCAGCTCAGCACCTGAAGCAGTGTGTTCCCGTTACCTGTACGGCTGTGGCCTCATGCAGTGAGGAGGCACATTCAGTAGCTATCAACACAGGAATTCACCTGTTATGGTTTGAATTAATTGGGGTGACTCTGACTCTGGCTTAGTCTAAAGTAACCTCATTTTCCTGAAAGCTAGCCACATGTTCTTCAGATAGTTTCTCTCTAGAAGTGATAACATGGAACACTGGGATGCAGAAAGGCCAATGTTTATACTTATTCCTCTAGAAACCAAGGCCATCCTCGAGCTGGTGAAAAAAGGCCGCACCTAAAGGGAGGGGCAGACAGGACAAGTGACCCCAAATTGACCAACAGAGAACTCCATCCCATATACGTCATACTCGGTATAAAACTAAGAGATCACGAGGGTCTCGCTCTCTTCTGTGATAGCTGAGGACCTTGTTTGTCTGATTTCTCCTGACCCCAGATCCATGTGTCCCTGAATCCAGTTCCTGAGTTCAGCTCCCTCCTGGCTGTGGACCCACTACCCCTTGTCTGCTCTACAGCATGTGAGGACTTACAGTGATCAAGGGGTGCGGTGCAATCTCAGATATTTGTACATCTCATTACTTTCTAATTATTTAAATCATTGTCACTATCATTATCACCACTTCATTAAAGCTGTAGTTTTAGTTTCCAATTTGCAAGCCTTTTTCCTCTCATTTTTCTCTCTCCTTCCTCTGGGGATGGGGAGTGAAATTTGGGAGCCCAACTGCACAGTCTTAGCTGCCAAAAATTAGCTGGCTCAGGGCTAAACCGTGACACATCCCAGTAACTCAAACAACACTATGCACAATTCATCTTTCAGTTTCACTTTAAGAGCAGGTTGCCTTAAATTGTGAGACAAATCCTGTAGCTACACATGGATTTCGCTATCCCCTGTTTTTTTTATCTGCACTATGAAAGTACAGATCAACGGCACTCGGACTGCCTGAGTTATCACAACAGCTCTGCCTACACCCCAAAATAACAAAATCTCAGTCTGTTAAACCAGCTCAGTCTAGCAATGAAGAGGGTTCAGAACTGCATGAACAAGTATTTGGGAACCAGAAGGCCTCTTTACAGCCAGTACCAGTTACTCCACTCCCACGATGGTTTCCTTTCCAAGCCACCCTCCGTTTTCAGCCATCACAGGACTTTCAAGACATTTTTCAATCCTTTCTTAAAGGGAGCTCATCCAGAACACACAGGGCATCAGACTTCACTTTCCAGCTGACATTTCCAAAACCATGCCAGGAATTGCACTGATTTGGCCCATTCTGAGATGTCTTTGACCCTAACTGCTGTCAGTATTTAGCAAGGATCACCCTGAATTCCAGGGCACTTTCTATCTGCCTAAGAGGGCTCTATTTTAGCAGCTCGTTTACCTCTTCAGCTTTAACACATCCATCAACCCAGCAAGTCTAACCAGGGCATTGCTCAAATTCTGAGTAAGTCCAGTTCTTTGGACTCTGGACACCCCATTTCCACTGTGACATTTCCACTAACAGGGACATTTTCAAACCATTTCAGGACACTGCAGAGTGGTACATAAACTACTTGTTTTTTTCAGCTTGGGGCCAATAGAGTACATAAATAACGACGAAATGTGATGCTTCCAACAGTAAACGGGCTTGATAAAGAAGGAAAACAAGAACTTACATTAAACTTAATGGTTGTGCCAGTTGGAGCAGCAGTAAAACTAGTTGGGCCAAAAAGAGATCCGGATGTACTCCCAAAAGGATTGGAAGTAGTGTTAGTTGTTCCAAAGAGACCTCCGCTGCTGGTACTTGTTCCAAAGTCTTAAAAAATCCCAAAAATAAAAAGATCAGCACTAAAAAAACCACTGAATTTTAAAATCTAAACCCAAATACTTTCTTCAAACTATAAAATAGTTTGGAAATGGACAAAACTGCTAGGAAAAGGGATTTTTAAAGCAGAACTGGAAATCAACAGTTTGTTAATGCAATATTCTGCTTTAGAAACCCGCCCCTAATGCATTACCCTGGGAATACCACAGCAGCCAGTGCTAAGAAAATAACACATATAAAATAAATCAGTGAGGTTCCTTTTCTCTTCTCAGAAAGGTCTGCAAGCGGTTCTGCTTCAGAAAGTTTCAGTAGAGTTACAGAGGCACTTCAACATTCTAGTGCCAGAAGCATAACCAATGGTAACTGCTCTATGACAGCAGAACAAAAAGCTAAAATCAAGTAACACCAAAAGACATTTAAGAACAGAAAACACCACTTTAACTTATTTTAAAACTCGGGCTAGAATTGCAGCTACAGACTTTGCAGCATATCAAGATTTACCCTTGGCTGCTGTGAATCACAACATCGCTACATCCTTCAAGGAGAAACCACCACCAAACCCCCACATTAACACCAGATCCACACAACATCCAGTGTTTTGTGCTCTACAAAGGAAACAAGCATGGCCCTAGAGAGGCAGCAGTTTTACTCACTTCCAAACCCAGCTGGCTTATTCTGTGCAAAGGCATTATTCTGGGACGAGAAGAGGCCTCCCCCGGTGCTGGTAGTCCCAAACAGGCTATTTGATGTCCCAGTTGATGTTCCAAATCCAAAGCCAGTGCTTGTAGAGGATGTTGCTGGCTGATTAAATGTAGTTGAACCAAATAATCCTCCTGAAGACAGAAACAGACTATTAATCATTCGCAATCAAACTGATTTGGGGTTTTCGGTTGTTTTCAGGTTTTAGGGGGGCAGCTGTCCATTTGGGGTTTGTTGTTGCTTTTGTTGATGGTTGCTTGGGTTTTCTTTTTTCGTTTCCTCCCTCTTTTTAATAAAAACCTCCTTTCAGGATTGTGTTCTGCACAACTGTAACACCGTGATACCTGGTTTGGTCTGGGTGCTCCCAAAGAGGCCTCCAGTATTATTGTTTGACCCAAAGGCTGATGTTCCAAACGCTCCTCCACTCGTAGTACCAAAGCCGGCATCTGAAAATCAGCATTACAGATGAGGTGACACCACATTCCAAACACATGCACTATACAAACTGAACGCTGCCACTGCCTTTTGAACTCCCCAAAAGAAGTTTGTGCGTGGCTACCACATAGCGGTGTCTGGGATACATAATGTGGTACAATTAATACTCGCACAGAGCTCCTGAAGCAAAAGGCTCAGATATTTGAGTCAGCCGCTTCCACATAAGGTAAAGCCTTTCCTCCGCAAAGCTGCTACCGCTTTTTATTGCACCTGGAAGGTTTTCTTCTCGTACCTTGGTTTAGGAGCAATACAAACAGAATTATTGTGTTTCATTCTTAAAATACCTAACACACACACAAGTTTATAGCCTGCTTTAATGGCCAAAACTCACTCATGGTGGTATTTACAATGTGTGCCTTCAGAAGACTACATGCATTTTCCTTCCAAGTCTTCCTAACAAATCCAGCCCTGGATTGAACAATCCTCCCCACTCACCCTGGCAAGTCAGCCTCCACCCCTTTTAAAACGGGAAGCTTCAATGAGCATACGTGGAATTCTGGTGTCTATCCAAATTAAAAGCTGGTGTTAATGGAGAAGCCTAGGGCTCCCAAACACGATTCACAAGTCTCCTTCCTATCGCTGCTGAGTGAGCCAAACAGCCCAGCAGCGCTCCAATTCCATTACACACAGACAACCCCCACCTCCATCCAACCCTGAAGCTGCATCTCTAGAAGAAAATACTTCCAGTCCTAAGGAGGCAGTTTAGACATGCAACTTACTTTGTCCAAATGTTGAGGCAGTCCCAAAGCCTGTGCTGCCTCCAAACGGAGTTCCAAAAGACTTGTTAAACATTTTCAGAAGAGATCAGGTTTCCTTGCTAAAACTGGAAAGAAGAATTCAGCTTGTGTTTAAGGTTTACCTTGTAAATCCATTTTTCACCTTCCTCATTGTCCATGTAAGCAATCTAATCCAAGCATTTAAGCCATAAACCACATGGCGGGGCTTAAGCCCCGCTAAGGAATCTGAAGCACAGTCAGAGCCCTAAAAGGTACATGAACACCAACGCCTCAGTGACGTCCCAAGGAAGGTGTCCTCCACCGTGAATTTAGGCTGGGTTTTCAGTACATCCTCCAGACTGAAAAACTGTATGAATTAAGCTACTCCGCTGATCCACGTATTCCCAACAAAATGCTCGGGAACATCCACCAGCACTTCCCACCCTGTTCCTACCACATTTGATCCAGGCAACACAAACTTGTTCTGGCTCAGCCTGGAAGCCAGCCCCACCGGAACGGTTCCCTAAGAACACGTACACGGATTCACACTGCGCTACAGCTGTTTCTGTGACTTCCCCAGGACTCTCCAGGTCTGATTTTCTGTTAAACCCTCTTTGCCAGCTTCTTCAAACAGGATAAGTGGAAACACAGGGCTCGAGAATTACACACCTTCCACCTGCTTCCCATTTGTCATTCACAGGGTCACACCAGGATTTTCTTAACCCAGCTTTCTAAAAGTCATTGTTTCCAAATCCTGGTTCAGTGCAGTTTTATCCCATTTAGGCAGGTGCTCACCTTACCTTTTAAACACTTATCAGTTTATTTACTGACACATTTGCTAATGCTACATCACCCCAAGTTCTTGTCAAAGCACAAACACAGCATTACAGCTTTTTCCACCAAAACCAACCAAACTGAAATAAACTCATAACAGATACTGAGCTGTACTCCAGCCAGAGGGAGCCAGAGCAAACCAGCATCCAACGCTTCCGTTGAAGAGTAAATAAAAAAAACACTTAGGGTAATTTTCAACTACTGAAACCAGCAGGTCACAAAATTTTGGTGTTAGGAGCCTTCCCCCTCACACACACAAGTCCTTACAGACTTCCTCACGCACGTTAAGAGCACTTTCAATGACTCCGGTATAAGAAAAAGCTGATGTCATAGAATCACTAGGTTGGAAGAGACCTCTGAGATCACTGAGTCCAACCGTGCCTGTCTCCTTACTAAACCATGTCCGTAAGGAACTCATCTACCCATTTTTTAAACACCTTCAGAGATGGTGACTCAACCACCCCCCTGGGCAGCCTGTTCCAATCCCTAACCACTCTTTCAGTAACGAACTCTGAGCACCTCAAGCCTGGAGCTGCCTCCTGGAGAAGCACGCAACCTGCCAAGCAGTGGGACCATTCCGTGGGATGCAGAGTGCATCCCACAGCTCATCCCAGTCCCTCTCCTTGATTACCTGCTCCCAAACCCCACGCCATGGACGCTCCCCATCACCTCCAGCTCTTCCACAGACACCTTTGCACCACCAAGGCCACTTTCTTGTTTTCCAGCAGAACTTGGCTTCGGATAACTGGACAAACCGCAGAGCCACCTCCTGTTCACTTCCTCAAAACCCAGCCTTTGGACTCCAGCTCACCTGTATATGGTTTCCAGGAACATCTATAACCCTCTAAAACTCTATGGTTTGCTCTCCCTTATGCTACAGCACCTACCAGGATGCCTTAAAAAAATACCCTACCTGATCTTTTACATTTTTAAGAAAAACTTTATCCTGATGCCAGATGGTGAGTGTACTCCTCGATATTTACACATTAGATTCACTCCCACCTCCACTACGCTTCCCTCTATTTCCACAGAGCATCTTTGATCACCTAATACCCAGCAAGTCTCACTGCAGGCCATGTATAGGGAACTGCATGTAGCACTCGGCTGCTGTTTGATCTTATCACTCTCAATCTTATTTACAGCTCACAAATCATGGAATGGTTTCCTCAAAGCCCATCCAGTGCCACCCCCTGCCATGAGCGGGGACATCTCCCACTGGATCAGGGAGCTCCAAACCCCATTCAACCTGGCCTTCAACACCTCCAGGGATGGGGCAGCCACCACTGCTCTGGGCAACCTGGGCCAGGGCCTCCCCCCCTCAGCAAAATATTTCACCTAAATCTCCCCTCTTTCAGCTTAAAGCCCCTCTCTTTTCACTGTTCCTCTAATTAATGCCATTGCTTTTTCAAAGTCAGTTTACTGAGGATTGTTCAATCCCGAATTCTACTTCAGAAGAAACCTGAAGCATAGTTTTCTAAAACAGAAACAAGTTATCAAAAGATTTCCCCCTCCCATGGCATTTGAAGTTTCCCTGCTTTCCTTTGTCACCCATCCTTTCCTACCTACGGCCTATGCAGGTTTGGGAAGCGCCCTCCAACACTGAGCTTAGGCTGTTGCTGCCGATGCACCAGAGGCCCTTTAATCAAGGACACCACATGCAGACGAGGGGCTCTCTACCACAGGCGTGGAGCGCTGCGTTAACCAAACGCACTCTGAGCCAGCCCAGAAAAACATGCTCTGAGCCCCTGACCATAGAAATGCAAACTCTATCCAAAAACTGAACAGCTGGAGCATGACTGATAAAAAAAGGTTTTTTACACTATGGTCCTCTCCCACTCGCTGCACACATCTTACTCCTGACAAAGTGAGAGTTTCACAGCAACATGACAGAAACCTCCAGCTGCATCCCAAGAAATTCCATTCACTCATTCCTGTAATATTGACCACCACTCCTGCCAGCACTGATACCCCTGCAGCCCATGCCACCAGGCCCACCAGCACCCTGCTCTCACTGTTGTACAACCGAGCCCCCTTCTGGCCTGTATCCATCAACCCCCCGTGTTACTGGCTCTCTGGCCACCAACGGTCCAACTCAACCCTCCTTCCTCTGGGCCACGAGAGTTCGACATGAGGAGCAGGCTCACCCCCCGCCCCCATCCCCCAGCATTACCGGCTCCTCAGCCTCCACCAGCCCCACTCTGCCTCCCCGGGACCCCCGCCACAGCAAAGACCAATAGGCCAACATGATCGGCAGCCCTCGTACCCTTCAAGCCCCCCGCGTTACCTACTCCCCAGCCACTACCGGTCCCACCAAGCCCTCGTCCTCCGGAGCAACCGGTACCTCCCCCTCCCCACTATATCACCCAAATCCCGGGCATTACCGACTCCCCAGATGTCACCGATCACACCCAGCCTCTCCTCCAAGTCCTTCTCCCCTCTCTGCTCCTCCCCCGGGACCCCCACCACAACCGCAGCCAGAGCCCAGCACCACCGGTACCTCGCCCCGTATTCCCCCAAACTCTCTACGTTACCGGCTCCCCAGCGGCCAACGGTCCCGCTCAGTCGCCTTCCCCTCCGCGACCTGGAAGGAATAGTACCTCCTCAGAGCCCCCCACCCGTTACCCCCAAACTGTCTGCGTTACCGGTTCTTAGGCTGCTACCGCTCCTTCCTCGAGACTCCCGTCACACCAGGGCGCGAGCCCAATGCGACCACTACCTCCTCTCCCTCTCCGGGACCCCCGTCACAATAGGAGCAGGAGCCCAATACGACAGATACCTCCTTGCCTCCCTCCTCACCCCTCCCCCAGGACCCCCACCACAACCGCAGCCAGAGCCCAGCACCACTAGTACCTCGCCCCGTATCGCCCAAACTCTCTACGTTACCGGCTCCCCAGCCGCCCTCCCCCCCGCCCCTCCCCGCGACTTGGCAGGAGCAGTACCTCCCTACAGCTCCCCCGTTTCCCCCAGCACGATCACTCTCCACGCCCCTCCATATCTCTCAATTACCGGCTCCTCAGCCACTCCCCTACTCTCCTCCCCGTTCGTTCCTCGGGACTCCCACCACACCACAGCGGGAGCCAAACGCGACCAATAACGCCTCCCCTCCCCGAGCCGCCGGTCACAACCGGAACGAGACCCCGACACGAGGAGCAGCCACTCCTCCCTGCTCTCTTCCCCGGGACCCCCGCCACAACCCAGACTGGAAGCCCAGCACGACCCGTACCTCCTCTCTCCCCACGACCCCCGCCACAACCGGAGCGACCGGTACTTCCCTACTCCACCCCCCACCCCCCCTCCTCTCAGCTCCCCTCTCGCTTCAGGCCTCTCGGCCTTCTCCCTCTTCCCTCCGCTCCAGGTCCCCCAAACTCTTCGCCTCTCCACGGCCACCCCGCGCTCCTCGCCGTCCCGGCTCTCACCGCCTAGGCCCCGCAAGGCCAGGGGAAATGAAGGGGGAGGAGGCAGCCAGGACAGAGACGACGACGACGACGCCGCCGCCGGAGGGGGAGGAGAAAGCTGCGTCACACCCCGCGCGCTCACCTCCCAACAGCCCCCGCGCGTGCGCCGCCTATTGGCCGCCGCCGTTCGAAAGCGAGGCCTCCCCCGTTCCCCGCCCTTTCGCCCTGATTGGGTGAAGGCGCCGCTTCTCGTCCGCCGATTGGCTCTGACGGGAAGGAGGGGGAGGGACCAAGGCAGAGGAAGAGTCCAGAAGGCCGCGCCGCGGCCCCGCCCCACATCCGGGACATTGGGGGCGGGGCTTGTCTTAGCCCGTCCAATCCGCACGCGCTCGGGTAGTTGCTTCACCAGCGACGCAGAGGACGGGGCTGGGAGGTTCTGAGCGCCCCCAAGTGGAGCTGAGCGAAGGCGATAAGGGCCGAGCGGGGCCGAACCTAGCCGAGTGGAACTGAGCGGTTTTGAGCGGAGCCGAGTGGACTCGAATGTAGCCGAACTTAGCCGAAACCAGTCGAACTCATTTGAGCTGAACCGAGTGGAGCCGCGTGATAGAGGAAATGTCAGCAAATAAACTCTCCCGAGACTCGCCTCGGAGTTTCAGAGAGCAGCATCCTTTATGCCAGTGCTGGGCGTACGATGGGGATGATTCCATCAGTCCTGAGCAACGAGACGAGCTGGGACAGAAGATACTCCGCGCTCACGCACAGGTGTATAAACCCTCCCAGAAATCTTACGCCTGTTCTATTACTTCCCAAAGACTCGTTTTAATGTTGTTACGAACTTCACAACAGCCAAATCTCTGCTCATTGGAGCTTTGGAGCTACATTCGGCTCCGCTCAGAACGGCTCAGCTATAAAGAAAATATGGTATCAGAGGGACATCCCGTCTAGTTTTCAAAAACTACAGTTACTTAGATGAAACTGACCTCTGCTTTGGCTTAAATGAAAATATTCCACTTCTTGAAACAGTGACGACCACTTGTACCACGAGCCGAGCCGAAAACAGACGAATGGTTCCGAGAGGAGCCGAGTTCAGCCGAGCGGAGCCGAACCTGGCCGAACCCAGCAGGGCGTTTCCGAGCGAAGCCGATCAGAGCATTTCCGAGCGTCTCCGAACACAGCCGAGTTCAGACGAGCGTTTCCGAGCGGAGCCGAAGCGGCAGGAAGGGGCGGGAGGGAGGAGGAGGTGGAGGAGGAGGAGGAGGAGGAGGAAGGCGAAGAAGCAGCAGCTGCAGGAGGAGGCGTGGCGGCGGCGGCGGCGGCGAAGAAGCTGAGCTAGGGCATGGAGCAGCGCGGAGGGGGCTGAGCGGTGCGGGGCTGGAGGGTCTCGCGCCGAGGGGGGCGAGATGGTGTTTCGGAAGGGGTCTCGGGCTGTCTCAGAGTTGGGGGCCCTGCGGGCATCCAGGATGCCTGGGGTAGGGGGGCCTCTGGGGAGGTCCGCGGGGGTCTCGGACCGGGGGGTTGGGATGCCTGGAGTGGAGTTTCTGGGGGTGCCTGAGGGAGGCGGGATCTCTAGGGTGCCTGGAGCACCTGGAGAGGGGTCTTTGGCGGGGTCTGAGGGGTTATTGGAAGCCCACAGTGTTCGGAAGGGTCTCTGGGAGGGGTCCCAGGGGAGGTGGTCTCAAGGAGTGCCCAGGGTGTCTTGGTAGGGGACTCTGGAGTGCCCAGGGTGAGGTCTCTGACACGGTCCAAGGGGGCCTCAGGGGGACCCACAGTGCTCAGAGCAGGCTCTGGCGGGGTCCTAGGGGGTGCCCGGGGAGGAGGGATCTCAGGGGGGACAAGGGTGCCCAGGGAGGGGTCTCTGAGAGGATGTTGGAAGGGCCTCAGGGGAGTCTCTGAGGGAGTTCTGTGGAGAAGGAGTCCCTGGGATATGGGGAGGGGGTGGGTGGGTGCTACCCTTTTGGGGCTGTCAAGGACACACTGACACACACACACACACAACCCATTGCCCCCCCCCAGTGCCCTCAGGGAAGATACGGGGCCCTCCCTGACCCCAGCCATGGCCTGGCTGGGAGCGGGGCTGTCCCTGGGCTGCTCCTCTGCCCCTTGCTCTGGTGGCCCCAAAGGGCCCCAGCAGAGCTGCGCATTCGCCCTTCAGGGACCCCACCTCCCCGACACCTGCTGGAGTGGGTGCAATGCTGGGTGGACCCTCCCTGTGCCAGGGACAGGGGCTGTGCTGCCCCACACTCCTGCCCAGACCCCTGCTGCTCGCCCCCTGCCCTCGTCAGCGTTGTCCATTAATTGGATTTGTCCCGATGTGGCTGGGATCCGCTCGGAGCAGAACCCTCAGCTCCTTTGGTGGCCCCAGAGGGGACGGAAGAGTCAGGGCCAGGTGCAACAGGAGGAGAGCTTGGGGGAGCAATGGCCCTGAGATGGTCATGGAGGCATGGAATGGGTTGGATTGGAAGGGACCTCAAAGCCCATCCAGTTCCAACCCCTGCCATGGGCAGGGACCCCTCCCGCTGGATCAGGGGGCTCCAAGCCCCATCCAACCTGGCCTTCAACACCTCCAGGGATGGGGCAGCCACCGCTGCTCTGGGCAACCTGGGCCAAGGCCTCCCCACCCTCAGACATCAGGAAGGAATTCTTCAGGCTAACCTTAATCTCCCCGTTCCAATTTAAAGCCATTCCCCCTCATCCCATTACTCCAGGCCCTTGGGAAAAGACCCTCCCCAGCTTTCCTGGAGTCCCTTTCCCTACTGGAAGCTGCTCTAAGGTGTCCCCACAGCCTTCTCCTCCCCAGGCTGGACAACCCCAGCTCTCCCAGCCTGGCCTTGTACAGGAGCTGCTCCAGCCCTCGCAGCATCTCCGTGGCCTCCTCTGATCAGGATTGATTTAATGCAGCATTGACCTTGTCTGGGCTGCGGCTGAGGAATGTTTAAGGATGTGTGGGAAGGTTTAAGGATGAACGGGCAGGAGGGCAGGAGAGCGGCCAGGGAGCATCAGGGCTGAGTTAATGGAGAGCCCTGAGCAGAACCCAGCTTCTGGGTTTGATAAATTGCTTTTCCAGGCTTGTCCAGCCTTATGAGCAACACGGAATCAATTCCAGAGTGTTGGGGTTGGTAGGCCCCTCTGGAGGGTCACCTCCAGCCATTCCACAGGAGGGATGGGATGATGCAGGGTCACCCCATTCCAGAATGGTCTGGGTGGGAAGATCTCTCTGCAGCTCATCCAGTCACCTCCAGCTGTTGCCCCAGAGCACATCGAGGGAGGGGTGGATCTCTCCGGACAAGGAGAGACACCACACCTCCCAGGGCAGCTGCTCCCAGGGCTCCAGCACCTGCACAGGAGAGAAGTTTCTCCTCATGTCCAGGTGGAGCTTCCCAGGCTGCAGTTTGTGTTCGATGTCCCTTGCTGGGCATCACGGAGCAGAGTTGGGCCCCCTCCTCCTGCCCCCACCCATTGGATATGGATCAGCATGGATGGGACCCCCTCTCCCCCTGCTCCTATCCAGGTTGGACAGACCCAGGTCTCAACTTCTCCTCCTAAGGAGATGCTCCAGGCCCCCCTCCTCATCTCCGTGCCCCCCACTGGGCTCTCTGCAGTCATTCCTTGTCTTTCTGGAGCTGGGGAGCCCAGGACTCAGGATGGGGCCTCCCTAGGGCAGGGCAGAGGGGGAGGAGAATCCCCCTCACCTGCTCCCCACACTTCTCCATCACCCCTGGATCCCCTTAGAGTTCTTGCCCACCAGGGCACATTCCTGACTCGTGGTCGGCTTGGTGTCCACCCCAGGTCCTTCTCCGCAGAGAGCTGCTTTCCAGCTGGTCAGCCCTGACCTGTCCTGGACCTTGGGGTTCTTCTGCCCCAGATGCAAAACTCTTCACTTGCATTGGTATGAACCTATTGGTTGCATAGGTTCTTCTCCGCCCAACTCTCCAGCCTGTCCCAGTCTCTCTGATCTGGTGGATCATCCACTCCTCACAGTGTTGTCACCAGCAAATGTGCTCGGGGTGTGCTCTGTCCCCTCATCCAGGTCAAGGATGAAGTTAGACAGGACAGGGCCTGGTGCTGATCCCTGAGAAGCAACGCTGACCACGGGCTTCCAACCAGATGTTGCGCTGCTGATGTGAACCCTCTGAGCTCTGCTGGTTCTCGATCCACCTCACTGCCCAATAGCAACGGGGGTGGGGAGGCCCTGGCACAGGTTACCCAGGGAAGCTGTGGATGCTTTTGAAATGGGAACAAACTTATTTTATTAAAGTGGTGGCTGCTTAATCCATGGAGGTGCTGAAGGCCAGTTTGGATGGGGATTGGGAGCCCCCTGACCCAGTGGGAGGTGTCCCTGCCCATGACAGGGGGTGGGACTGGATGGGCTTTAAGGTCCCTGCCAACCCAAGTGATTCCACGATTCCTAAGCTTCCCTAGAAGGATGCTGTGGTATGCAGCCCACCCTTCTTGCTGTGTGAGGTGCAGGACGTGCAAGGTCCTGATCCTGCAGCTGCAGTCCTGCCAAGAGAGGGCAGTGCTGGATGGGGGGCTGCAGCATGGAGGCAAGGGATGTGCTGGATGAGCAGCTTCCTTGCTCCGTCAGCTGTCCTGTGCAGGAACGCTCTGGATGGACGTGTGCTGCTGAGCGGAGCTCACGTGCCTTTCCAGCCGGATGGCTCTCGTGCTCCAGAGCAGGGACAGCCCCATGTCCACTTGTCCCCACCACATGTGCAACATTGCTGTGACCCGGCTTGCGGCTGGACACGAGTCCCAGGCTCCCTGCACAGTCAGGACGGTGCTGTTGGCTGCTAAACGTGGTGTGAGAGGCCACCTCTGCCTGGGTTCCTCTTCCACCCCTATGTGTGTGTCCTGCCCAGGGCTCTTTGGGGTGGACACTGCAAGAGTATGGAGAATCCTCATCAAATGCTTTCTTGTGTCATTGGTTTCAGGTCCATCAAGATGTTACAGGTGCCACTGCCCCTGGATCGAGATGGGATCCTCTTCCGGCTCCGTTTCACCACGCTGGCCCTCGGCACGGTGTTTTGCCCGCTCTTTGGTTTCCTTTTCTGTGTGATCTGGTCCCTGCTGTTCCATTTCCAGGAGACGACAGCAACCCACTGCGGGGTAAGCAACTCTCGCCACCAAAAATCAGAGTGCTCCAAGCTTGTGACTGCTCAACTGGGGCAGCTGGTGCGGGGGATGGGGATCCTGTCTTCTCCTGGCTTTCCAACTTGCTTTATTTCATAGAATCATGGAATGGGTTGGGTTGGAAGGGGCCTCAAAGCCCATCCAGTGCCACTCCCTGCCACTGGATCAGGGGGCTCCAAGCCCCATCCAACCTGGCCTTCAACACCTCCAGGGATGGGGCAGCCACCACTTCTCTGGGCAACCTGGGCTTCCCCACCTTCCTTGTGAAGAATTTCTTCCTGATGTCCAATCTCAATCACCCCCTTCCAATTTAAAGCTGTTCCCCTTCATCCCATCACTCCAGACCCTTGGAAAAAGCCCCTCTGGAGCTTTCCTGGAGCCCCTTTCTGTACTGGAAGCTGTTCTAAGGTGTCCCCAGAGCCTTCTCTTCTTCAGGCTGGACAACCCCAACTCTCCCAGCCTGTCCTCGTACAGGAGCTGTTCCAGCCCTTGGATCATCTCTGTCGCTTCCTCTGGCCTTGCTCCAACAGGTCCAGGTCCTTCTTATGGATCCTTCTTAAGGATTTTATTGTACTGGTGATGCCTCGGGACTGCAATTGAGGTTTTGAACCTTTAGGAGGAAGCTAGGGAAGCACAGACCGGTCAGGCTGATGTCAGGCACATTGGTGATGATTGTGATAAGGAACGACACAGGAGAAGCTACAGATGAGTATCCTGTCTTGTGGAAGCCTTCCTGGTCCTCAGGTGTCATGGTGTTCTTCAGAGGGGTCACAAGCATGTGCCTGGGGAGCTCAGGTTGAGTGGGACCACCAGGTTGATCAAAACTCCATTCAACCTGGCCTTGGATGCCCCCTCCCTGGAGGTGTTGAAGGCCAGGCTGAATGGGGCTTGGAGCCCCCTGATCCAGTGGGAGGTGTCCCTGCCCATGGCAGGGGTTGGAACTGGATGGGCTTTGTGGTCCCTTCCAACCCAAACCATTCCATGTTTCTATGTTTTCCAGAATGGATGAGATCGGGTTCCTCCACAGGGCTTTCAAGCAGCTGTGGTTCATAAGCAGCTGGTTACAAGCTGAGAGCAGAGGGCAGGAGGAGCTGGTGATGCTCAACACCAGGACACGAGACCAGGTCTTTGGGGGTTCTGTGTTGTTCCTCGTGCCTGTATGTGGTGAGGGGACATGGACTGACGGAGATGCTGAGATCCCAGAGCAGGGAAGGTGAGGAAGGCTGCCGAGGGGAGTGACAGAGCAGCGAAATGCCATGACAGTTTGGAAAATAAGTGATGTGCACACCCAGTGTGCGGTTCTGACTCGTCCTCACAGCAGGAGTGTACGGGGCAGGGCAGCAGGGATGCTCAGAGATGTCCCACAGTTCCTCTTCTGGTGTCATGAATCAAGGGCTCTTCAGGAAGAGGTGCTGGGCTGAGGAACCAAGACCACTGAGGACGTGGCCAGCATGGAGAGGGCAGTATGGGACCCACTGTGCCCCTCTGCCAGGCTGGGAAGTAGGGAACATCATATGGAGGTGGCAGATCCTGAGGAACCAGGTCCTTCTTGGATGCTGTGAGGCCCATCTGATGTAGGGGCAGCTCTGCTTGGGTGCTAGGGCAGGCAGAACAGGACAGTGGGTGGGTTACGGGTACGCAGTGACCCTGGTTGCTCAGAAAGTCCTACAGCTGTGAAATGCCAGAGGTTGGGACTTTGTTCCGGGACTCAATCGGTAGCTTTCCTGCTTTTACGTCCCTCCATGAACGCTGTCTCTGTCTGCTGTTGTTGTCGGCTCTCTCCTTTAGAGCTGGGCTCACAACCCTCACGTACCCTTCTCTCTCCAAACATGGGAGCAGAGGAGATGTGGGGACCCTAACTGAGAAAAGAGTGGAGAGGTAGAATCAGAACCATGGAATGGTTTGGGTTAGAAGGGACCTCAAAGCCCATCCAGTGCCACTCCCTGCCATGGGCAGGGACACCTCCCACTGGATCAGGGAGCTCCAAGCCCCATCCAACCTGGCCTTTAACACCTCCAGGGATGGGGCAGCCACCACTTCTCGGGGCAACCTGGGCCAGGGTCTCCCTACCCTCATCCTGAAGAATTTCTTCCTGATGTCCAATCTAAATCTTCCCCTTCCAGTTTAAGGTCATTCCCCCTCATCCCATCACTCCAGGCCCTTGGAAAAAGCCCCTCCCCGGTTTTCCTGTAGGCCCCTTGGGTCAAAGGTGTCAGGAACTCAAGTGGGGCCCTGAGCAGGACACCCTGGGCCCTGTTCCTGCCGGACAGTGGTGAGGGATGAACCCGGGTTACTGCCATGTTACGACTCCTGGCTTTGGAAATAGGGATAAACTTATTTTGTTAAAGCAGTTGAGGCCCCATCCCTGGAAACGTTCAAGGCCAGATTAGATGGGGCTCTGAGCAACCTAACCCAGTTAAAGATGTCCCTGATCCTGCGTTAAGGTGGGATTGGATGACCTGTAAAGATCCCTTCCAACCCAAAGCCTTCTGTTGACGGGCTGGAGAAGTGAGGCTGTGGGGAACTCATGACGTTCAACCAGGCCAATGCAAGGTCCTGTACCTGGGTCAGGGCAATCCATGGTTTCTATGCAGGATGGGGACAATGTGATTAGGAGCAGCACTGAGAAGAAGGACTTGGGGTGCTGGGGAAGGAGAAGCTCCACAGGAGCCAAAACGAGCACCCCCAGCCCAGAAACCAACGGTGTTCTGGGCTGCACCCAAAGCCGTGGGACCAGAGGGGAGGGAGGGGATTCTGCCCCTCTGCTCCGCTCTGGGGAGACCCCACCTGGAGCCCTGGGTCCAGCTCTGGAGTCCTGAGCACAGGAAGGACCTGGAGCTGTTGGAGCGAGGCCAGAGGAGGTCACAAAGATGAGGCAAGGGCTGGAGCAGCTCCTGTCTGAGGCCAGGCCAGGGAGAGTTGGGGTTGTCCAGGCTGGAGAGGAGAAGGCTGTGGGGAGACCTTAGAGCATCTTCCAGTGTGGAAAGGGGCTCCAGGAAAGCTGAGGAGGGGCTTTTTCCAAAGGCCTGGTGTGATGGGACGAGGGGGAGTTGCTTTAAACTGAAAGGGGGGAGATGGAGACTGAACATCAGGAAGAAAGTCTTCAGGCTGAAGGTGGGGAGGCCCAAATTTCACATCTTGGAGAGCCATAAATACAGCAATAGGATGCACTCCCTGTGTGTCCCCACGAGCTGCCACCTCTTTTCCAGGTTCCAAACTACCTCCCGTCCATCAGCGCGGCAATTGGAGGCGAAACCCCGCAGCGTTACGTGTGGCGCCTCTGCATCGGCCTCCACTCAGCTCCGCGCTTCCTGGTGGCCATCGCCTACTGGAACCACTACCAGAGCTGCCACTGCTCGCACCCACGCTACCTGCGCCTCTGCCACTTCAACCTCCTGCTCAACCTGCTTGAGAACTTTGCCCTCCTCATCCTGACGTATGTGTCCTCATCGGAAAATTATGGTGAGTGTCTCCTCCCATGCTCCATGCCGGCGTGCCGAGGCTTTCCAGAGCTTCGCTGCACACCAGGCGTTTGCAGGTTTTTGGTTTGAAGGGAAAAAAACAATAAAAACCCACTCTTTGTATTAAAATTAGTGTTTATAAAGCAAAGTTCTGTCCATAATGTGCAAATTAACCTGCATAGATAAATATAAAATATTATAAATATTAGCACCTCCTATATGAGGACAGGCTGGGAGAGCTGGGGTTGTCCAGCCTCGAGAAGAGAAGGCTGTGGGGAGACCTAAGAGCTGCTTCCAGTAGGGAAAGGGGCCCCAGGAAAGCTGGGGGGGGGCTCCTGATCAGGGAGTGCAGGGATGGGACGAGGGGAACTGTTTTGAGCTGCAAAAGAGGAGACTGAGATGAGATCTTGGGGAGAAATGTTTTGCTGTGAGGGTGGGGAGGCCCTAGCCCAGGCTGCCCCAAGCAGTGGTGGCTGCCCCATCCCTGGAGGTGCTGAAGGCCAGGTTGAGTGGGGCTTGGAGCCCCCTGACCCAGTGGGAGGTGTCCCTGCCCGTGGGAGGTGTCCCTGCCCATGGCAGGGGGTGGGACTGGCTGGGCTTTGAGGTCTCCTCCAACCCAAACCATTCCAACATTCCATGATTCAAATAGCCATGTTTTTCCCAAAATTCTTGGTTTCCAATAATTAGCCAAAACCATGGGGTGGATTTTTGTGTCCAGCTGTGCATCAGACATTGGCGCTTGGCTCCCATTTGCGTGCTGAGGCCACGCTTCACATGTCACTGTGGTGGAGTGGGGCAGGTCAGCGCTCGTCCCTGCTGTTGCTCTTTCTCCACTGCTGAGCTTTGGCTATTGCTTTCAGCCTGTGCTCTGTTCCAGCCACGCCTCAAATGCCCTCCCACAAAACCATGCTCAGGGAATTTCCTGTGCTTACCTGAAAAGAAAATCAAAATTATTCAGGTTAAACCAGCATGTGTGAAATACGGACACAAGAGGCTAGGAAGTGCCCTTCTCCTGCGCAGCCTCGTCTGAAATGGATTTAAGATATAGAGCCACCGCTGTTTAAACCCAAGATCTGGAGGAGGCTCCAGGGGATGGCCTAGACTCAAATCCACAAGCTAGCAGGGTGATGCTGTTGTGACAGAAATGAGATGAGAACTCATCAGTTGGAGAGACATATGGAATCATGGAATGGTTTGGGTTGGAAGGAAGCTCAAAGCCCACCCAGTCCCACCCCCTGCCATGGGCAGGGACCCCTCCCACTGGGTCAGGGGGCTCCAAGCCCCATCCAACCTGGCCTTCAACACCTCCAGGGATGGGGCAGCCACCACTTCTCTGGGCAGCCTGAGCCAGAGCATCACTAGAAGAGAAGGTTTGGAGCAGTTGCTGGTGAAGGGAGGTTGGCAGAGGGAGGTTTGTCCCTTTGCAGCCAAGGAAGTGAAATAAGGAGGTGGGAAAGTGGCTGATTATGGTCTGTAGAAAAGGAGGTTCAAAGGAGACCTATTTGTTCTCTGCAGCTCCCAGAAAGAAGGTTGGAGCCAAGGAACAAGGGTTGGGACAAGAGGAAAAGACCTCAAGTTGTGACAGGAGAGGTTTAGATTGGACACTGGGAGAAATTCCTTTACGGAAAGAGTGGTGAAACCCTGACAGAGACTGCTTAGGGCCGGGGGGCAGTTCCTACCCCTGGTGGGGCTCAAAAGCCATGTGGATGTGGCACTTGGGGACAGGGTTCAGTGATGGAGTTGGCAATGCTGGCTTAAGGGTTGGACTTGATGATCTCAAAGGTCTTTTCCAACATCAATTACTTAATTCCATGATTTTGTACTGAGAACATCTTCCTGCTCGAAGTGGGCGAGGAAATGAAGCTCTCGAGGAGCAGATCCATTAGGATTCAGGAAAAACCTTGCAACTAATTAGAGTTGTGAGCAGGCTGTGGCCACAAGGACCCTCCAGGAACGCTGGTATCGTACGTGTGGGGTCGAGGTGGGGCAGCCCCAGTGCAGAGGAATCCTGTGGGTGATTTGACGCTCCCTCCAGCCCAGGGCTTCTGTTAGAGGAAGGTGTCACTGGGAGTGCAGAGTATGGATGCGTCGCACGAGGTGTTTGGAGATGTTGCACCTTGCACTCCAAAGCTGCAGGCTTTCGGGAGACAGAGCCGACAGTGCCTGAGCCCCATCAGCCAAGAGCTCCAAGCAGCGCACAGCTCTTGTTCTCCCACTCACAGATGGTTCTTTCGCCACGTGGTGGTTCTTGTCCTCCTGCTCATTGCTGGGGGCTGTGTGCAGTGCAGTCTGTGCCGGGGATGGTCATGGTCAGTCCAAGGAACCTTCCCAACATCTGGATGCTCACTGGCTTCCACTGGGCCTCACCTGGTGGCTTTGAGGCTGCAGTGGTGAGAACACCCTAAGCTGGAGCCCTGTGTCTAGTTCTGGAGTCCTGAGCACAGGAAGGACCTGGAGTTGTTGGAGCGAGGCCAGAGGAGGCCACGGAGATGCTGCGAGGGCTGGAGCAGCTCCTGTCCGAGGCCAGGCTAGGAGAGTTGGGGTTGTCCAGGCTGGAGAGGAGAAGGCTGTGGGGAGACCTTAGAGCAGCTTCCAGAAGGTAAAGAGTCTCCAGGAAAGCTGGGGAGGGGCTCTTGATCAGGGAGTGCAGGGATAGGACGAGGGGGAACGGTTTTCAGCTGAAAGAGGGGAAACTGAGATGAGATCTTGGGGAGAAATGTTTTGCTGTGAGGGTGGGGAGACCCTGGCCCAGGTTGCCCAGAGCAATGGTGGCTGCCCCATCCCTGGAGGTGTTGAAAGCCAGGTTGGATGGGGCTTGGAGCCCCCTGACCCAGTGGGAGGTGTCCCTGCCCATGGCAGGGGGTGGGACTGGATGGGCTTTGAGGTCCCTTCCAACCCAAACCATTCCATGATTCTATGAACAGAGTCCCAGGACCTTGTTTAAGGCTTTACGATTGGGATCCTCCAAAACGTGTGGTCTCATCTAAACCCCCAGCCCACGCCAGACCCTTCGCCAAGTCCTGGTTTGTAAGTGTAATTTGCTCTCAGGAATGAGAGCAGCATGTGGTGACCCGGAGCTGCACAAGGACTGGAAACCACAGCTCTGTGCACTGCTGGCTCTGGTGAGCTGGGATGGGTGAAAAGGAGCCCACAGCTGATTGAAGACCATGGTCCAGTGGGTTTTCCTCCCTCCAGCTCACCTTTCTCGTCTCCTACCCGACACTCTTTGTGTCCCCCACAGTGCAGCACCGCATCGCCGTCCCGCCTGCCTCTGCTGGGGTCTCCTCACTGTAGACCAACTTGCCCATGGGCTCCTGGGAGCCTTCCCTTGGAAATTCAGGTGCTCTTTGGGAGGTTGGATGGTCTTATGAGGAGCAGCTGAGGGACTCGGGGTTGTTTAGCCCAGAGAAGACGAAGCTGAGCTGGTGCGGCTGCACCTTGAATCCTGGGCTCAGTTTTGGGCCCCTCAAGAAAGCCCTTGAGGGTCTGGAGCGCGTGGGGAGAAGGGACCAGAGCTGGGAAGGATCTGGAGCCCAGGGGCTGTGGGAGGGTCTGAGGGCCCTGGGGGGTTTGTTCTGGAGAAGAGGAGGCTGAGGGGAGCCCTCATCGCTCTCTTCAGCTCCTGGAAAGGAGGTTGTGGTGAGGTGGGTGCTGGGCTCTACTCCCAAGGAACAAGGGGTGGGATGAGAGGAAACGGCCTCAAGTTGCACCATGGGAGGTTCAGATTCAATATTGGGAGAAATTCCTTCTTGGAAAGGGCGGTGAAGCCGTGGCAGAGGCTCCCAGGGCAGTGGTAGAGTCCCCAGTGCTCTCCCAGTGCTCTCCCAGTGCTCTCCCAGTGCTCTCCCAGTGCTCTCCCAGTGCTCTTAGATCTGGGTTACAGGCTCCTCTTGGATTCATGGGGAAAATCCCAGACCTCAGCTGCCACACCGAGAGGAGGACAGGCTCAGGTTAATCAGCTCTGGCAGACGCCGTCACCTCTTCACCCCTGACGACTGCCTTGACCATCTGCAGTTTCCCTTCCTGTGGAGTCAAAAGGAGAAGCAGAGAAGATCATTCCTTACTTTCAGGTGGTTGAGAATTCAGCCTGTGGTTCAGTTCCTGGAGAAGAGGCTTAGAAACTCTTAAATAGAAGCAAATAGAAGCACTTATTTGAGAATAATTCACCTGAAATTGCACAGGCGTTGTGGGTGGCTTTAGGGTTCCCTGAGCTGCTCTGGTTCAGCATTGCTCCAGCTGCATTTCTAGCCTGACCCCAAATCTGTGCTGGTTCAGTCATGCACAAAACAGACTTGGTGCTGGTGCTGCTGAGGCTGCTGAGAGCTAATTGGCATGGTGAGTCATTGACAGGTGAATTGGCTGGGAGGTAGTGCAGGAGGGCAGAACCATGAAACAGGTTGGGTTGGATTGGGTTAGAAGGGACCTCAAAGCCCACCCAGTCCCACCCCTGCCATGGGCAGGGACCCCTCCCACTGGATCAGGGGGCTCCAAGCCCCATCCAACTTGGCTTTCAACACCTCCAGGGATGGGGCAGCCACCACTGCTCGGGGCAACCTGGGCCAGGGCCTCCCCATCCTCAGCCTGAAGAATTTCTTCCTGATGTCCAATCCAAATTTCCTCCCTTCCAGTTTAAAGGCATTCCCCCTCATCCCATCACTCCAGGCCCTTGGAAGAAGCCCGTCCTCAGCTTTCCTGGAGCCCCTTTCCCTACTGGAAGCTGCTCTAAGGTCTCCCCACAGCCTTTTCCTCTCCAGCCTGGACAACCCCAGCTCTCCCAGCCTGGCCTCGGACAGGAGCTGCTCCAGCCCTCGCAGCATCTCCGTGCCGTCCTCTGGACCCACTCCAACAGCTCCAATCCCCCTTCCCCTTTCCTGTGGGCATGGGGGGTGCACAGCCGTGTTGTCCCCATCTCCTACAGAGACCCCATGTCCCCCGAGTACTGCTGGGACTCGGACCGCAGCATCTCCCGGGTGCTGGGGCTCCCGCAGAGAGCATCCCCTCACCCTCCTGCACACTGCCCCGTGCCCTCCGTGCTCTCGGCTCAGGTTTAACTGCAAACCTCTTGTCTTGTTGCTTCAGCAATCCATGAAAATGCCTTCATCATCTTCATTGCGTCGGCCCTGGGCCACATGCTGCTAACCTGCATCCTCTGGAGGATGACTAAGAAACACACAGTAAGTCCCGAGGTAACATGACCTTTCCTTCCTTCTGTCTGTGCGGCGCTGGGTGCTGGGGGGGCTCTGGGCTGGCCGTACAGGGCTTTGGCTGGCGTTGCCATGTGGCGTACCCATAACTGGGAGGTAAAGAGGTCGACGCCTCCAGTGAAATGGAAACACCAGGATTCAGGATTTACCAAAACAAAGTCGGGAGGAATCTCTTAACTTCCTGGTTTCTGGTTTTCATTTAGAGCTGGTGTTTCAAAATGGCCCCATCTTGGTGTCCCTGGCGGTTGGGGACCCCTCTCCTTGCTCCAGGATTTCTGTTTCTGACCTGAAATTGGGTTGTCTGTGGACCAGCAGATGTTAGGTTAACCCTTTCCTCTGGGAATTGCTGCCCTGAGCAGGCTGGGCTTTCAGATTTGAAATTCTGCACGCAAAAGCTGCTTCTGTGCATGTGTCCTGCTTGTGTGTTGGGCTTTGCCTGGTTTTGGGTTCCTTGGAGCTCTCTGTCCTTCACTCCTCTGGGATACACCTCATCAGACTGGTCCCCAGTCCAACTCTCGTGGTCCCCCAGTGCCAACAGGGAAGGGGTCCCCAGGGCTCCCTGGGCTGTTGTTCCCCAAGCAGGGAATGGCTTTGCAAAGCAGAGGGAAACTCTGCGAGGTCTGTGCCCTTGTCCCAGGGCTGGGGATAAGGTGAGGGCTGGGAGTGAGTGAGTCTCTCCAAAGAGACCGCATGCAGTGTGGGGTCTGCTTGAATGCTTACAGCGAGTGCCTTGCTGAGGCTCCTGCTCCACCACGCCTGTTTATTGTCCCTTTCTGGCAATTCACTGAACCAGTCCCCTTGCTGTCTCATTCCAGAGACCTGAAAAAGAAGCTTCCCATGGTTGTTTGGCTGCAAAATGCCCTGCAAAAGGGACTTGTGGAGTTCTGGGGTTCCCCTGTCTCGCTGGGAAATGATGTTCTCTCTGGTGATGGGGCGATAACAGGAGCTCAGCCCTCACTCCCTGGCCACTCTTCCATGGCTCCCTTTCTTTATTTCATCTTTCTTTGGCACATGTTGCTTTTTTGCCAGAACTCCATACCCCTGCATCTCCTTCTCCCCCAGTGCTGCAGCTCAAACAAGGGCTTCCCGTGGCATCACACCTTTGCAGGCTGCAGCTTTGCAGCAGCTGTGGTTGCAGCAGCTTTGCAGCAGAGTTAGCGTGGCCGCGGTTGTGAGCTGGGCATGGGGACTGATCTCTTGCTGGGCTCCAAGCCCGCTCACCCCAATGGGGATAGGAATGCATCGCAGAGCCAGGAGCTCTGGGGTGACACGTCGCTGACCTATCAGAGCTGCAGAATCAGCTCTGGGGTGATGCGTCCCTGACCCATGGGAGCTGCAGGATTGGAACAGGGAGCTCTGGGATGATGTCTCTGACCCATCAGAGCTGCAGCATCGGGGCAGAGAGCTGTGGGGTGATGTGTCCCTGACCCATCAGAGGCAGAGAGGATGAGGGCAGAGAGCTGTGGTCTAACTTGTCGCTGACCCATTGGAGACTCAGGACTGGGGTAGAGAGCTCTGGGGTGATGCGTCCCTGGCCCATCAGAGAGTCAGAGGCAGAGAATTGGGGCAGAGAGTGATTCCTCCCAAGTTCATGTTAGGGAACACCACGAGCAAACCCCACCAGTGCTGTTACGACCAAGTGGGCTCTGCCATCACCTGGCAGCGCTTCTGCCCACAGGTCCCCCACCAGGGCTGGTTGGTTACCTGCTCCCAAGGAGCTGGAAGCAGGCAGGAGGTGCTGGCCTGGCTGGCCAGAGCCTGTCCTGTGTGTCTGCACATCCATGGCTGCTCCATGGAGCTGCTGTGGAGTGGGGGACTTGCTGGGGGAGCAGCCTGCACCCACAAAGCCTGCAGGCTCAGTGTTGCCAGGTGCTGTCAGCAAGGCTTTCATGCATCATTGGAGCAGTTTGTGCATCCCCTGCCCCAGTGCTGCTGGGTGATTCCTGTTGGGAATGGGCTGAGGGGGAAGCAAACCTCTCCCCCTATCCTGCAGGATTCATTTGGGCTGGGGGCTGCTGCCAAGCTGTTGTGTCTCCAGCTGTGCTTCTGCCTGGTCAACAACGGCCGAACATGAGCCATCAGTGGCCCAGGAGGTCAGGAAGGCCACCAGCACCTGGCTTGGCTCAGCCCTGAGTTGGCAGCAGGAGTAGGGAAGGGATCGTCCCCCTGCACTCAGCACCTCGAATCCTGGGCTCAGGTTTGGGCCCCTCACTCCAAGAAAGCCCTAGAGGGTCTGGAATGCGTGGGGAGAAGGGACCCAAGCTGGGAAGGGTCTGGAGCCCAGGGGTTGTGGGAGCAGCTGAGGGCCCTGGGGGGGTTGGTTTTGGAGAAGAGGAGGCTGAGGGGAGCCCTCATCACTCTCTGCAGCTCTTGGAAAGGAGGTTGTGGTGAGGTGGGTGCTGGGCTCTGCTCCCAAGGAACAAGGGGTTGGACAAAACGGCCTCAAGTTGCCCCAGGGGAGGTTTAGATTGGACATTGGGAGAACTTCTTTCCTGGAAAGGGTTGTCCAGCCGTGACAGAGGCTCCCAGGGCAGTGGAGGAGTCCCCATCCTTGGGGGAGTTCAAACCCATGTGGCTGTGGCACTTGGGGACAGGGTTCAGGGGTCACAGTGGGGTTGGGCTGATGTTGGTCAAGGTCCCTGCATGTCGGCAGATGGAGCTGTCGCCTGGCGAGCGAAGGCAGCAGGTGAGTTCCTCCCAGAAGGAAAGCTCTGCGGGGTGGCTGCCAGGTGGGATGTGTCTGAGTGAAGCAGAGCAAGGGCTTGACACGGGGCTGCATCCTTTGATAAACAGATGGGTCCCCCCTTATCATTGCTCTGCAGATCTGCCTCATCGCCCCACCACTGTCCCATGGTTTGGGCTCCTGCTGGGAATCATTACCACGGCAGGGCTGAACCCAAAGCCGTGGGACCAGAGGGGAGGGAGGGGATTCTGCCCCTCTGCTCCGCTCTGGGGCGACCCCATCTGGAGCCCTGGGTCCAGCTCTGGAGTCCTGAGCACAGGAAGAACTCGGAGCTGTTGGAGCGAGGCCAGAGGAGGCCACAGAGATGAGGCGAGGGCTGGAGCAGCTCCTGTCTGAGGACAGGCTGGAGGAGTTGGGGTTGTCCAGGCTGGAGAGGAGAAGGCTGTGGGGAGACCTTAGAGCATCTTCCAGTGTGGAAAGGGGCTCCAGGAAAGCTGAGGAGGGGCTTTTTCCAAGGACCTGGAGTGATGGGATGAGGGGAATGGCTTTGAATTGGAAGGGATTGGACATGATTGATGAGGGTGAAGAGGCCCTGGCCCAGGTTGCCTTGAGCAGTGGTGGCTGCCCCATCCCTGGAGGTGTTGAAGGCCAGGTTGGGTGGGGCTTGAAGCCCCCTGACCCAGTGGGAGGTGTCCCTGCCCATGGCAGGGGGTGGGACTGGATGGGCTTTGAGGTCCCTTGCAGCTCAAACCATTCCATGAGTCCATGATTTTATGGCCCAGCCCCTCCTGGTTGGTCTGGAGGTGGGACAGGGGGTATGTGTGCAGCCCCCTTGGGGACCGGAAATGGGTCCTGGGGCGAGGAAGCGGCCACCCAAGCCCGTCTCTGGCACCGCTTTCTGGTGGTGCTGGAGGGGACAAAGCTCCGCAGGTTTTGCTGTTCCAGCATGAGTGACAGGAATTGGTGTTGCAAAAGCCTCGCTTTGGCCGGGGCTCATGTTGTGTTGCAACCACGCTGCGAGGGCAGGAAGGTGCTGAGGAACCAGTTCGTAATGGGGAAGCGTGGGCGGTTTCCAGTTGCAGGGTGGCAAAGAGTGAGAGAAAGGAAAACAGCACTGGGTGGGAGGGAAGAAGGGAGAAAATGGGGTGAGAGGAGGGGAAGGGGCAGAGCAGAGCAGAGAGCTCAGAGGGTGAAGGGGGATGGATCCAGGGTGCCTCCAGCTGTGGTCACAGTAGCAAATGCGGTGCCCAGTTCTCGCTGCGTGGCATTGCCCTCCCTGGTGGCACCCCTGCAGCCTCGCTCTGGCCCTGCCCAGCTGGTTGCCCTCCAGACCCTCCTTCCACAGCCGCCTCTGCCCAGGGAAGGCATCGAGCGGGGCAGCAGAGCGGAGTGGTTTCACTTCTTCTTTGCAGGCACGTTTCCCCCCTGCCCTGGTGTCACCAGTGGCTGCGTTCAGGCTGGGCACACACGTTGGTGCTACCCAGGTGGCTCCAGGGCCATCGGCAGAGCTGGGTCCTGCTGTGCCACCCAGGCTCTGCCCTGCAGCAGCACGTCCTGCCCTTGTCCTGCTCCGTGGGGTGTCCAGGCTGAGCCTGGTCCCTAGCTGAGCCCGACCCCATGCTGGAGGCTTCTGGAAAGCTTCTGGTACTGCAGCAGTGACAGTGGGATGGGTTGGGAGGGACCTCACAGCACATCCAGTGCCACCCCCTGCCATGGGCAGGGACACCTCCCACTGGATCAGGGAGCTCCAAGCCCCATCCAACCTGGCCTTTAACACCTCCAGGGATGGGGCAGCCACCACTTCTCAGGGCAACCTGGGCCAGGGTCTCCCTACCCTCATCCTGAAGAATTTCTTCCTGATGTCCAATCTAAATCTTCCCCTTCCAGTTTAAGGTCATTCCCCCTCATCCCATCACTCCAGGCCCTTGGAAAAAGCCCCTCCCCGGTTTTCCTGTAGGCCCCTTGGGTCAAAGGTGTCAGGAACTCAAGTGGGGCCCTGAGCAGGACACCCTGGGCCCTGTTCCTGCCGGACAGTGGTGAGGGATGAACCCGGGTTACTGCCATGTTACGACTCCTGGCTTTGGAAATAGGGATAAACTTATTTTGTTAAAGCAGTTGAGGCCCCATCCCTGGAAACGTTCAAGGCCAGATTAGATGGGGCTCTGAGCAACCTAACCCAGTTAAAGATGTCCCTGGTCCTGCATTAAGGTGGGACTGGATGACCTGTAAAGATCCCTTCCAACCCAAAGCCTTCTGTTGACGGGCTGGAGAAGTGAGGCTGTGGGGAACTCATGACGTTCAACCAGGCCAATGCAAGGTCCTGTACCTGGGTCAGGGCAATCCATGGTTTCTATGCAGGATGGGGACGATGTGATTAGGAGCAGCACTGAGAAGAAGGACTTGGGGTGCTGGGGAAGGAGAAGCTCCACAGGAGCCAAAACGAGCACCCCCAGCCCAGAAACCAACGGTGTTCTGGGCTGCACCCAAAGCCATGGGACCAGAGGGGAGGGAGGGGATTCTGCCCCTCTGCTCTGCTCTGGGGCGACCCCACCTGGAGCCCTGGGTCCAGCTCTGGAGTCCTGAGCACAGGAAGGACCTGGAGCTGTTGGGAGCGAGGCCAGAGGAGGTCACAGAGATGAGGCGAGGGCTGGAGCAGCTCCTGTCTGAGGCCAGGCCAGGGAGAGTTGGGGTTGTCCAGGCTGGAGAGGAGAAGGCTGTGGGGAGACCTTAGAGCATCTTCCAGTGTGGAAAGGGGCTCCAGGAAAGCTGAGGAGGGGCTTTTTCCAAGGACCTGGAGTGATGGGATGAGGGGAATGGCTTTGAATTGGAAGGGGAAGATTGAGATTGGACGTGATTGATGAAGGTGAGGAGGCCCTGGCCCAGGTTGCCTCGAGCAGTGGTGGCTGCCCCATCCCTGGAGGTGTTGAAGGCCAGGTTGGGTGGGGCTTGGAGCCCCCTGACCCAGTGGGAGGTGTCCCTGCCCATGGCAGGGTGTGGGACTGGGTGGGCTTGGAGGTCCCTTCCAACCCAACCCAGTCCGTGTTCCCATGACTCTATAATTCTCTCATTCTTTTTCCTCGCAGGGAGCTGGGGTGTGGAGGGCTTGGCCTCCTGCCCGGTTGCTCTGCGCTGCCCTCTGGGGCCCAAACCTAGGGTCTCCAGCCCCCATGCAATCCTCGTCCTGGATCCCAGAGGGTCTCCCACTAGGGAGCCAGTGTGGCTGCAGCAGTGTGCTCCATGCACGCCCTCTGCAGTCCCCGCGCTGGCACCATCCTGACCCCTGATTACAGAGAAAGGAGTGGATAATTAAGTGTTAATCCCCAATGCCAGGTCACATCCAGTTCAGTCCAGTGCCCTGCGGGGTTGCGCATGCTGGGTGTGTGTGCGCGGGCACCCAAGGGTGCTGGAGGGCCACGGGGCAGCACATGTCTCAACAGACACCCACGCTGCCAAATAGAGGTTTCTCAGCAGGTGCTGACTTGAAATCTGCCACCATTTGGTGTTCCTTGAGGAGCTCCTTGGGGAATCTGGCACCTTTTTCTGCTCCCTGCAGCCGTTCAGGCAGCCTGGGCAGGGTGCGCAGCCACAGCTGGGAGCAGGGGGAGATGCAGTAGTTGGAGCATTCCCCCCTGCCGTGGCGCAGGAGGGAACAAGCCTGCCTGCACTTCAGGCAGTGTGGTGGGAGCTCTGGGAGCTGCTGGTGCCACTGGAGATGAGCTGCGTGCCCATGCGCAGTGGGGGCTGTACCCCCCGCGCTGCTCGCAGCTGACGCAGTGCCGGTTGGCCATATGACACACAATGCTGTGCAGTGCAGCACAGCGCATGCCATAGGACATGTGCAGCACAGTGCAGCACAGCACGGTGCGATGCAGCACCGGGGAGCACAGTGTGGTGTTGTATAACACAGACCAGTCCCATGCAGTGCAGCACAGTGCAGTGCTATGTGATGTGGTGCAGTGCAGCACAGCACGGTGCCATAGTGCACGGTGCAGTGTGGTACAGTAGGACATAGTGTGGTGCTGTGCAACGCAGCAGAGTGCGATGCAGGGCAGCACAGTGCGGTGCTGTATGACACAATGCAGCACAGCATGGTGCGATGCAGCACGGTGCAGTGCCGTATGACACAGTGCAGTGTGGGGCAGCGCAGGGCAGTGCAGTATGGTGTGATGCAAGGCAGGACAGCGCAGTATGGAGCTGCCGCTCACCTCGCTGCAACTCTGCTGCTGCTTCGCAGTGCAACTGTTTGCGCCCCTATGGGAGCTGGATGCAAACAGGGCTGTATTGTGACCTGCTTTTCCGGTGTGCAACTCTACGCGACGCCTCGGCCACACATTGCTGTTCCACTCCTGGGTTGCCACCACTGCTCGCTTCATCCCACGCTGCAGGAACTGCACCATCGCGTCGGGGGCTGCAGGCAAGGATGCGGCTCCTCCTCCCAGAGCTGAGCTCCACAGGGTCCAGGAGCTGCAGGAGAGGCCCTGCCTAGCATCGTCCTGTGCACTCTGAAGGCGAAGGCAATGCCGTCCTTCCTCTCTGGGTTTTCCTCCCCATGACCCATTGGTGCTCGCGCCGTGGCTGCCGGTGCCTCCCGCGTGCTTTCCGGGGGAGGGGTGGAATGGAAAGTATGATGGGGCAGCTGAGATTTTCCTTGTTCTCAGCAGCCCCTGAAAATGGAGGAGTCTGTGTCTCACGTGAAACGTCAGATGAGGCGGAAATTCCCCTCCCACCCAGAAATAGGAATAGCAGCCGGGTCTGAGTGTCCCCAGCACCCTCCTCTCCAGCCCTGGGGCTCCCTGGGCTGGGAGAAGGGACCCCACTGGGGTCTCCCCAGCATCATCTTGGGGTGCTTCCCGTCCTCTTGGGGTAGGCTAGGCGGTAGGACAAGAGGGAGTGGCCTCGAGGTGCTCCAGGGGAGATTTAGATGGGATATTGGGAGGAATTTCTTCATGGAAAGGGTTCTCAGGCACTGGAAGAGGCTCCCAGGGCAGTGGTGGGGTCCCCATCACTGGAGGGTTTAAGGGATGGGCATGAAGTGCTCAGGGGTGGCTTAGTAGAGGACAGGGATGGTTGGACTCGATGATCCCAAAGGTCTTTTCCAACCAAACGGTTCTGTGAGTCTTTGATTCTGTGATGAGGCAGCTGCTTGTTATGGTGCTACCCCAACCAGCATCTGAGCTTCACAGAGCTCCTCGCTCGCTCATTCTCACCCTGGTGGGACCGGCGAGAGAATTGGAAGGGTAAAAGTGGGGAAGCTCGCGGGTTGAGATAAGGACAGTTTAAGAATTGGAATAATATATGTCTACAACTGCCTGAAAGGAGGTTGGAGCAAGGTGGATGCTGGGCTCTGCTCCCAAGTGACGGGTGATGGGACAAGTGGAAATGACTTCAAGATGCACCAAGGGAGATTGAGGTTGGATATTGGGAGGAGTTTCTTTGCGGAAAGGTTTTTCAGGCCCTGGCAGAGGCTCCCAGGGGGGTGGTGAAGTCCCTGTCCCTGGAGGGGTTTAAAAGCTGGTCAGATGAGATGCTCAGGGGTGGTTCAGTGCTGGACCTGTATGGTTGAACTTGATGATCTCAAAGGTCTTTTCTAACCAGGCGATTCCATGATTCTGCCACAGAGGCTCCGTGTTTACCCCAGGGCTTTGGGTTTCTCTCTCCACAATGCCCAGGGTGATTGGGAGAGAAGGGCTGGAGCTGGTAACCACCACAGCTCCTGGGGCACCGCTGCTGTGTGACCCAGGACTGCACCCATGGCCTCCAGCCCCCAGGATGGGGCCCCCATGGTGCCAGGGCGGCGTCTCTGCTGTCTCCGGCGCGGCGCCCGCTCCAGCTGCTGCCCCTTCATGTGGTTTCCTCCTCCCTGATGTGCTTGCGAGCGAGGGGGTGCAGCACCGCCCATGCGTGCCGGTGAATTCCCCGCACCAGCATGGTTGAGCAGCACCAGGGCCACCTGCAGCCACCCCATCCGCAGGTGGAGGATCCACCATCTGATAGAGCCATTGGCCTGTCTTCTGGGGTCATCTCCGTGTAGGAGTGATGCCCCATCATGTGGACCCCATCTGTGGCTGGGGTTATCTCCATGTAGGAACGATGCCTGCTACGAGGAACCCAGCCGTGGGTTGGGGTTATCTCCATGTAGGAGCCATCCCCCACTGCAGGGAGCCCATCTATGGGCTGGGGTCATCTTCACGTAGGAACGATGCCCATCTTGTGGAGCCCATCCATGGACTGGGGTTATATCCCCATACGAGTGATGCCCACCCATAGGGAGCCCATCCATGGGGTGGAATCATCTCCACGTAAAAATGATGCCCACCACATGGAGCCCGTCCGTAGGATAGGGGTTATCTCCATGTAGGACCAATCCCCACCACAGGGAGCCCATCCATAGTTGGAATTATCTCCATGTAGGAGCAATCCCCCACCCCAGGAGGGACGAGGTGGGCACCAGAGACTGGCCAGAGTTGTGACCCATCTGTTAACGTCTTCCAGGAGCGTAAGTCGTACAAGTGGAAGCAGCTGCTCTTCTTCTTCACCTTCATCACCTTCACGTTTGCTGTGTGCGTCTACTTTCACCACAACTGGTACTGCGGCCCCGGAGGTGAGGGTCCAGGTTGGGCTGTGGTCGACCCATGGGGGGGTTGTCAGGGCCTCCAAGAAAGCTAGGGAGGGGCTTTTTCCAGAGGCCTTGAGTGATGGAACAAGAGGAAACAGCTTTAAATTGGAAAGGGAAGATTTAGACTGGACATCAGGAAGAAATTCTTCACGCTGAGGGTGAGGAGGCCCTGGCCCAGGTTGCCCTGAGAAGTGGTGGCTGCCCCATCCCTGGAGGTGTTAAAGGCCAGGTTGGGTGGGGCTTGGAGCCCCCGATCCAGTGGGAGGTGTCCCTGCCCATGGCAGGGGGTGGGACTGGATGGGCTTTGAGGTCCCCTCCAACCCAAACCATTCCATGATTCCATGTCCACACTGGGGGAGCTGGGGTGACCCCTTGCCTGCCAAATCCCAGAGGCAGAAGAGCTCCCACGGGAGGGATGGTGCCCATCCACCCTTCTCCTCCTGCCCCAGGGCCCACCACCCCAGGGTGGTGTTCCAGGAGATCCCCCACCTCCCGGGGCAGACCCAGTCGTGGGTTCCCCTCACCTGCTGTCTTTCTTCCCCCAGTTTACACCATCTTCGCCTTCCTGGAGTACCTGGTTGTCCTCTCCAACATGGCCTTCCACATGACTGCCTTCTGGGACTTCGGCAACAAGGAGCTGGTGGTGAGCTCACTGCTGGAGGACAAGCACTTCTAGCTGGCCTCGCGCTGCAGCCGATGGTGCTGGCTGGGGACTGGGAGGTGCAGAGAGCCCCTTCCCTCTCCTGCTGCCCCGGGGCCGGGGCGATCCCTGTGGAGCTGCTGGAAGCATCACCTGGAGTTCCTGGGCACCAGAAGTATCTGAGCGTGGTCCCTGCCTGCGCCTGGAGCTCCTGTAGGGGAGTGGGGAGGCTCAGGCTGGGGACCCTCGAGGCTGGTACCCCCTGCCCTGGCTGCTGGGATGAGCTGGAGGACAGAGGAGGAGGCATCTCCACCTCCAGAGGAGGGGAAGGACAGGTTCCTGCTTCTTCTTCAGATGCTCCAGGCAGAGCTGGATTCTGCTCCCGGCACTGAGGCACCGAGGGACAAGCCTTGTGCTGCCCCTGCCATGGGTGGTCTCACAGTTCCTCCTCCAGGCTGGAGGTCCTTCACCAAGGTCTTCAGAATGGGTTGGTGGCCTTTTGGTCCTCGAAGCTTGAAGCAGCCATGGTGGAAGGAGCATTTGCTGCTCCTGCACCACCGCTTGCAGCCCCGAAGTGGAGCAGCCTTTGCTGCTGAGGCTGCGTCCAGGCTTCTTCTGAGCCTGCGAGGACCACAGGAGCCCAGCTTGGGGCTGGTCCTGGTGCTCCTCTCCCAACTGGAGCTGGGACAGGTCCTGGCCGATTTGTGTTGCTGGGAGGGGAGTGGATTCCGAGGTGCTGGCACGGGAGCCGGGGAGGAGAGCGCAAGGGCAGAGCAGATGCCACAAGCACCCGTGCTCTCCTGTTCTGCCCTTGCCAAGGATCCCCCTCCAACAAGCAGGGGGTGCTGGGGGTGGGGCTCTGCCCCAGTGCAAGCCCAGTTTGGGGAGGAAAGGTGATCTGGAGGTCCCTGCTCTGACGTCTGTGTGGCTTTGGTGCCATTGGGCTTGAGCTGGGAACTGCTGGGATTCAGTGATGCTGCTGCCCAGGGAGGAGGTGCTGGTGCTGCCCCCCAGCCATGGGCTCCAGCTGCAGGGGCACAGGGGCTGGGGTGGCAGTGGTGCCATCCAATTGGGGGCTGGGAGGTGGCAGCATCCCCTGGCCACACTCCTAGGGAGCTCTGGCATTGCCACAGCTCTGGAGGGCTCAGCTGCATCCTGCACTGGGAAGCCATTGCATGATGCTTGCTCCTGGAGGCTCTCAGAAAGGGGAATTGCAGGCAGGGGGTGAGGGCTGAGCATCTCAGCACCAGGAGATCTTTTGAATTCAGGGAGCTCTGTGCTTGCCAAGGCTCACCCTACACCATGCTTGGCCGTGAAGGTCCAGCGTGGGTTCCTGCAGCTGCCCCTGGTGTGGAGGCACCATCACCACTGGTCCTCTGAGCTGTCCCAGCGCTCATCCCTGCACCCCCTTGGGCAGACCTTGGGCAGAGCCTCCTCTAGGGAGCTGTGGTGCCTTGGCTGGTGGCCCTAGCTTAGCTGTGGCTGCACTGTCCTTGCGCGTGTCTGGCTGTGCCCGCATCCTTCCGTGAATGCCCCCTCAGTGCTGGGCTCCATCCATCTCCCCTGCCTGTGCCTGGCGCTGCCCTGGCACCCTCTGATCATGATTTGGAGATGAAATAAAGCACTGAGTATTTTCCCGAGCTCTCAGCACAATCCCTGCACTGGCTGTCCCACCTGGCCAGGGGGTCTAGTTCCTTCCTGGGGGTCAGGGCTGGGGTGCAGGATGCGGATCCTGGGGCTGAGGTGTGGGATGCAGGTCCTGGGTGTTGGAGCTGGGGTGCAGAATGTGGACCCTGGGTGCTGTGGCTGAGGTGTGGGGTGGTGATCCTGGGGGCTGGGGTGCAGAATCTAGATTGTGGGGCGTGCGATGCTGGGGTTGGGGTGCAGTATGTGGGTCCTGGGGCCAGGGGCTGGGATGCTGATCCCGTGTGCTGGAGCTGGGATGCAGGATGTGGATCCTGGGGCTGAGGTGCAGGACATGGCCCACGGGTGTTGGTACTGAGGTGCTGAATGTCGATGCTGGGACTGGAGTGCAGGACGTGGACCCTGGATGCTGGGGATGCTGATACTGGTACTGGGGTGCAGGACAAGGTTCCCTGGTGCAGGATGGGACAGACTGAGCAGAGTGGGAGGGGACTGGGAGCCAGCCAGGGCTTTGGGCTGGAGCTCAGTACTCCCGGGCTGAGTTCACCCCCCAGCTGGCAGCTCCGCTCCCCACCCAGCTCTGGGGACCTCTGCCTCCGCCATGGGTCCTGAAGATGCTGCGGGGCAGCAGAGCCAGCGCAGCCTGGGGGAGCAGAGCCCAGGACCCAGAACGTTGGGGCTGGAGCTGCCCAGGGCCTCAGTTTCCCTCTTCCTGCTGCTGGGGGTCCTGCAGGGGTGGTGGGGCCATGGTGACCTCACACAGCCGGGCTGGGACGTGGGATGGGAACAGCTGGGAGGGGAACGGCCATGAGCTCATCCAGGGCTGGAGCAGGACCACATCCTGCTGCCTCGCAGCATCGCTCCTCAGGGTCTCCACCTCAACCCAGCGTCCGCTCCTCCGCCAGACCCCACCGTGGTGGCACCTCAGTGCATATCGGTGCTCTGGCAGGAGCCAACCAGCCACTCCTGTCATGGGAACATCCCTGCACGCCAAGGGTCCCCCAGCAGCGCTGGGCATCCCACCTGCAGCCTTGGGCCCAAAGGAGGGACCTCTCCCCCAGCCAGGCCCCTCAACCAGCGGTGGGGATGGAGGTCAGATCCTGCTGCTGCAGGAGAAGCAGGATTTGGCCACCGGGACCCCCATCGTGGAGGCGGGATATGGCCATGGAGATCCACCGTGGTGGGGGCAGGATATGGGCATGGGGATGCCCCATGGTGGCCGTGTCCAGCATCAGGGGCTCCAAGACTGGGGTTCAGGGAGGCCCACAATTTCTCTGACTCCCAGGAGGCTGAGGCATGGCCATGGGAGGGGGGGGGTTGTGGCTGGAGCCACCCAACCCTGCAGCGCCATTGCCCACATGGCCCCCGGTGCCCCCAGCTCTGGCTGGAAAATGGCAGCGGGAACAAAGGCGGTTGTGGGGAGTCTCTGCCCTTCCTGAAGGCCCCGTGGCTGCACAAAGGTTGTGTTTGCCGTGTGGGGACCCTGTCAGGACCCGACCACCAGGGACACCATCAGCAGTCTCAGCACTGTGGGACCCAGGATCCCCCAGGACACCGCAACCCCTGGGCATGGGGACACGTGGGTCTGTCTTCTGTCTGCGGCTCTGGAGCGGGGCAGGAGCAGGGAAGGGATCATCCCCCTGCACTCAGCACCTCGAATCCTGGGCTCAGGTTTGGGCCCCTCACTCCAAGAAAGCCCTTGAGGGTCTGGAGTGCATGGGGAGAACGGTCCGAAGCTGGGAAGGGTCTGGAGCCCAGGGGTTGTGGGAGCATCTGAGGGCCCTGGGGGGTTTGTTCTGGAGAAGAGGAGGCTGAGGGGAGCCCTCATCGCTCTCTGCAGCTCCTGGAAAGGAGGTTGTGGTGAGGTGGGTGCTGGGCTCTGCTCCCAAGGAACAAGGAGTGGGACAAGAGGAAACAGCCTCAAGTTGCCCCAGGGGAGGTTTAGATTGGACATTGGGAGAAATTCCTTCCTGGAAAGAGTGGAGAAGCCCTGGCAGAGGCCCCCAGGGAGGTGGGGGAGTCCCCACCCCTGGAGGGGTTCAAACCCGTGTGGATGTAGCACTTGGGCACAGAGTTCAGTGGTCACGGTGGGGTTGGGCTGATGTTGTACTGGATGAGCTTGGAGGGCTTTTCCCACCTCAATGACTCCACGATACCATCCCTGGAGGGATCTGAAAGCTCTGTGGACCTGGTGCTCAGAAACAGGGTTTGCTGATGAGGTTGGCAGTGTTGGGTTTATGGTTGGACTCAATGTTCTCAAAGGTCTTTTCCAATCTCAATGATTCTTATTCCCTGACCACGACCCCTACCAGGACAGAGACCCCAGCACTGCCATGACCACCCTTGGCAGGACAAGTGGTCCTGGACCTGCTCTGGCCACTGTGTTCCTTCTCTGAGGTGGCCTCAGGGATGTCCCCAAGCCCAGGCAGCGCATGTGAGAGCACAGGAGACGGGGGGGTGGAGGGGGCCTGAGCAGGTCTCTTTATTTCAGAAGCATCTCAGGGAGCGGCCGGTTACGGGTGAGCCTTGGTGTGGGAATGCACTCCTCCGGCAGAGGCTCCATCTCCACCACCTTTGTCAGGGCTGGACTTGCCTGGTGGTGGCCTCGAGGAGCCAGTGACATGGTGCCAGGCTGGGCTCACCGCAAAAACACTCGTCCCAGAGATCCCAGGGCAGGGGGATGCTTAGCCTCTTGGCTCGGAGGTGGCCAAGAGCCAGAGCTTACACAGATGCGCCGAGGGCTTCACCCAACACCCTCTACAGCCCCACTGGTTGGGGGGTGGCAGGACCCCAGGAGGGGCTCAGGGTGGAGGTGGCAGGTCCCTATGGGGTGCTGGGGGCAGGAGTTGGGGTTTGGCCACCTTGGGTGTCCCCTTTTCAAGATGGTTTGCTCTATGCCGTGATCAGAGGAGGCATCACCCAAAAGTGACCACTAAGAGCCAAGGTCAAGGGTTGAGGGTCCGGTGGGTCTGGACAAGCCCTGCTGGCCCCAGTGTGGGCAGCCAATTAGTGCAAATGAGGTCTGTATTATTAAAGCTGGCAGCTTCGGGCTGGTGGCCTTGGTCCCACCATCCATAGGGGGGACAGTGAGGCTTGGGGATATGCTGGGGTGGGCAGGTGGGTCTGGTGACACTGGGCAGTGTCTTGGGGGGGCAGTGGGACCGGGGCCAGGGCAGGATCGTCTCTTGCCGGTCACCAGCAGCCCCGTCACAAGAGGATGCAGGGCTTCTTGGGCTTGGCTGGGACAGGGTTGAGCACGGCCCTCACGGCCTCAGTGAAGACATCCTTGATGCCCTCCTGATTGAGCGCCGAGCACTCCAGGTACTTGACGGCACGGATCTGCTTGGAGAGGCTGATGCCTTGCTGGGTGGTGATGGGTGCCTGGTTCTGTTCCTTGAGCCGCTTCATGGTCTCAGGGTTGTTTCTCAGATCCTTCTTGGTGCCGACGAGGAGGATGGGCACGCTGGGGCAGTGGTGGCACACCTCGGGGTACCACTTGTGCTTGACATTCTCATAGGAGGGTGGGCTGGCGATGGAGAAGCAGATGATGAAGACGTTGGTCTGGGGGTAGGAAAGCGTCCGCAGGCGGTCATACTCCTCCTGGCCGGCCGTGTCCCACAGGTTTAAGTTAATAGTCCTGCCATCCACCGTGTTCTGGGCGCTGTAGTTGTCAAAGACAGTGGGGATGTACTCCTTGGGGAAGGCGTTGGTGGTGTAGCAGATGAGCAGGCAGGTCTTGCCCACTGCCCCATCACCCACCACCACGCACTTGATGCTCTGCATGACTGCGGCTTTGTGTCCCTCTTCAGCAGCCTGCGGGGAAGAGGAGAAGGTCAGGTGAGGGGGACACACAGGGGCTGAGGTCACCATGATCCCCCCACTTAGATGCCCTGGGGGTCCACCAGGACAGGTCACACAATGGATCAAACTCAATCCCACAGCCTGGGCAAGTTTCCCCTCCGGGCACGTCCCCACCAGCAGCTCCCACAGCCCAGAGACCCCAGAACGGGGAACCACATCCTCTGACCCAGGGCAATGCATGTGCCGCTGTGGCCAACGTGCGCAGGGACCGCATTGTCCTCGGGAGAACCAGGCTGCTACCACGCCCCATGCCATGGAACCATGGGATGGTTTGGGTTAGAAGGGACCTCAAAGCCCACCCAGTCCCACCCCCTGCCATGGGCGGGGACACCTCCCACTGCATCAGGGGGCTCCAAGCCCCATCCAACCTGGCCTTCAACACCTCCAGGGATGGGGCAGCCACCACTTCTCTGGGCCACCTGGGCCAGGGCCTCCCCACCCTCATCGTGAAGAATTTCTTCCTAAGATCTCATCTCAATCTCCCCTCTTTCAGCTCAAAACCGTTCCCCTCTTCCCATCCCTGCACTCCCTGATCCAGAGCCCCTCCCCAGCTTTCCTGGAGCCCCTTTCCCTACTGGAAGCTGCTCTAACGTCTCCCCACAGCCTTCTCCTCTCCAGCCTGGACAACCACAACTCTCCCAGCCTGGCCTTGGACAGGAGCTGCTCCAGCCCTCGCAGAATCTCCGTGGCCTCCTCTGGCCTCGCTCCAACAGTTCCAGGTCCTTCCTGTGCTCAGGACTCCAGTGCTGGACCCAGGGCTCCAGGTGGGGTCTCCCAAGAGTGGAGCAGAGGGGCAGAATCCCCTCCCTCCCCTCTGGTCCCACTCTTTGGGTACAGCCCAGGACACAGTTTCTGGGCTGGGAGCGCTCATTGTCGCTCACATGGAGCTTCTCATCAAACGGCCATGCCATGTTCTACCCTGCCGTGCTATTCTATCCCATGCGGTTCCTCCAGCCCTGCACATGATGTAGGTCAGCAGGACCCCCCTGTGCTGTGGGAGCACGTGGGCTGTCACTGCACCCCTGGCCCCACTGCTGCGCACGCCGGTGCTGGGCTAGTGCTGGGCTGGTGTGGTGCCCAAGCCAGAGAGTGGCCGCTTGTGGCCCCGTGGGGCCAACGTCTGTGCCAGCCGCTGTGTTTATCCCCAAGCCTGCTGTGTTTCCCTTCCTCCGTTTCCCCTGCTATTCCATGATGGACCCCATCCTGCTCCCCATCCTCGCACTGAGGAGCAGGGGCACCAGGGTAGGTGATGCCCACCCATGGGACAGGGTTGGGGCCAGCAGCCCCTTCCCTGCCAGGCCCAGCTGCTGGTGCAGCGGCTGCCGGATGGGATTTATAGCGCCGGGAGCATTACCTTGGCCCGGGCAGTGGCTCACGCGCTGCCGCAGTGGGGAAGGAGCGGAAGCATCTGTGCGAGGGGCTGGAGATCCTGCACCAGCACCAAAGCCCCAGGCTGGGTGTGGGGACCTCTCCCCTGAGCCCTCCCAGGGTGGCAGGGTCAGGGCAGCGCAGCTGGGAATGGGCGAAGGAGCTTTGCCCCTGCCTCGAGCCCCCAGTGTGCTGGATTCTGCCCCCTCGGATGGGGAAGTCTCTCTTCCTCTTCCCGCCCTGACACTCAGCTTCCTGCCTACAGCTGCGCCGTGACCCCCGCCCTGCCTGGCGCGCTGCCTGCGCTGCCGGCGAAGCTGCCCTGCACGACCGTGCCTCGGTTTCCCCACTGCAAAGGTGCCTCCATGGTGAGAACACAGGATGGGTTGAGTGGGAAGGGAGCTCAAAGCCCATCCTGTTCCAGCCCCTTGGTACCCAGACCAGCCTTTGGAACCATGGGATGGGTTGGGTTGGAAGAGACCTCAAAGCCCTCCAGTCCCACCCCATGCCATGGGCAGGGACCCCTCCCACTGGGTCAGATTTTGTAGAAGCTCCGATGAAAACTCTTGAAGAGTAGGAGAGGAACCCAAACCTGTGCAAATCAAGTTGCAGCATCCAATAACGGTTCAAATAATTGTGCCAGGTTTCTCTCCCCTTCCAATTAAAACCATCAGAAACTGCACATACGAAGAATCGCTTTTGCCCTAGTTTCAGTGAATCATGAACTGGTTTGGGTGGGAAGGAACCTCAAAGCCCACCCTGTCCCACCCCCTGCCATGGGCAGGGACACCTCCCACTGGGTCAGGGGTCTCCAAGCCCCACCCAACCTGGCCTTCAACACCGCCAGGGATGGGATCCCAGGTCTGCAGCCCATGAACAGGACCACAGCACCGGGGAGCAGTGCTTGCCCGCAGGAGGAAGCCAGTGGCTGCAGCAGCGCAGGAGCCCAGTGAGACACAAATAAACCCCCAGCCTTCAGCCTCGTGTTTCTCCCCACTTCAGTCGCAAACACAGTCTAGAGGTTTCCTTGCAGCATGAGGAGCTGCGGGTGCTCAGCGATGGCGCTGGGATGCAGCAGTGGGGACCTTCGTTGGGGTCTGGGGGGCTCGGAGCAGCGGTGCGAGGATGGAGCGGGGGGAGAGTGGTCTGGGGGAGAAGGAACAGGGTGATGGGTGCAAGACTGGGGAGCAGGAAGAGGATCAGGATGATGGGAGCAGGATCAGGCGATGGGAGCGGGGTCATTACGAACAGGATAGAGGAGTGAGAACAGAGCTTTGGGAGCAGGATTGAGGCAGTGGGTGCAGGATCAGGGGGAGCAAAATCAGGGTGATGGGTGCAGGACTGGGGAGCAGGTTCAGCTCAATGGGTGCAGCAGCAGGGGCAGCAGGAAAAGGATCAGGGGAGCAGGATAATGGGAGCAGGAGCAGAGGGAGCAGGATGAGGACAATGGGTGCAGCAGCAGGAGGAGCAGGGACAGGGTGATGGGGACAGGGTCACAGGGAGCAAGATCAGGACGGTAGGTGCTGCAGCAGGGGAAAAGGAACAGGACCTGGGGGGCAGGATCAGGGCAATGCGCACAGGATTGGGGAGCAGGAACAGGATTATGGGGATCAGGGCCAGGCGATGGGTACAGAAGCAGCATGAGCGGGAACAGGAGCAGGGTGATGGGTGCAGGATCAGAAGCAGCAGGAACAGGGCAGTGGGCACAGAGTGACAGGGAGCAAGATCAGAGTAATGGGTGCAGGAGCAGCAGAAAAAGGATCAAGGGGAGCAGGAACCGGGAGCAGGATAAAAGTGATGAGCACAGGACCAGGGAAGCAGGATGAGGGCAATGCGTTCAGGAGCAGCAACAGGATCAGAGGAGCAAGATCAGGGCAACGGACACGGGATGAGGGAAAGCAGGATCAGGATGATGGGAGCAGAATCAGGGCAAAGGGAGAAAGATCAGGGTGATGGACACAGGATCGGGGGAGTAAGATCAAGGCAATGGGTGCAGGGGCAGGGGAAGAGCAGGAGGAGTAGGACTGGGGCGATGGGCACAGTGGGAGCAGGATCAGGGAGCAGGAACAGGATTGGGTGAACAGGACTGGGGGAGCAGGATCAGGACTATGGATGCAGGATCGGGGAGTAGGAACAGGGTGATGAGTGCAGGAGCAAGGGGAGCAGGATCAGGGCTCCGGGTGCAGGAGCAAGGGGAGCAGGATCAGCGCGATGGGTTCAAGAGCAGAGGAAGCAGGGTCAGAGCAATGAGTGGAGGAGCTGGCAGGTGGGTGCAGCATTGGGGAGCAGGAACAGGATCAGGGCAGTAGGAATGGGGTGATGGGTGCAAGACCGGGGAGCAGGAGTAGGGGGAGCAGGATTAGGGCGATGGGTGCAGGATCAGGGAGATTGATGCAAGATCAGGGGGAGCAGCAGCATGAGCAGGGTGATGGGGAAGGAGTGAGGATCAAGACAGTGGCAGCAGGAGCAAGGAGAGCACGAACAGTGGGAGAAGGCGGTGGATCAGGGTGATGGGAGTGAGAGCAGGGTGGTGGGGACAGGATCAGGGCTGGGGGTACCAGGACAGTGGGAGAAGGGACTGGATCAGGGCGATGAGAGCAGCATGAGGACAATGGGAGCAGGGTCAGGGCGATGGGCCAAGCCTGCTCACCCATGATGCCCACAGCACCCTCATTTCACATGGAACCATGGAGTCATTGGGGTTGGAAAAATCCTCCAGGCTCATCCAGTACAATATCAGCCCAACCCCACCATGACCACTGAACCCTGTCCTGAAGTGCCACAGTTTTTGAGCCCCTCCAGGGGTGGGGACACGCCCACTGCTCTGGGAGCCTCTGCCAGGGCTGGGCAACGCTTTCCAGGAAAGAATTTCTCCCAGTGTCCAATCTAAACCTCCCCTGGGGCAACTTGAGACCGTTTTGTCCAACCCCTTGTTCCTTGGGAGTAGAGCCCAGCACCCACCTCACCACAACCTCCTTTCCAGGAGCTGCAGAGAGCGATGAGGGCTCCCCTCAGCCTCCTCTTCTCCAGAACAAACCCCCCAGGGCCCTCAGACGCTCCCACAGCCCCTGGGCTCCAGACCCTTCCCAGCTCCGGTCCCTTCTCCCCACATGCTCCAGCCCCTCAAGGGCTTTCTTGGAGTGAGGGGCCCAAACCTGAGCCCGGGATTCGAGGTGCTGAGTGCAGTGGGATGATCCCTTCCCTGCTCCTGCTGCCACCCCAGGGCTGAGCCAAGCCAGGTGCTGGTGGCCTTCTTGGCCACCTGGGCTACTGCTGGCTCAGGTTCAGCTGCTGCCGATCCCTTTCTTGGTCCTGCTGGCTTCTCACCCACCATCCCTGCCCGCACCCCCAGACCCTGCCCAGCCAAACTGTGCCCAAACTGGTGGGACCACGCAGCCACAGTGGGGCCATGGAACCTGGCACTCCCAGTCCCTTTGACCTGCAGGGGTCCCAGTGCTGGGAATATCCCAGGGCAGCCCCTGGAGAAGGATGCAGCACCCCGCATCGTGCCGTGGTGAGGACCTCACTGAGCTGGTTGGGACCCATCTAACCCAATTTTCATAGAATCATAGAATCCTGCAATGGTTTGGTTTGGAAGAGACCTCAAAGCCTATCCACTTTCCATGGGCAAGGACACCTCCCACTGGGTCAGGGGGCTCCAAGCCCCGTCCAACCTGGCGCTGGGCACCTCCAGGGATGGGGCAGCCACCACTTCTCGGGGCAACCTGGGCCAGGGCCTCCCCACCCTCACAGGAGAACATTTCTCCCCAAGATCCCATCTCAGTCTCCTCTCTTGCAGCTCAAAACCATTCCCCTCGTCCCGTCCCTGGTGAGCAGTGCCCATTCCAGCCCGTCCCAGTGCCCATCTTAAGGTTCCGGCTGAGTCAGCAGCTGAGGAAATGCTCATGCCCATGGAATAGTGCCTGCTGGGGAGGAAAGGCAGAGGTGGCAGCAGGCAGCAGTCACTTCTCCATCTCCCAGGGCCCCAGTGTGGCCTGAGATTGCCACCAGCACAGCGCAAATATGGGCGCACACGCTGCCCGGGGAGAGGACTCATGAAATCATTGTATTGCTTGGTTGGAAAAGACCTTGGAGATCATCGAGTCCAGCCGTCCCTGTTCAGCCCTGAACCAGCCCTGAGCACCTCATTTGCCCAGATTTTGAACCCCTCCAGGGATGAGGACTTCCCTCCTGCCCTGGGAGCCTCTCTCAGGGCTTCTTGACTCTTCCCAGGAAGGAATTTCTCCCAGTGTCCAATCTAAACCTCCCCTGGGGCAACCTGAGGCCGTTTTGTCCAACCCCTTGTTCCTTGGGAGCAGAGGCCAGCACCCACCTCACCACAACCTCCTTTCCAGGAGCTGCAGAGAGCGATGAGGGCTCCCCTCAGCCTCCTCTTCTCCAGAACAAACCCCCCAGGGCCCTCAGATGCTCCCACAACCCCTGGGCTCCAGACCCTTCCCAGCTCGGGTCCCTTCTCCCCACGCGCTCCAGCCTCTCAAGGGCTTTCTTGGAGTGAGGGGCCCAAACCTGAGCCCAGGATTCGAGGTGCTGAGTGCAGGGGGACAATCCCTTCCCTGCTCCTGCTGCCACCCCAGGGCTGAGCCCAGCCCGGATGACAAAGGAGGCCACGGAGATGCTGTGAGGGCTGCAGCAGCTCCTGTCCAAGGCCAGGCTAGGAGTGGTGGGGTTGTCCAGGCTGGAGAGGAGAAGGCTGTGGGGAGACCTTAGAGCAGCTTCCAGTAGGGAAAGGGGCTCCAGGAAACCTGGGGAGGGGCTTTTTCCAAGGGCCTGAAGTGATGGGACAAGGAGGAACGACTTTAAACTGGAAGGGGAAGATTTAGATTGGACATCAGGAGAAATTCTTCAGGATGAGGGTGGGTTGAGGCCCTGGCCCAGGCTGCCCGGAGAAGTGGTGGCTGCCCCATCCCTGGAGGTGTTCAAGGCCAGGTTGGATGGAGCTTGGAGCCCCCTGACCCAGTGGGAGGTGTCCCTGCCCATGGCAGGAGGTGGGACTGGGTGGGCTTTAAGGCCCCTTCCAACCCAAATCATTCCATGACTGTTCCATGACCTTCTTGGTCACCAGGGCCAGTGCTGGCTTGTGTTCACCCCTGGTCCCTGCAGCACTGAGGCATCAAGGGTCCTGCAGCCCCCCCTCCCCCCCGGACCCCAAAGAGCTTTGGAGGGGAACCAATGGAGGAAGTCAGAGTCGGATCGCGAGGAGGGACTGCGCAGCGCCCACCCCAGCAGGACCTCACCCACCTTCTGCACCAGCAGGGGTATGGAGTGTGGAGGAGAGGCTGTAGGTGGGCGAGCGGGGCTGCACCCTGAGCTCCCCCACCCCGTCACCCTCCCCAGGACGGGAAAAGCGACTCATCCCCTCTTCAGCAGAAAAAGGAAGCAAAACCAGCTCAAAACCTCTCAGAGCCAGGGCATCCCCACCACCCTCACAAGCACCCACGGGTTTTTCCACGGTGGGAGCAGAGCAGCAACAGCTCCCCGCAGGGTCTGGTCGCGCTGCCAGTGACGCAGCACCCAAACCTGACCTGACCCAGCCAGAGCAAAGCCCAGTGTGACGTGCACTCCCAGCACAGTCCATGTGCTGCACCCAGCACCCGCGCCTCAAACCCTGCACCTCACACCATGTGCCCTGTGCACCCCGCACTCAGCACATCCCGTGTGCCGTACACTGAGCACCCTGCATCTGCACCTCAAACCACGCAGTGTGTGCCCTGTCCACCCCACTCCCCACCACAGGCACCCTATGCACCCTGCACCCCACACTGGGCACCCCAGTACCATTTACTGCGCTCCTCTTGAACTCTGCACTCCACTCCTCCCCTCAGGAACCCCACACCCTGCACCCCACACCAGGCACTGGATACCCTGTGCACCCCGCACCCCACTGTGGGCGCTGCCAGAGCTGAGGCTGCAGGCAGCGTGGCCGCTGTGGCGCAGGGGGAGGAAATCAATAAAATCTCTAAATACTGAGTGGGGACTCCACACATGGGGCTGGGGGTGGGGGGGGGCGGTTGGGGTGAGCCTGTGCTGGCACAGCCAAAGCCGGGACGCAGTGTCACCCCTGCTCTGCCATCGCAGAGAAAGCAGCTCCTGTGCCGAATCGAAGGGGGGATGGATTTTCCATCTGCAGGCGCTTGGTGACTGAATTTCCTCATTTTTATTTCCCTCCTGGGCTGGTGAGAAATGAACCCTGCTCTTCGGCTGCAGGGGTAGGTGGGTGGGTAGAGGGGTGAATGGGTGGGTGGGTGAGTGGATGGGTGGATGGGTGGGTAGATGGATGGGTGGATGGATGGATGGGTGGGTGGGTGGAAGGAAGGAAGGCTGGAGGGATGGATGGGGCCCGCCAGGCCATGCTGCTCAGCCTAAGGGTGGGACAGAGCCTGACACTGCTCACACCAATAGCGCAGGTGCAGCACCAAGCACACCAGCACTGGGCCAGTTTAGCACCTCCCAACAGCCCGGTCAAACCAAAGCTGTGGGTGCAAAACGCCTGACCACTGCTCCCAGCCCATGTAGGGCACACGGCTCACCTACACCTGCTGCTGCCATGAGGTGTGCCAGCCTCTGGCACCTCCTGGCATCACTTAGGAACACCTTGGGCATCACTTAGGAACACCTCGGGCATCACTTAGGAACACCTCAAATATAACCAGGAACACCCTGGGCACCACCAGGACCATCACCGCACCCACGGAGGCTCCTGGCAGCCCCAGCGCCCATTCCCATTCAACCCCCCCACCCCCGCAGCTGGGCCACTCCTTGGGCACTTTCTCCTTCCACCAAGGAACAAGGAGTGAGCCCAGCAGGACCCTCTCGGGGTGCTCCCACTGCCCCCATTCTGGCAATGGGACCCCAGGATGGGACCCCCATCCCTCTTGGGGGCCCCCATCCCAGCAGACAGACCCCGAGATGGGACCCCGGGAGCAGCAACCCCATCTTGGCAATGGGACCCCAGAAAGGGGACCCTCATCCATCTCTTGGTCACCCATCCCAAGATGGGGCCCCCATTCCTCTTGGGGTGCTGCTGGAGCCCCTCCAGTCTCAACAGTGGGACCCCAGGACAGGATCCTGGGATGGGACCCCCATCCCTCTTGGGATGTTGCCTGAAGCCCCCCATCTCAACAGTGGGACCCCAGGATGGGACTGCCATCCCTCTTGGGGTGCTGCCAGCGCCCCTATCCTGGGATGTGACCCCAGGAGCAGGAACCCCATCCTTCTCTGGGTACCCCCATCCTGGCAGAGGACCCCAGGAGGGGACCCCAGGTCAGGACTCTGGGACGGGACCTCTATCCCTCTTGGGGGATCCCCAACCCTTTCCGGGTCCCACATTCCTTCAGAGGGACCCCGAGATTGGACTCCGGGAGCAGCACCCCCATCCTGGCAACGGGACCCTGGCAAGGGGACCTCCATCCATCTCTGGGTCCCCTATCCCAAGATGAGACCCACATCCCTCTCGGGGTGCTGCTGGAGCCCCCATCCCTTCAGCGGGACCCTCACGCCTCTCCGGGTCCCCCATCCCACCAGAGCGGTCTCCACCTTTCTCTGGGTGCTCCCAGTGCCCTCATCCCGGGACGGGACCCCAGGACGGGATCCCAGGATGGGACCCCCATCCCTGTCCGCCCCCTCCCCAATGCCTCCCCCTTTCCCAGCCCCCCACTCACCCCGGGGCATCGCGCGGCGGCTGCAGGGGGGGAGGAGGAGGAGGAAGTTCTGCCGCCTCCTCCCCAGCGCCCCGGGCGGAGAAACTTCCCCCCCCCCCCCCCGCCCCAAACTTCCTTCCCGGGGCTGGGGAGGAGGCTGGGGGGTTGGGACCCCGAATGGGGGGGGTGTAGGACCCCAAACTGGGGGTATAAGACCCCACAGTGGGGCCATGGGACCCCAAACTCGGGGTGCGGGAGCCCAAGCTGAGGATGAAGTAACCCGAACTGGGAGTGTGGGACCTCGAATTGAGGATGTGGGACCTCGAATTTAGGGTGCAGGACCGCAAACTGGGGATACCGGACCCCAAATTAGCGGGGCGAGACCCAAAACTGGGTATGTAGGACCCCAAACTGGGGCTGTGGGTCCCCCAAACTGATGATGCAGGACCTCAAATTGGGGATGTGGTACCCCGAATTGGGAGTGCACGTGGCTGGGGGGGGGGGGCGGGGGGGGGCGGTACAGGACCCCAGGGTGTGCTCTGACGAGCTGGGGTGTTCTGATGAGTTGGGGTGCTACAATAGCGGTGCTCTGATAGGTCAGGACGCTCTAATGAGCTGGGGTGCTTCCGTGAGCCGGGGGCCACTGATGGACCAAGATGCTCTGATGAAGTGGGGTGCAACAATGAGCTGGGTACTCTGATGGACCAGGGTGTTCTAATGAGTTGGGGTGCTCTGATGGGCTATGTTCTAACGAGCAGGGGTACTCTAATGAGCTGAGATGGCCTGGGGGTCTGAGGAACCGGGGTGCTTTAATGAATTGCAGTGCTCTAACGAGCTGGGTGCTCTGATGGATTGGGGTGGTCTGATGAGCCGGGGTTCGCTAAGGAGGAAGGGTGCTCTGATGAACCAGAGTGCTCTGATGGGTTGGGGTCCTCTAACAATACGGGGTGCTTGACAAGCTAGGGGACACGGATGAGCTGGGGTGCCTGAGCTGGAGTGCTCTAACAAGTTCGGATGCACTGATGAGCTGGGGTGCAACAATGAGCCAGGGTGCTCTAATGAGCTGGGGTGCTCTGATGAACTCAAGTGCTCTAACAAGCTGGGGTGTGCTGATGAACTGGGGTGTTCTAATGAATTGGGATGCTATAACGAGCTGGGGTGCTCTAATTAGCTGGGATGCACTGATTAATCAGGGCGCTCTAACGAGCTGGGGTGCTCTGAAAAACCGGGGCGCCCCCAAAAGCTAGGGCTAACCCTTCCCAGGGCTCGAAGAGCCGTCCATAACACTGAAGTCTCCCATCCAGGCGGCAAACGCGGCGTTTCCCGCTTAGTTTCCCCGTCAGCCCCCGCGCCCGCCAGAAGGCGCTGCAGCTCAGCGGGGCGCGCGGTGGAGGCGGAGGTGACGAGACAGGCGAGGGGGGCGTAGCCAGCTGCCGGTCCCGTCGCTCCTGATTGGCCAAACGGAGACCTCGCCCCCCCGGGAGTTGATTGGCCCCGCCCTCTGTCAGGCAGCGGCGGCCCCGGGGCCCGGGGCGGGGCTGGGCGAGACCACCCGGACAAGGGGGATTGGAAAACGAAGGGCCGGGAGAGACCACTGCGGAAAGTTGGGGGGAGGACACGGGGAGAAAAGAGGGGGCTGGGGGGGTGCCCCGGGAGAGACCATTGCTAAAGAGAGAGGGTGCAGCGGGAGAGACCATTGCTGAGGAGGGAGGGGGTAATGCAAGAGACCATTGCTGGGGGGGCAAGGGGAGGGACCATCGCTGAGAAGAGGGGGGAAAGGGGAGAGACCATTGTACGATGTGGGGGGGAGGCTCTCTGGGCAGTACCATTGCTCAACGCGGGGGTGAGGGGGTTCCCCGGGCGGTACCATTCCTCCTGGTGGGGAGGGGTAGGGGAATATTCCCTGGGTGCTACCATTGCTTGAGGCGGGGGAGGCAGTACCGTTTTGCAGGGACTGAGGGACTGGCGGGGAGTGTGGGGGGGGAGGCTCGCTGGGTGGTACCATTTCGGGGGACGGGTGGGAGCAGTGCCGTGAGGTACCACTGCCCTTTGAGGGGGGGCGATACGACTTTGCGGGGCGAGGGCGGTCGACACAGACAACGGACAGTACCACTTCTCAGGGTTGGGGCGGCAGTCCTGGACGGTACCACTGCGCGGGGTTAGGCGGTATGATTTGGCCGGAGGGGGAGGGAGGTCCCTGGGCGCTACCACTGTGGGGCGCGGGGGGGGGCGAGTTCCCCTCGCGGTACCATTTAGCGACGCGGGGTGGGCGGTACCATCTGTCAGGGGATGTCCCGGGCGGTACCACAGCCTTTTGGGGGCGGGGTGGTACCATTTCGCGGGGGGGGTTCCGGGCGGTCCCACGGCGGGAGAGGGGGGGGGGGCGGTGCCATTGCCCTTTGCGGGGGGAGGGGGGGCGGTCCCACACCCTGGCCGGGGTGGGCGGTACCATCTGCCGGGGGGAGTCCCGGGCGGTCCCACCGCCGGGGGCGGGGGGGCGCTGCCGGTGCCGCCGCCCCGATGGCCCCGCGGGCCGCACTGTGCGCGCTCCTCGCGCTCCTCCTGCACCAGGGCCGGGCCGAGCGCCCGCCCGGGGCGCACCGGGACGAGGCAGCGCTCGCAGGTGAGACCCGAGTCCGGGCTGGGGCTGATCCGCGCGGGTTCGGGCGAAACGGGGCGACGCGGCGATTTGGGGCGATTCCGAGGGATTTCGGGCAAAAAGGGGCTGCCGGGAGGGTTCGGCTCTGCCCTGGGGCGATTTCGAGCAGATCTGGGGGAAAACCTGCTCCGTTTTGGGGCAGTTTCTGGCCTTATTGGGCAAAAGAAGTTGCCAGGAGGCCTCGGCTCCGCTTTGGGGCGATTCCTGGCGGTGTGGGGCAAAACTTACTCCGATTTGGGGCAGCTTCTGCCGTTATTGGGTAAAATGCGATGCCAGGCGGTCTCGGCTCCGATTTGGGACGATTTCGAGTGGATTTGGGCAAAAGGGGCTGCCAGGCGGCCTCCGCTTTGCTTTGGGGCGATTACCGGCGGTTTGGGGCAAAACTTGCTCTATTTTGGGGCAGTTTGTGGCGTTATTGGGCAAAACCCGCTGCCAGGTGGCCTCGAGCCCTGTTTGGGACAATTCCAGGTGGTTTGGGGCAAAAGCCACGTCCTGGCTGGCTTCGACTCTACTTTGGGGCGATTCCTGGTATTATTGGATGAAAGCTGATGCCAGGCAACCCTGGCTCCACTTTGGGGCAATTCCTAGCGTTATTGGGCAAAAGTTATGTCTTGGCAGACTTGGCTCTGCTTTGCGGCAATTCTATGGGGGTTTGGGCAAAACCCACTGCAATTTGGGGCGATTCCTGGTGGTATTGGGCAGAAACCACTGCCAGGTGGCTTCAACTTCCCTTTGGGGCAATTCCTCACAGTTTTGGGCCAAAGCCACATCCCATCGGGCCCCGGCTCCGCTTTGGGGCACTTTCTGGCGTTATTGGGTAAAAGCTGCTGCCAGGTGGCCTCAGCTTTGGGGTGACTCCTTGTGGTTTTGGGAAAAAGCTACTGCCATTCGGGGTGATTCCTGGCGATTCTGGGCAAGCCCTGTTTCCTGGCCGGCCTCGGCTACACTTTGGGGCAATTTCTGGCAGTTTTGGGCAAAAGCCTGTGTCCCAGCCAGACCTGGCTCCGCTTTGGGGCAGTTTATGGTGTTACTGGGCAAAAAACTGCTGGGATTTGGGGCGATTCCACACAGTTTTTGGCAAAAGCCGCTGCCAGGTGGCCTGGGCTCCACTTTGGGTCGATTTCCCCCATCCCTGGAGGGGCTCGAACCCGCGTGGCTGTGGTGCTTTGGGACAGGGGTTGTGGTGGGGTTGGCAATGCCGGGTTTATGGTTGGACTCAATCTTCTCAAAGGTTTCCAACTTCAACGACTCCATGATTCCATGATTCCATGACCTGGTCCATGGCGTTGTCCCTCCCGAGGTGCAGGACCCTCCACGTTCCTTGGTTGATCTCCATGAGGTTCCTCCTCACCCAACTGCCCTGGTCTTGCTGGGACACCATGGCGTTCCGGTGGATCCTCTGTTCCTCCCAGAAATGCCAAGGGGATGCTCCAATCCCCACAAGAAATGGGAGGAGAGGAAGCAACCTCAAGTTGCACCAGGGCAGGTTCAGATTGGACACTGGGAGAAATTCCTTCATGGGAAGGGTTGTCCAGCCCTGGCAGAGGCTCCCAGGGCTCCCCACCCCTGAAGGGGCTCTAAACCCATGTGGATGAGGTAGGTGCTCAGGGATGATTCAGTGTTGGACAACGTACGGTTGGACTCAATGACCTCAAAGGTCTTTCCCAACCAAGCGATTCCATGATTCTTTCCCACCTCCTGGCCCTGCACATTGGAGGTGAACAAGACCTAACACCAGTTCTGCAATTTCCCCCCTGGTTTCCTTCCCCTCTACCCCAAAATCCAACAACCCAGCAAGAAAATAAACAGAGAAGCCGAAGCCCCTCCAGATTCGGGTGGGATTGACCCTCAGGAGCCAAGCTTTGGTGGCACCAAGCTGCAGCCAGAGACAGCCATGGGGACAAGTTGGGCGTTGGCCAAGCTTCATGGGTGCTGGTGAACATCAGGCTGGTGACCAGTCCATGATGGGGTCCACATGGTTCCACCTTATTGTCAGTGCTCCTTGATGCCTTCATAAATGACTCTGCTGGGTGGAAGGGTTGATCTGCTGGAGGGCAGGAAGGGTCTGCAGAGGGCCCCGGCAAGGCTGGATCCATGGGCCAAGGCCAGTGGGATGGGGTTCAACCAGGCTAAGTGCCAGGTCCTGTCCATGGGCCACAACAACCCCAACAAGGCTCCAGGCCTGGGGAAGAGTGGCTGGAAAGCTGCCTGAAGGAGAAGGACCTGGGGGTTCAACAGGGGCTGAACCTGAGCCAGCAGTGGCCCAGGTGGCCAGGAAGGCCACCAGCACCTGGCTTGGCTGAGCCCTGGGGTGGCAGCAGGAGCAGGGAAGGGATTGTCCCCCTGCACTCAGCACCTCAAATGCCGGGCTCAGGTTTGGGCCCCTCCCTCCAAGAAAGCCCTTGAGGGTCTGGAGCGCGTGGGGAGAAGGGACCGGAGCTGGGAAGGGTCTGGAGCCCAGGGGCTGTGGGAGCGTCTGAGGGCCCTGGAGGGGTTGGTTTTGGAGAAGAGGAGGCTGAGGGGAGCCCTCATCGCTCTCTGCAGCTCCTGGAAAGGAGGTTGTGGTGAGGTGGGTGCTGGTCTCTGCTCCCAAGGAATAAGGGGTAGGACGAGAGGAAAGGGCCTCAAGTTGCCCCAGGGGAGGTTTAGATTGGACATTGGGAGAAATTCCTTCCTAGGAAGAGTGGAGAAGTCCTGGCAGAGGCTCCCAGGCAGGTGGGGGAGTCCCCACCCCTGGAGGGGCTCAAAATCTGGGCAGATGAGATGCTCAGGGCTGGTCCAGTGGTGAACAGGAACAGTTGGACTCGATGATCTCCAAGGGCTTTTCCAACCAAGCTGTTCTGTGAATCTCCAAGGCCTTTGACACGAACCCCACAACATCCTCTCTAACCTGGAGATACATGCGTTTGGTCAGTGGATTATTTGATGGGTAAGAAGGGTTGGATGGTCACACCTGTAGGGTGGTGCTCAACAGTTTAATGTCCAGTGGAGATCAGTGACGAGCGGGGTCCCTCAGGGGTCCGTTCTGGGACCAGTGTTGTTTAACGTCTTCATCAGTGATGTAGATGATGGGATTGAGGACACTCTCAGCAAGTTTCTGGGTGACACCAAACTGGGTGGTGGGATTGGAACCCCTGAGGGACGGATGGCATTCAGAGGGACCTGGACAGGCTGGAGAAGTGGGGCTGTGTGACCTCATGAGATTTAATAAGGCAAATGCAAGGTCCTGCACCTGGGTTGGGGCAACACACAGTAACGATACAGGATGGGGATGGAGAGATTGAGGTCAACCCTGAGAAGAAGGGCCAGGTGGTCCTGAAGGAGGAGAAGCTCCATAGGAGCTACAACGAGCACTCCCAGCCCAGAAACCAACTGTATCCTGGGCTGCACACAAAGCCATGGGACCAGAGGGGAAGGAGGGGATTCTGCCCTTCTGCTCCGCTCTGGGGAGACTCCACCTGGAGCCCTGGGTCCAGCTCTGGAGTCCTGAGCACAGGAAGGACCTGGAGCTGTTGGAGTGAGGCCAGAGGAGGCCACGGAGATGCTGTGAGGGCTGGAGCAGCTTCTGTATGAGGCCAGGCTGGGAGAGTTGGGGTTGTCCAGCCTGGAGAGGAGAAGACTTCGGGGAGACGTTAGAGCAGCTTCCAGTAGGGAAAGGATCTCCAGGTAAACTGACGAGGGGATTCTTCCAAGGGTCTGGAGAGATGGGATGAGGGGCAATGACTTTTAATTGGAATGGAAGATTGAGATTGGAAATCGGGGAGAAAATATTCAGGCTGAGTTTAGGGAGACCCTGGCCCAGGTTGCCTAAAGAAGTGGTTGCTGCCCCATCCCTGGAGGTGTTGAAGGCCAGGTTGGATGGGGCTTGGAGCCCCCGATACAATGGGAGGTGTCCCTTCCGATGGCGATGGGTGGGACTGGATGGGCTTTGAGGTCCCTTCCCACCCAAACCATTCCATGTTTCCATGAGGCACCTCTTTTGTACGAAAAACCAATCTGCAGGTGATTTATGGAATGATTTATGGAAGAGCTCAGGTCCTGCCTTGCTTGGGGAGAGGAGCACGGCAGCAGCTGAAGTGCCCAGGCTGCCACACTTCTCCAGGGCCTCCAAAAATAACTCCTGGAAATTCCTTTGAGGTGTAAACCTTGCTTCACCACAAGAGCTGCGGGGATCCAGTTTCCTTAATGGAGCAACTGGATGTGAATGGGCCGAAGGATTTGGGATCGCGTGCACAGAATTGTGGAATCATGGACAGAGTCTCAACCTGAGCTAGCAGTGGCCCAGAAGGCCGCCAGCACCTGGCTTGGCTCAGCCCTGGGGTGGCAGCAGGAGCAGGGAAGGGATCATCCCACTGCACTCAGCACCTCGAATGCCGGGCTCAGGTTTGGGCCCCTCACTCCAAGCAAGCTCTTGAGGGTCTGGAGCGCGTGGGGAGAAGGGACCGGAGCTGGGAAGGGTCTGGAGCCCAGGGGCTGTGGGAGCATCTGAGGGCGCTGGGGGGTTTGTTCTGGAGAAGAGGAGGCTGAGGGGAGCCCTCATCGTTCTCTGCCGCTCCTGGAAAGGAGGTTGTGGTGAGGCGGGTGCTGGACAAAATGGCCTCAGGTTGCCCCAGGGGAGGTTTAGATTGGACATTGGGAGAAATTCCTTCCTGGAAAGAGTGGAGAAACCCTGGCAGAGGCTCCCAGGGCAGGGGAGGAGTCCTCATCCCTGCAGGGGCTCAAAACCTCGTGGGTGTGGTGCTTCAGGACATGGTTCAGTGGTCACAGTGGGGTTGTGTTGATGTTGGACTGGATGAGCTTGGAGGTCTTTTCTCACCTCAGTGATTCCATGGTCCCATGGTTCTTTTGGTGAGGGTGGGGTCTGTGCAGAGTCCCATTGACGAGCGAGCGAGACAGAAAGACACTGGGTTTTCTGCCCCTGCTCGGTTTCTGCTTGGCCCGTGGGCACCTGACACATGTTGGCATATCCAGGTATCTTCTTGTGGAGATCTTTCCCTCCTTCCCTCTGGGCAGGACACAGATGTCCATGTCAAGCCCGCATCGCCCTCCGGACCAGTGGTGCTGGGAGAATGATTATCCCTTACCAAGCATTATTCCAGGGCCTGCCTGGAATCTGGCGAAGCAAAAGGGCGTCCTGGTGCAATCCCACCTGGATTTGTTTGCTGGAAGGAGGATGTGTTGGCTGAAAGGCAGAAAATCTCCATTAGGTTTTCCTTCTGCTGCTAAAAATTCACCTTCTGCTTATTAAACCCAGCAGCCGTGCTGATTAACGAAGACGCCGGTAGTGGAACTGAGCCCATTGCAGCTCTGAGCCATGGTTTTACACCAAGCAAGGTCCCACTCTTAAAACCAAGGAATGGTTTGGGTCAGAGGGGACCTCAAAGCCCACTGAGTTCAACTCCCTGCCATGGGCAGGGACCCCTCCCACTGGGTCAGGGGGCTCCAAGCCCCATCCAGCCTGGCCTTCAACACCTCCAGGGATGGGGCAGCCACCACTTCTCGGGGCAACCTGGGCCAGGGCCTCCCCAGCCTCATCCTGAAGAATTTCTTCCTGATGTCCAATCTAAATCTTCCCCTTCCAGTTTAAAGTTGTTCCCCTTCATTCCATCACTCCAGACCTTTGGAAAAAGCTCCTCCTCAACTTTTCTGGAGCCCCTTTCCCTGCTGGAAACTGCTCTAAGGTCTCCCCGCAGTCTTCTCCTCTCCAGGCTGGACAACCCCAACTCTCCCAGCCTGTCCTCATACAGGAGCTGCTCCAGCCCTCGCAGCATCTCCATGGCCTCCTCTGGCCTCGCTCCAACAGCTCCAGGTCCTTCCCGTGCTCAGGACTCCAGAGCTGGACCCAGGGCTCCAGGTGGGGTCTCCCCAGAGCGGAGCAGAGGGGCAGAATCCCCTCCCTCCCCTCTGGTCCCACGGCTTTGGGTGCAGCCCAGAACACCGTTGGTTTCTGGGCTGGGGGCGCTCGTTGTGGCTCCTGTGGAGCTTCTCCTCCCTCAGCACCCTAAGTCCTTCTCCCCAAGGTTGCTTCCAATCCATTCTCCACCAGCCTGGATTGAATCCTCGCTGCTTTCAGCAGCTGGAATGCCACCAACCTCATGTTTTCTTTCTGAAAGCCCTGATTGCCCGGTCCATTAGCATGGGAAAACCTGTTTAGTTCATTAATTAGCTGTGTTAATTAATTAGTTTTGCTCTAAAACCAAACCTGAGTAGGAGAAATGAGCTCCTGACCCGGCAGAGCGAGCGAGCTGGAGGCTGGGGCGTCGCGGGAGGGTGCAGCGGTGCCTGGGGGAATGAGGGGTCCGTGTCCTCTGGAGATGCTGAGATGCTCCAGACACCGGCGCTGGGGATGGGGCTTGCTTTTGATTACTTGCCGTTGGTCGGGTGCTGTTAACGATGCGGCTGCATGGGGTCTCCTTTCTCTCTCCCCATTACGAGCGCAGTTTTGGGACATTCCCTTTCCCCAACTCCCACCCGAGGACCTTTTGCTCCTGGAGGTGTTTTATCTGTGTGAAGGCAATGCAGGCTCTGCTGATCCTCGGCCTTGGCTCGAGCGATGGATCCACCTGGGTCTGTCCTGCAGCTTCCCTAAACTTCACTTTCATTACCCCCTGCATCCTGCGTGGTTGATTCCGTGGCCTCCTGTGGAGGCCACGGAGATGCTGTGAGGGCTGGAGTAGCTCCTGTGTGAGGACAGGCTGGGAGAGTTGGGGTTGTCCAGCCTGGAGAAGAGAAGGCTGTGGGGAGACCTTAGAGCAGCTTTCAGTAGGGAAAGGGGCTCCAGGAAAGCTGGTGAGGGGATCTTGATCAGGGAATGCAGGGATGGGGTGAGGGGAATGGTTTTGAGCTGCAAGAGTGGAGACTGAGATGAGATCTTGGGGAGAAATGTTTTGCTGTGAGGGTGGGGAGGCCCTGACGCAGGTTGCCCTGAGAAGTGGTGGCTGCCCCATCCCTGGAGGTATTGAAGGCCAGGTTGGATGGGGCTTGGAGCCCCCTGACCCAGTGGGAGGGGTCCCTACCCATGGCAAGGGGTGAGACTGGCTGGGCTTTGAGGTCACTTCCAACCCAAACCTTTCTGTGACGGTTTAACTTGACGATCTTAGAGGTCTTTTCCAACCCAGACCATTCCATAGTTCTAAGAAATTCTTTACTGTGAGGGTGATGAAGCCCTGAATCTGTTTGCCTGGAGAGGTGGGAGGTGTTCCATACTTGGAAACATCCAAGACCCGGTTGGATGGGGCTTGAAGCAACTTCATCCAATAAAAGGTGTCCCTGGCTATGACAGGGATTTGGATCTGACTGGGCTTTGAGGTCACTTCCAACCGAAACCATTCCATGGTTCCTCAGGCAGGCGTGGTCAATGGGCTCTAATTCAGTCATGTCTCATTTGTGCTGCCTCACCCTTATGTGTGAAAGCCCTGTGTCCTGCCCGTGGGGCTCCCATGGGAGCTGTGTTGGGCTCCAGGGTGGAGGCAGGATCAGTGAATTATGCCTTTAACTGATTAATTATGCTTTTAACCTGTTAATTTTGCCTTTAACCTGTTAATTAAGCCTTTAACTGACTACAGCTGTGAGCAAGCACCACCCTTTTTTCTGCAGGCGCCGTTGTCCCTGTTGGTCCTTTGTGGAGCCAGCAGCCGCAGTGGCGATGGCACGGCTGAGCCCCCTGCAATATCATTTTTTCCTGGCAGATCCAGCACAAAGCACCCATCATTCCCCACCAAAACTGTCAGAGCAGCATTGTGAGGAAGTCGTCTGGAGCACCAGGAATGGTTTTGCACATGAATTGTCTGCACTTGCTTTATGAAACCCTATCGGGGCGCTTGTTTGTTTGGATTAGGAACCTATTTTTAAGTAACCTATTTTTTGCACTTTGGAAAATGCCTTGGCACAGGGCACCTCGTGGACATCTGTGCAGGCGGCTTGGGAGCCACCACACGTTCCCTGGAGCTGCTCTTTCCCTGCCAGGTATCTCCATCCCCAACCTCTGCTGCAAGAGGTGCCTGGAGGACCCAGCTGTGCTTTGTCCTACGAGGAGTTCTGCGTCATCCCAACTGCGCCGTCCCTTCACCCTCTTCCAAGGCTCTGGAATCACAAGTGGCTTCACTGATCCCAGCCAGCCTTGTGAGAGTGGAAGCGGTGCAAATTCGATTGGAAACGGTGATGTTGGCTATGAAACATGTGCAGTTTTGCAAGAAACGAGGCTAGTTTTGTGTCTTTCTTCTATCTTTTTCCCTCTTCAGAGAGTTTTAAGGTCAATTGAATTCGTTCCTCCAGGTTCTGAGCGCTGGCATCCGTGATTCTCAGAGCAGGAACGTAATAAACATCGGAACGTTAAGAATGTTCTGCGTCTGAGCCACGTGCGGATGGCTCGGTGCTCGTGCTGCCGGCCCTGAACTTGAGATGAGCTTTTATTGCAGGAAGGGGAGAAATAATTCCGGATTAAACCTGCTGCGTAACGTGTGCGCTCAGGTTCTTGCGAGTGCCAGGGCGCGACAACGCGAGACAGAGCCAAGGGGGAAAACAAGCTGATTTTTCCCTTGACCCAGGCAGGGAGATGAGTGGAAAACCTGATTTTTGGAGGGGAAATGATTTCTGACGGTGCAATTTTCCAAGTCACTGCAGTTATTATTGATGCTGCCTGTGCATTTTTCCTTCAGCTTTGTAATTTTAAGGCAAAAATCAGAATCATGGAATGGTTTGGTGGGAAGGGACCTCAAAGCCCATCCAGTCTCACCCCGTGCCAAGGGCAGGAACACCTCCCACGGTATCAGGGAGGCTTCAAGCACCATCCAACTTGGCCTTCAACACCTCCAGGGATGGGGCAGTCACAACTTCTTGGGGCAACCTGGGCCAGGGCCTCCCCAGCCTCATCCTGAAGAATTTCTTCCTGATGTCCAATCTAAATCTCCCCCTTCCAATTTAAAGCCATTCCCCCTTGTCCCATCACTCCAGACCCTTGGAAAAAGCCCCTCTCCGGCTTTCCTGGAGCCCCTTCAGGTACTGGAAGGCCGCTACAAGATCTTGTCATGTGCTTGTCTGGAGAACTCATGCTTGTTATTGAGAAGCACCAGGAGTTACTGCGAGTTTTGAGCTGCAAGAGGGAAGATTGAGATGAGATCTTAGGAAGAAATTCTTCTCAATGACGGTGGGGAGGTCCTGGCCCAGGTTGCCCCGAGAAGTGGTGGCTGCCCCTTCCCTGGAGGTGCTCAAGGCCAGGTTGGATGGAGAAGAGTCCAACCGTCCCTGTTCACCACAAAACCATCCCTGAGCACCTCATCTGCCTGGCTTTTGAACCCCTCCAGGGACTGGAACTCCATCACCTCCCTGGTGAGGAACAGGAGATGGGAGCTCCTGTTATTGTTGCTCAGACCTCTTTTCTTCTCCTCTTGGGAAGGAGAAGAGATGTTTCCTGCTTGTGTGACTTTGTCAGGTGAGGCTCAGACCTTTGAGTTGGTCACTAAGAAGTTGGCTCTCGCTCCAGTTGTCCAGGGTTCCTCTGCTCTCGCTGTGGGGATGCACATCTTCTCGTGCCTGTTCCTTCTGATGGGGCAGAGGAGCTGCTCTCCAGAAACACCCCCTCCTTCCCATGGGATTTGGAGGGACCCGGCCAGGCTGGATCGATGGACCAAGGGTAGGAGGGTCTGCAGAGGGACCCAGCCAGGCTGGATCCATGAGCCAAGGCCAGTAGGATGGGGTTCAACCAGGCTCAGTGCCAGGTCCTGTCCTTGGGCCACAACAACCCCAACAACGCTCCAGGCTTAGGGAAGAGCGGCTGGAAAGCTGCCTGGAGGAGAAGGACCTGGGGGTTCAACAGGGGCTGAACCTGAGCCAGCAGTGGCCCAGGTGGCCAGGAAGGCCACGAGCATCTGGCTGGGCTCAGCCCTGGGGTGACAGCAGGAGCAGGGAAGGGATCGTCCCCCTGCACTCAGCAGCTCAAATCCTGGGCTCAGGTTTGGGCCCCTCACTCCAAGAAAGCTCTTGAAGGGCTGGAGTGCGTGGGGAGAAGGGACTGGAGCTGGGAAGGGTCTGGAGCCCAGGGGCTGTGGGAACATCTGAGGGCCCTGGGGGAGGTGGTTTTGGAGAAGAGGAGGCTGAGGGGTGCCCTCATCGCTCTCTGCAGCTCCTGGAAAGGAGGTTGTGGTGAGGTAGGTTGGACGAGAGGAAACGGCCTCAAGTTGTGCCATGGGAGGTTTAGATTGAACACAGGGAGAAATTCCTTCCTGGGAAGAGTGGATTCTCTGGCAGAGGCTCCCAGGGCAGAGAGGGAGTCCCCATCCCTGGAGGGACTCAAAACCTGGGCAGATGAGGTGCTCAGGGATGGTTCAGTGGCGAACAGGGACAGTTGGACTGGATGATCTCTAAGGTCTTTTCCAACCAAGACTTTCTATGAGGTGTCCCTTTAGCAGTTGGAGGTGGTCTTGTTCTCTGCCACCTCCAGCCTGCGCTCCGAGCTCAGTGTTTGCTTTCGCACTGCGGGTGAGTTGTCCAACTGGTTTGTTTTTCATCTAGTGGCTATTTTTGGCTGCCCAGCCTAACAAGGTGAAATATCTGAGATACTTTTCCCTTCCCTGTGACCCTGCTGTAAGGAGTTGTTCCGCCTACCCTGCTGGCTACCTCAGGGAGCGGCTCAGCCCAGCCTGTGCTCTTCTCCATAACCTTTGGCAACCAGGTCTTTTGTGAGAACATCAGCTGTGTGGACATTGAACACTGTGAGCTCCAGATCCCAATACTGACATCGCCTTCCTCACAAGGGGAGGAGGAGGAGCAGGCGCTGAGCTCTTCTCTGGTGACCAATGATGGTACCCAAAGGAATGGCAGGAAGATGTGCCAGGGGAGGGTTAGGTTGGACATCAGGAGGAGGTTCTTCCCCCAGCAGGTTGTGGAGTACTGGAACAGCTCCCAGGGAAGGACTCACAGCATGACAATATTCCAGAAGGGTTTGGCCAAGGCCCTCAGCCCCACAGTGTGAATGTTGGGGTGTCCTGTGGAGGGACAGGAGTTGAACTCGATGGTCCTTGTGGGTCCCTTCCAGCTGAGGACATTCTGCGATTCTATGATTCTCCTGAAAGGCTGAAGCTGGGAGAGCTGGAGGATCCAGCACCTCGGCTCAAGCAACATCGCTGGTTCCATGTAGGCAAGCGGCTCCCTGAAAGGAGGTCGCAGTGAGGTGGAGAATGGGGTTCTTCTCCTAACTTAAAAGCAACAGGAGAAGAGGAAATGCCTCATGTTGTGCCAGGGGAGGTTTACACTGGATCTTAGATCAGATGGAAGATGCGAGGGCTGGAGCATCTCTCCTACAAGGACAGGCTGGGAGAGTTGGGGCTGTCCTGGAGAAGAGAAGGCTGTGGGGAGACCCTAGAGCAGCTTCCAGTAGGGAAAGGGGCTCCAGGAAAGCTGGGGAGGGGCTTTTGATCAGGGAGTGCAGGGATGGGAAGAGAGGGAATGGTTTTGAGCTGAAAGAGGGGAGATTGAGATGAAGGGGTTGCCGTGTCCCGGGTAGACAACCCAGCCCTTGTTAAACTTTGCGCAACTGGTGATTGCCCAGCTCTCCAACCTGACCGGATCCCTCTGCAGGGCCAGGGGTGTTGACTGCTCCCCCCGCTTTCCTGTCGTTATCCATCTCCTTGGGTCTCTGGGCGAGTTTCTTACGGAATTGTTTGTCCAGCTGAAATAATGATGGACAGGGTCAAACTCCGCTCTCCTGGCTTTGTGCCCGGGTTGGCTCTGGGTGATGCTTTCCATCCTTGGCACTGAGGAATAAAGGAGAGAGACTGATCGTGTCGTCTCCATTGTGAAAACCTTCTGAGAGCTCAGGAGGCATTGATTAAATTAACAATGGCGCAGGTTTAAAGAGGGGCAGAAACATTGTGGGACGACTCTCATGGCTTAGGGGAGACCTCATCGCTCTCTACAACTGCCTGAAAGGAGCTGGAACTGGATGGGCTTTGAGGTCCCTTCCAACCCAAAACATTCCATGATTCCATGATTGGGATCAATTCCTTCACAGAAAGGGTTGTCCAGCCCTGGCAGAGGCTGCCCAAGGTTGTGGTGGGGTCCTCATCCCTGGAGGGATCTCAAAACTGTGTGGATATAGTGCTCAGGGACAGGGTTCAGCGGTAGGGTTGGCAGTGGTGGTTTTGCTGTTGGACTTGATCTCACACATCTTTTCCAACCCCAACGAATCTGTGATTCGGTGGAGCTGGTGAGCAGAGCAGCCTCGCCTTAGCGCAACAGTGCGGATGTGGGCTGCGCCGTGCGGATGTGGGCTCTACTGCTCTTGATTTGTGCCTAGAGCATCCATACTGAGGTGGGGGTTGCCCAAGATGCTAGTGGAGAGGACGTTCCACCCCACCTCTTCCTCCTTCCAGTTGCAAATATGCAATTTGTACACTCTTATGAGTCCTTTGGGGTTGGGAGAAGCTGTCAAAGCGCTGAGCACTCAACTAAGGGTGCTTTTATAAGCAAACCCAACTCTTACTCCTGGGTGAAGACCAGAGACGACCCTGTGAGCAGAGGTGGTTCCTCTCTGGTGGCTTCCAAGAGAACGTCCCTTCAAACTGCTCTGATTTCCTCCATGTATTTAACCTCAGCACTGCAGGATGTGAAAGCCCTGTTCTTCCTGTTTCACACAAAGGATTAAAATGCAGAGGTGTTGCTGCTGTGCGGGAAGTCATCGGGCACAGCTTGAACCCCCTCCCAAATGTCAGCTGGGTGGCCCAACCTGTGGGACCTCCCTCATTTCCTGGGGATGGCAGCGAAGTGACTTGGGAGCTCATGGGCATTGGGGTTGACTCGAGGAAACAGACCCAGACGGAGATGCAGCAAGGGATTGTGAACGATCCACTTTTCCCAGGCTGTGCTCTTGGGAAGAAGGATGTGTTGGTATCTCATACCCCTGCACTCAGATCTCGTGATGGGACCAGACAGCAGGCTGCTGCTCCACAAGATGTCCCTGGTGGGGTTGGGTATCTCAGACCTGCTGTACTGATCTGGAAAGCGAACAGAAATCCCACGTTTGAACCTTAAACAACCAAAAGTTGGGTTCTTGTCTGGGATCGTTCCACAAATGCCCTTGTGGAGGCAGAGGAAAGGGTTTGTTTGGGTTCGCCAGCCAGTGAGGAAGCCTGGGCTGTGAAGGGCGAGTTCTGAGTGGTGGGGTGGTCGGCAGCCACGTGTCCCTCCAGAATGTGGATTTGACAGGCTGGGAGAGTTTTGATTGTCCAGGCTGGAGAAGAGAAGGCTGTGGGGGGACCTTCGAGCAGCTTCCAGTACTGAAAGGGGCTCCAGAAAAGCTGGGGAGGGGCTTTTTACAACCTCCGGTAGTTCAGTGCCTGCTCCTCCTCCTCGCTTGGTGAGGAAGAAGCAAACTGCTCTGATGTCCCTCCTCAGTCTCCTCCAGGCTGAACAGAACAAGTGGTTTCAGCCTCTCTTCATACGATTTCTCCTCTAGTCCCATCACCAGCTTTGTGGCCTCCTCTGGACACTCCCCAGCAGTTTGATGTCCTTTTTATCCTGCGGCACCAAGAACTGCACCCAGTATTCGAGGTGGGGCCTCCCCATTGCAGAGCAGAGTGGGACAATCGCCTTCCTCACCTGGCTGGTGATGCCGTGCTTGATGCCCCCCAGGACGCGGTCGCCCTCTTGGCTGCCAGAGATCACTGTTGGCTCATGGTCAACTTGATGTCGACCAGCACCCCCAAGTCCGTTTCCGCTTTCCACTCTTGTGCTCCTTAGGCTTTGTGGACATCAAGGGGTTGCTGTCTTCCAGGTGGACAACCCAGCCCTTGCCCTTGTTAAACTTTGCGCGACTGGTGATTGCCCAGCTCTCCAACCTGACCAGATCCCTCTGCAGGTCCTCTTTGTCCCCAGGGGTGTTGACAGCTCCCCTCACTTTCCTGTCGTTATCCATCTCCTTGGGTCTCTGGGTGAGTTTCTTACGGAATTGTTTGTCCAGCTGAAATAATGACGGACAGGGTCAAACTCCGCTCTCCTGGCTTTGTGCTCGGGTTGGCTTTGGGTGACGCTTTCCATCCTTGGCACTGAGGAATAAAGGAGAGAGACTGATCGCGTCGTCTCCGTTGTGAAAACCTTCTGAGAGCTCAGGAGGCATTGATTAAATTAACAATGGCGCAGGTTTAAAGAGGGGCAGAAACATGGTGGGACGACTCTCATGGCTGAGGGGTGACCTCTCTACAGCTCCTGGAAAGGAGGTTGTAGTGAGGTGGGTGCTGGGCTCTGCTCCCAAGGAACAAGGGACAGGATGAGAGGGAATGGCCTCAAGTTGCCCCAGGGGAGGTTTAAATTGGACTTTGGGAGAAATTCCTTCCTGGGAAGAGTGGAGAAGCCCTGGCAGAGGCTCCCAGGGCATGGGGGGAGTCCCCATCCCTGCAGGGGCTCAAGACCATGTGGATGTGGTGCTTCAGGACATGGTTCAGTCAGCACAGTGGGGTTGTGTTGATGGTGGGACTGGACGATCTTAGGGGTTGTTTCCAACTTTAGTGATCCCATGCTTCTACGATTCCTGACCAGGGAGCGCAGGGACAGGACGAGGAGAACGGTTCTGATCTGAAAGAGGGGGGAGATTGAGACGAGGTCTTAGGGGAGAAGTGTTTTGCTGTGAGGGTGGGGAGGCCCTGGCCCAGGTTGCCCAGAATAGGGGTGGCTGCCCCATCCCTGGAGGTGTTGAAGGCCAAGTTGGATGGGGCTTGGAGCCCCCTGACCCAGTGGGAAGCTTCCTGCCCATGGCAGGGGGTGGGACTGGATGGGCTTTAATCTTTGTTTTACTTCTGTACTTAGAGGTGGCAGCTGTTGTTCTGGGGCAAGAGATCTGTGATTTAGGATCCCCTACCTCGCCGAGGACTGTTGAGGTTTGCAGTAATTTGTCCAGTGGGAGTTTCCTCCTGGATCTCCTTGCACGTGGCCACCAGAGCTGCTCGCTCGTCCCCGTTGGGGCTGCTCGTGCATCACTACTGGTGCTGCTGTCACATCACCATCAGAGCTGCTCACACGTGGCCATAAGGGCTGCTCGCACATCGCAGCCGGGGCTGCTTGCACGTCACTGTCAAATCTGCTCACATGTCCTTGTCAGGGCTGATAGCGCATCACCATCAGAGCTGCTGTCACGGTGCAGTCTGGGCTGCTCACATGTGGCCATCAGGACTGCTCGCACGTCGGGGCTGCTCGCGTGTCACTCTCAGGGCTGCTCGCACGTGGCCATCAGGGTTGCTGTCACATTGTGCTCAGGGCTGCTTGCACGTCATCATCACGGCTGCTCACACGTCACTGTTAGGGCTGCTCGCACGTCACTGTCATGGGTGCTCATGCATCGCAGTTGAGGCTGCTCACACGTGGCCATCAGGGCTGCCCTCACGTCACCGTCAGGGCTGCTCACACATTGTGTTCAGGGCTGCTTGTGCATCACCAATGGGGCTGCTCATGTGTTGCGGTCAGGGCTGCTGTCACGTTGCTGTTGGGGCTGCTCCCGCATCACCGTCGCTCTGTGTATTCTTGTTCCTCATGATGGGTTTTTTGAGAGGGATGAGGGCACATGAGGCCAGCACAGCCTGACTCTGCCACCTCCTGAGCCACCGCGTTTCTTGCCAGTGGCCCTGCAATGTTCTCCAGTGGCGCTCGCTGCCGGCCTCCTCCCTCTGTGCGTTGTTTCCTCTGGGTGAGCGAGGTTGGGGTTGATGGGGAAGCGACTCCGGAGCTGACGTGACCCTGAGTTGCTCTGAAGCAACAGATTTGGTTGATGAGGAGAGGGAAGAAAAGTATTAAAAAGTCATGTTTCCGTAGTATGAAAAATCTTAGAATCTTGGAATCGTTAAGGTTGGAAAAGCTCTCCAAGCTCATCTAGTCCAACATCAGCCCAGCCCCACCGTGTTGACCAAACTATATCCTAAAGTGCCACAGCCACACGTTTTCTGAACCCCTCCAGGGATGGGGACTCCACCACAGCCTCTGCCAGGGCTTCACCACTCTTTCCATGAAGGAATTATTCCTGATATCCAGTCTAAACCTCTCCTAGTGCAACATCCTTTGGAGCCTCCTTTCAGCACTGGAAGCTGCTATGAAGCCACGAGGGAGCTACAAACCCTTCAATATTCAAATAGTGGAATTACCCTGAAGCTGCTGGTGGTGCGTCAGCTGCTGCTGCTTGGAAATGCTTTTCCTGGTCAGACTGATCGATATCTACAAGGAAGTGAACATTTTCTCCTGTGAACCCAACCTGAATGAATAAACAGCCTCCAAATTTTGCAGATAACACTTTGAAGCAGTTTCATCACGAGCATGAAGGATCACATTTTCAAGAACCCCAACCACCAAACAAAAAATGCCCAAACCATGATTCCAGCTAAAAGTCTTGGGGTAAAACTCATCTTCGACCCAATTTATTGGTGCATTTTCATACATCAGCCAATGCTGATGTGGTCAGCCAGGTTCTGTCACTGTGGGGGTGACGTGAGATGGTCAGGCTGTCCAGAAAGGTGATGGAGACCCATCCCTGGAGGTGTTTAAAAGGTGGGCAGATGAGGTGTTCAGGGATAGTTCAGTAGTGGAGAGGTACAGTTGGACTTGATCTCACAGGTCTTTTCCAACCAATTGATTCCATGATCAGTCCTGAAATGGTTTGTTTGAAGGAGAAGAGAATGGAATCAGGAGCATGAGTGATCGGGGAAAACGTTTACTTTGGGAGGGCAGGCTGGGAGAGTTGGGGTTGTCCAGCCTAGAGAAGAGAAGGCTCCAAAGAGACTTTAGAGCAGCTTCCAGTATGGAGAGGGGCTCCAGGGAAGCTGGGGAGTGGCTCTTGATCAGGGAGTGCAGGGATGGGACGAGGGGAATGGTTTTGAGCTGCAAGAGGGGAGAGTGAGGTGAGATCTTGGGGACAAATGTTTTGCTGTGAGGGTGGGGAGGCCCTGGCCCAGGTTGCCCCGAGAAGTGGTGGCTGCCCCATCCCTGGAGGTGCTGAAGGCCAGGTTGGATAGGGCTTGGAGCCCCCTGATCCAGTGGGAGGTGTCCCCCTGCTCATGGCCGGGGGTGGGACTTGGTGGGATTTGAGGTTCTTTCCAAACCAAACCATTCCATGATTCCGTGATCTTTGAGGTCTCTTCCAAACCAAGCCATTCCACAAAGTTGGGAATCTTGACCTCTTCTTGCTCCCAGTATTTCTTGTGGTGCTGTGAGCCAGTGACTGGAGATCCCTGACTCTGGGCGAGAGTCGCTGCCATGATAGCTCGCGTGGGTCATGGGCAATGAGACGGAACAACAGAAATGCTGCGAGTTCTCTGATTTCTTCTTGTCTTCCTTTGATGTCTCCAATTCTCCAGGCAGCAATGACTCACCCACCCATCAGGAGATTTCAGGAGATTTTCCCTATCACCAATAATTATTGGTTTGGCATCTCTGATTGCAGCAGCCTCCATTGAGTGCCGCGTCCGTGGGCTGTGTCTGACTCATGATTGTTATGGGGTTTCACATTGGCATCGATTTCCTTCCACCCCACACTTCCAAAAGATCCATGAGGCTGGTGTTGGCCACGTGAGGGTCTCCTTGTCTCCTTACAGAGCAGGATCCTGGAGTACAGGAGCTGGTGGAGGGTTTGCCATCCCCTCGGTTCCCTCTGGTTCAGGAATCATGGTCCTTCTACACAGCCCCTCCGTGCACCTGATGGCACCAAGTCTCCGTGTTGTCAGGGGATCATGGAGTCGTTGAGGTTTGAAAAGACCTCCAAGATGTTCCAGCCCAACACTTAACCTACAACTTCACTATCAAACTCTGTCCCCAGACACCACATCCACAAAGTTTTTGGGCCCCTCCAGGGATGGGGACCTCCCCCCCTGCCCTGAGAGCCTCTGCCAGGGCTTCTCCACTCTTTCCAGGAAGGAATTTCTCCCAATGTCCAATCTAAACCTCCCCTGGGGCAACTTGAGGCCGTTTTGTCCAACCCCTTGTTCCTTGGGAGCAGAGCCCAGCACCCACCTCACCACAACCTCCTTTCCAGGAGCTGCAGAGAGTGATGAGGGCTCCCCTCAGCCTCCTCTTCTCCAGAACAACCCCCCCAGGGCCCTCAGATCCTCCCACAGCCCCTGGGCTCCAGACCCTTCCCAGCTCCGGTCCCTTCTCCGCACGCACTCCAGACCCTCAAGAGCTTTCTTGGAGTGAGGGGCCCAAACCTGAGCCCGGGATTCAAGGTGCTGAGTGCAGGGGGACGATCCCTTCCCTGCTCCTGCTGCCACCCCAGGGCTGAGCCCAGCCAGGTGCTGGTGGCCTTCCTGGCCACCTGGGCCACTGCTGGCTCAGGTTCAGCCCCTGTTGAACCCCCAGATCCTTCTCCTCCAGGCAGCTTTCCAGCTGCTCTTCTCCAAGCCTGGAGCATTGTTGGGGTTGTTGTGGCCCAAGGGCAGGACCCAGCACTCAGCCTTATTGAGCCTCATCCCCTTGACCTTGGCCCATGGATCCAGGCTGACCAGGTCCCTCTGCAGAGCCTCCCTACCCTCAAGCAGATGGACACCTCCTCCTGACCTTGTAACTGACTGAGGAACCACTCAATCCCTTCATCCAGATCATAGATAAACATATTTTTAAGTGTTTTTTATGGTGAGGATTGGAGGTTTCTGCACATCTTTCCGCAAAACCTCAGCTTTGCAGGAATGGAAGGTGCTTCAAGATGAGGTGCACCTCAAGGGTTAATCCCTGGCTCTCAGCCCAGCTCCCATTCTGGCTTTGCTTAGAAGGTGTGGAGCACCCTGTGGTTGCTTTGGACTGGCAGGTGCCTCCCAGCTTATCTCCAAGGATTATTTACCCCTCAGATGTTTGATGTTCTTCAAACAGCATTGGTCACCTCAGGGTTGTGTGAGGCTGTGGAGCTGCTTGGCTCGGGGATGTGGTTCCGTGAGCAGCAGTTGGTCATGGTCCTTATCCCCATCATTCCTCTCCCACCATGATTTGGAAATGGAGAACTCTTGTCCCAGCTCAGCACCATCCTAGCAGCTGAGATCCCAAGTCCTGGTGTGGCTTCCATGGTTAATGTGGCATGGAAAAGGGCTGGAGCTGGAGAAGAGGGGGCGATGGGCAAGGGAGAAGCTCACTTGGGTCTCTGGGTATGTGGCTGACGCGGTGGGGTCTGGGATTGAGCTCCAAGAGCAGCCATTCCGGAGCTTTGCTGGGAAATTGCTCCTCAGAAATCCCAGGAATCTCTACAATGTTTTCATCGCAGGAAATATTTACACTTCGGCGTTAACAAACGTCCGCTGCAGCTAAAAATAAAGAACCCCAAACCGGATTTAGAGCAGGGGTGGTCGTGTTCACCTTAAAAATGTCACTGGATCTGCTGGTCCTGCCACCAGAAAGAGGGGAGTGGGAGGGAGACCTTCCCATAGTCTGTGGTCCAGAGCAGGAGGATGGAGGAACATTATGAGGCAAGAGAGGCGGAAGAGTCATAAATCCCTTCCACAATCCATTAATTATATTTGCAACTGTATTTCATGTTCACTTTTGATCAGGGAGTGCAAGGACAGGACAAGGGGAACAGTTCTGAGCTGCAAGAGGGGGGAGTGAGGTGAGATCTTGGGGAGAAATGCTCTCCTGTGAGGGAGGGGAGGCCCTGGCCCAGGTTGCCCAGAGAAGTGGTCGCTGCCCCATCCCTGGAGGTGTTGAAGACCAGGTTGGATGGGGCCTGGAGCCCGCTGATCTGGTGGGAGGGGGTCCGAGGGGTCCCTGCCCATGGCAGGGGGTGGGACTGGTTGAGCTTTGAGGTCCCTTCCAACCCAAACCATTCCAGGATTCCAAGAAATTCTTTACTGTAAGGGTGATGAAGCCCTGGGTCAGTTGCCTGGAGAGATGGGACTTGGCTCCATACCTGGAAACATCCAAGACCAGGTTGGATGGGGCTTGGAACTTCCTGACTCAGTGGGAGGGGTCCTTTCTCATGACAGGGTTGGGGAACTGGATGGACTTTGAGGTCCCTTCCAACCCAAACCATTCCGTGGTTCCATGAGTTTCTGTGATGCCAAGAGTCCGCATGGATCACTGAGGGTTTGCTCCCTTATCTCCTTCCACGTGTGTGGGATTGTTGTGTTGATCCTGAGCGACTGGGGCAGTTCCCAGGACCCCGGGGCTGCTGCCAGGATGAGGGAGTAGCTTTGGCCCCCGGAATTTTGCCCCAGGTTCTCTCTGAGAGCTGAGAGTTGATGGCGTATGAACGTTTTAGTTGGACCTTCCAGCAGCGACACCTCAGGGTGTTGTTGCTATCTTTGAAACCCCAGCTGAGGTCAAGAGCCCCGATTTCCAGTCGTATTTGCGTATCTTCAAGACTTTTTAATTAATGAGAGCTCAGGGGCTCGTTTGCATCCATGGCTGTTTCATTAAAGGAGTGAAGATCATCCTTGATCTCCTGCTGATGAGTCCTCACAGCTGAGGGGTTTTTAATGAGGCAGCTGCGTGGGCTCTCCTCGCTCTCTCCCCATTACGAGCACAGTTTTGGGACATTCCCTTTCCCCAACTCCCAGCCCAGGACCTTGGTTGCTCCTGGAGGTGTTTTATCTGTGTGAAGGCGATGACGGCTCTGCTGACCCTCCGCCTCAGCTCGAGCGATGGATCCACCTGGGTCTGTCCTATGGCTTCCCTAAACTTCACTTTCATTACCCCCTGCATCCTGCGTGGTTGATTTCATGGGGCTGTTGGGTCCTGATAGTTGAGAAGCTCCTTATGAGCCACCAACGAGCACTCCCAGACCAGAAACCAACCGTGTCCTGGGCTGGACCCAAAGCCGTGGGACCAGAGGGGAGGGAGGGGATTCTGCCCCTCTGCTCCACTCTGGGGAGACCCCACCTGGAGCCCTGGGTCCAGCTCTGGAGTCCTGAGCACAGGAAGGACCTGGAGCTGTTGGAGCGAGGCCAGAGGAGGCCACGGAGATGAGGCGAGGGCTGGAGCAGCTCCTGTGTGAGGCCAGGCTGGGAGAGTTGTGGTTGTCCAGGCTGGAGAGGAGAAGGCTGTGGGGGAGACCTTAGAGCATCTTCCAGTAGGAAAAGGGGCTCCAGGAAAGCTGGGGAAAGGCTCTTGATCAGAGAGTGCAGGGGTGGGATGATGGGAATGGTTTTGATCTGCAAGAGTGGAGACTGAGATGAGATCTTGGGGAGAAATGTTTTGCTGTGAGGGTGGGGAGGCCTTGGCGCAGGTTGCCCTGAGAAGTGGTGGCTGCCCCATCCCTGGAGGTATTGAAGGCCAGGTTGGATGGGGCTTGGAGCCCTCTGACCCAGTGGGAAGGGTCCCTACCCATGGCAGGGGGTGAGACTGGCTGGGCTTTGAGGTCCCTTCCAACCTAACCCATCCTATGATTCCATCTTTGCTGATGAGAGCTGGAAACCTGGTGGTTTCTCCCTCATGTTCTGCCTCGCTCACGTTGAAGCCTTGCAGAATGTCCTCATTTCCTTTCCTGGTTCTCCATACACGCTTGTCACAAAACCCTTCAAAGCTTTTGTTAAACTCCATGAAGTTGTCCTTGGCAGTTCTTTTCTGGAGACCCAGGGTGTTCCGGAGGAGCCCCGAGCATGGAGGTTGGGCCAAGGCCATGTTTATATCAGTAAAAATATGTAAACAGTTCTTTTTTCCCCAAATATAAGAGTTTTTTGGGTTTGGCTGCCATTCCGGTGTTTATAAAAGCGAGTTTTGTAGATGACAGACAGCTCTTGTAATTAAAGTGCTCTCCCAGCTTCTCCTGCTGCTGCTCCTCGTTAGGAAGCTCTGACGGCTTCGGCATGACTTCTCAGCATCGTTAACGATGATGGGACCACGAGGAAGGAACTGAGAGAACCTGAAATGAAACAGAATTATCATTGAAGAGAATCTCCCACGAGAAAGGGAAAATCTGGAATTAAATACTTTGGGGTTACAGAGTCACTGGGGCCAGCATGGACTCCTGGACATCATCCTCTCCAACCCTGTCCAAGCAGGGTCACCCAGGACGGGTTGTCCAAGGTCGTGTCATGGAATCATGGAACCCTGGAATCGGTTGAGCTGGAAGGGACCTCAAAGCCCATCCAGTGCCACCGCCTGTCATGGGCAGGGACACCTCCCCCTGGGTCAGGGGGCTCCAAGCCCCATCCAACCTGGCCTTCAACACCTCCAGGGATGAGGCAGCCACCACTTCTCTGGACAGCCCCACCCTCACAGCAAAACGTTTCTCCCTAAGATCTTATCTCAATCTCCCCTCTTCCAGTATTGAGGGTCTCCATGGATGGAGACTCCACACCCTCTCTGGGTGATTTGTGCTGGTTCTTGACCCCCCTGAAGATGATAAATACAAGTCAGAGTGGTTTCTTTGATGTTCTGGTTGAATTTCTGGTGTTACGGTTTGGTCGTTTCCTCTTGCTTTTTCAGAGGTGGTTGGGGCTGACGTGGCAGTCGCAGCAGGAGAAGGGAAGACACTAGGAAGCATCTCCCGAGACATTTCATGGGAGGTGGCTACTTACGGGTTGATAAACCAGCCCAAGGATTCCTGGTGGAGGTCTCTCTGGCTCTGCCTGGCTACTCAGCCAAGGTGTCTGTTGGTGGCCACCTGGATGGTGACACCTAGAGGGATGAGGCACCAGTAGGGTGGCCACAGGGCCTCAGGGCAGGTAGGAGATTCCAAAATCCCTTTTGTGTGAGAGAAAGATCCCAGAGAGGTGATGATGGGTAGGGGAACAATGGCAGGAGAAGGAATGTAGAGATGGCAGGTGTTGATAGAGCAGGATAGAGTGGGACCTCAGCACCACCTGTTGGGACACCCCAGGGAGGAAAAGAGGGACTTCTTTGTTCTGAAGGGAGGGAGATGATGGTGAGGAGATAAAGAACAGAGATGATGGTGGGGAGTCAAAGAATGGAGGTGATGGTGGGGAGATAAAAAGCAGAGATGATGGTGAAGAGATAAAGAACAACAGGACTGGAGACACAAAAAGGTGGGGATGAGAGACAAAAGAGACCTGGTGAGTCAGAGAGGCGGGGTGGGAGTAGTGAGTAAAGATGATGGGGTCAGCTCCAGAAGTCACACCCACCTGGTGTGGCTGCTACCTCAGAGCAACCTGGACACCAGGGGTCTCTGTAGAAACTGCTGTGGTTCAAAAGGCAGTGCTGGACCTTCATGGAGAGGAAGGTGATGTTCAAACAAACCCAACTTTGGACTCATTTCAAGACTTCCATTCACTGGACGTGCCACACGTTGTGTATGTCCAAGTGGCCTGGAGTGATGTCATCATCTGGGACACGGAGAACAAAGCATGTGGGATGTTAAGCCTTAGAAACGTGGAATCATGGAATGGTTTGGGTTGGAAGGCACCTAAAAGCCCATCCAGTTCCCCAGCCCTGTCATGAGAAAGGACTCCTCCCACTGGTGCAGGGGCTCCAAGCCCCATCCAGCCTGGCCTTGAATGTTTCCAGGTATGGAGCATCTCCCATCTCTCCAGGCAACTGGATCCAGGGTTTCATTACCCTCACAGTAAAGAATTTATTGGAATCATGGCATGGTTTGTGTTGGAAAAGACCTTGAGGATCATCAGGTTAAACCTAAGATCTCACCTCAATCTCCCTTCTTTCAGCTCAAAACCATTCCCCTCATCCCATCCCTGCACTCCCTGATCAAGAACCCCTTCCCAGATTTCTTGGAGCCCCTTCAGATACTGGAAGCTACTTTAAGGTCTGCCCAGAGCCTTCTCCTCTCCAGGCTGGACAAGCCCAACTCTCCCAGCCTGTCCTCTTACAGGAGCTGCTCCAGTCCTCACAGCATCTCCGTGGCCCTTGTTATGTTATAAACCCGTCAAGATGATTTGGCTTTTGGATAGGTCTTGTCTCTCTTGAAGAGACCAGAGTTCCTATGATGTGATCTTTTTGGTTGATCTTCCATAAATCTCATGCAAGGTTGGTTGCACTGGGCTTGGTTTCTTCATTCCAGGTGTTTCTACAGCTCCACCAGGTCTTTCCTGGGAGATCACAGACTGGGAAATGCCTAGTGAGACCTCCTCACCATTCTGTTATCAGTGCAGGGTCTTCTGCTGATGAGATCATTGGTGCCCTTGTTCAGGGTTTTCTGCTCTTAAGGCAACCAGCGAATTCGTATCTCTTTACTGCCTTGATTGCTGCTCATTGTCTTCTCCTGATGGACACAGTCATTCTTCCAACCATGGATTTATTGCTCCTCCTGCTGCTCACAGGGTTCTGCCTCATCCTGAGTTACGAAAGCCCAAGAGTTCTTGAACCTCAGGGAGTGCAGGAACAGGACGAGGGCAATGGTTTTGAGCTGCAAAAGGGAAGACTGAGATGAGATCCTTGGGAGAAATGTTCTCCTGTGAGGGTGGGGAGGCCCTGGCCCAGGTTGCCCCGAGAAGTGGTGGCTGCCCCATCCCTGGAGATGTTGAAGGCCAGGTTGGATGGGGCTTGGAGCCCGCTGATCTGGTGGGAGGTGTCCCTGCCCATGGCAGGGGGGTGGGACTGGATGGACTTTGAAGTCCCTTCAACCCCAAACGATTCCATGACGGTTGAACTTGCTGATTTTAGAAGTCTTTTCCAACACAAACCATTTCATGATTCCAAGAAATTCTTTACTGTAAGGATGATGAAGCCCTGGATCTGGTTGCCTGGAGAGACGGGAGATGCTCCATGCCTGGAAACATTCAGGACTAGGTTGGATGGGGCTTGTAGTCCCCTGATCCAATGGGAGTTGTCCATGGCAGGGGGTGGGCCTGGATGGACTTTGAGGTCCCTTCCAACCCAAACCATTCCATGATTCCACGAGTTCTTCTTCCGCTGCATCAAATCTGGGCACAATCACCTCAATCCATGTTTCTTGGATTTTGGAGGGACCGCTTGGACAGGTGTGGTTGAGGCTCAAGAGTTGGGTGGTTCTGAGAGTGTTAATGAAAGCACTCTTGTTTTATAACAACGCGAGCTTTCCATCCCATAGTTTGAACCTTGCCGGAGCGTTACTGCTCTCATCTCTACAATAACAAGCAGAGCTCGGAACAAGACGATCATGGAGTATTTTGGGAGAGATCTTGTAGTCTGTTTTCATTTCTCCCTCTGAAGTCAAACGCAAAGGCAGCAAAGACACAACGACCAAGCTCTGACAGTGAGATCAGCGCAAGAAACCTCTGCAGAAAAAGCTCAGTGTTCTGAGGTTTTCATAGAATCATGGGATGGGTTGGGTTGGAAGGGACTTCAAAGCCCATACAGTTCCAGCGGGTGGGGACATCTTCCACTGGATCAGGGGGCTCCAACCTGGCCTTCAACATCTCCAGAGATGGGACAGCCACCACTTCTCTTGGCAACCTAGGCCAGGGCTTCCCTACCTTCTTTGTGAAGAATTTCTTCCTAATGAAGGCCTTGGACAATGTTGTGGCCACACTTTGCAGTGCCGTTTCTCACCCTTCTACCTCCTCCTGCTTCCGAGGTTGCGATGGAAGCATGGAGGCTTCCTGGTTCGCCTGGGCAGGGAAACGTTGACTTCCCCTCCTGCACTTCCAACGTTCCTCATGCCCTGTCTGACACGGCTGCTCCTTCCTTGCTCGGTGTTGCTCTGCTGAGGTCCATCTTCTCCATGAGTCCAGGCATCCCTTATCTCCACCAGGTTCCTACAGCAACTGCCTGTAAGCAATGTGGGAGAGAGGACATCCGTGCTGTGCCAGGAACCAGAGAGCTTCCTCAGCTCACTCAAGGGTTTTGGTCACCAGCATGCAGGGCTGCTGGGTTCTCCTGGCTGTGTGGACGGCCATGAGCTGGAGAATAGTCTTGCCAACGTTTGAAGGGCTGCAGGACACCAACACTGCCTCTTCAGGAGCTCAGGAGTTTTGTTGGGGTTCTTCAGCCCCGAGACAGTTGGGGTTGTCCAGCCTGGAGAGGAGGAGGCTCCAAGGATACCTTAGAGCAGCTTCAGAAGTGAAAGGGGCTCCAGGAAAGCTGGGGAGGAGCTCTTAATCAGGGAGTGCAGAGATGGGACGAGGGGAACGGTTTTGAGCTGAACGAGGGGAGATTGAAATGAGATCTTGGGGAGAAATGTTTTGCTGTGAGGGTGGGGAGGCCCTGGCCCAGGTTGCCCCGAGAAGTGGTGGCTGCCCCATCCCTGGAGGCGTTGAAGGCCAGGTTGGATAGGGCTTGGAGCCCCCTGATCCAGCGGGAGGTGTCCCTGCCCATGGCTAGGGCTGGAACTAGATGGGCTTTGAGTTCTCTTCCATCCCAAACTAGTCCATGATGCTGTAGAACTGGTTTGGCAGCCATCTCAGAGCCCTCACCCCTCCATAATTCCCATCCTTATCTCATTGCAGTGGACCTGATGTGGCCTCCCTGGAACAGAGCAGTGTCCCTTGATGCATGTCCTACAAAGACCTCAACTTTGGGGAGGGTTTCATTGCCTGAGTTTGTGCTGCTGCCTTGGTCATCGTCGTCAGTTGCGTGGCCGGGCCATGGAGAAGCTGGGGATCAGCCCCATTTGGTGCTTCCATCAACTCAAGTGCTGCAAAACTTAAAGTGTTGGTCTTGAAATGTAGAAAGACAAGTGAGAAGAGGTCAGAAAAGTCCATTTTGTCATCGGGAAGAAAGGTGACCTTTAATGGACGCTTCATATGAATGTGCTGAGCTCTCCAGGTGTCCCAGGAGGACCCTGTGCCAACCACCAACTGTCTCCGAATGGGAGTGAAGCTCATGAAACAGGAGGTGCAATGCAGCATCGGCCCCTCCTTCTCCTGCTGGTGGGGGTGCACTGGTGGACATGGCGTGGGCAGGAGAAAGCCCTGGCTGTGGGACCTGCCCTTGGAGCACCAGGAGGTCTGAGGGGGAGGGGATGCTGAAGGAAGGACCTGGCTTGAAGGAGAGAAGCCATGTTGAGGCCATGGTTGGGATTCGTAGACCTTGGCTGTTGCACACAGCCTTGTGTGGGTGACGGCATCGGGATGGGTTCTCCAGTGCTTGGCCAATGCCTCGTGAATACCGGGAGCTGGCGGAAATGTGGTGGTTTTGCTCTCCATAGCTCCTGGAGAGGAGATTGGAGCAAGGTGGGGTCAGGCTCTTCTCCCACGAGTGATAGGATGAGAGAAACCAGCCTCAAGTTGCTCCAGTGGAGGTTTAGATTGGATATTGGGAGAAATTCCTTCATGTAAAGGGTTGTCCAGCCCTGGGAGAGGCTCCCAGGGCAGGGGGAAATCCCCATGCCTGGAGAGGTTCAAACCCCTGTGGATGTGGTGCTTTGGTTCAGGTTTTGGTGGTGGAGTTGGTAGTGTTGTGTTTACAGTTGGACTTTATGATCTCAAAGGTCATTTCTGACCTCAATTCCACAGTTCCATGATTCCATGACCCTGTCCGGGTCCATGGGGTTGTCCCTCCTGAGGTGCAGGACCCTCCACGTTCCTTGGTTGATCTCCATGAGGTTCCTCTCCTTCCAACTTTCCAGCCTGTCCTGGTCTTGCTGGGATATCACGGCGTTCTGATGGATCCATTGGTTCTCCCAGAGGTGTCGAGGGGATGCTCCGACCCCCACAAGGGATGGGAGGAGAGGAAATGACCTCAAGTTTTGCCGGGGGAGGTTTGATTAGATATTGGGAGAAATTCCTTCCTGGAAAGAGTGGAGAAGCCCTGGCAGGGGCTCCCAGGGCAGGGGGGGAGTCCCCATCCCTGGAAGGGGTTCAAACCCGTGTGGACGTGGTGCTCAGGGATGGTTCAGTGGTGGGGTTGGCAGTGCTGGGTTAAGGGTTGGACTCGCTGATCACCAAGGTCTTTCCCAACCCCAACGATCCTGTCATCCCGTGGTTGTTGGGAGGTGCTGCCTAACGCCGGTGTCCTCCTCCCCAGCAGAGTTCTGCCGCATCGACAAACCTTTGTGCCACGATGAGGACGAGCAGCTCAGCTTCGAAGCCGTCCGCAACATCCACAAGCAGATGGACGACGATGCCAATGGCAACGTGGACGTTGAGGAAAGTGATGAGGTCAGTGCTCACTTGCTTTGTTGACCATGTCCCACACAGAATACTTCTCTCCTGGAGGGCTGCTCTTACGGTGATACTGTTGTGGTGGGAACCTGAAGTTCAGGGGTGCCAATGCTTATCTGGTGGCCGCCCATCTCTTCACTTGGCAGAGGGAGTATTGGGCTACCTTCGGCCAAGTTTCTGCTCCAGGTGGTGCCTTTCAGCCCTGTCATCTTCAGTTTCTCCTTTGCTTTGAGGGTTCCTGGCCATTCCGTCCTGTCCTACAGACAATGAATTTGTTGAGCTTGTTGGATTTATTCCAACGCTGGAAGTTGAGAAGATTGTTGACATGGGCTTTTTTTCTGATTTCATTGCTTTCTTTTTCAGTTGTGGGGTTGGGAAACAAATCTGGGTCTGACTGAGCCTCCATGTCACCACTGAGCAAATGCGTTGTCTGCTGTCTCCTACGCGACCGCGTTCCCTGCATTCTCCCACCCACCCAGCTGAAGCTGTTACAGCAGGTGGAACCATGAACTGGTTTGGGTGGGAAGGGACCTCAGAACCCATCTAGTTCCACCCCCTTGGTACGTGGACCAGCCCTTGGAATCATGAGACGATTTGTGTGGGAAGGGACCTCAAAGCCCATCCAGTCCCACCCCCTGCCATGGGCAGGGACACCTCCCACTGGATCAGGGGCTCCAAACCCCATCCAACCTGGCCTTCAACACCTCCAGGGATGGGGCGGCCACCACTTCTCAGGACAGCGTGGACCAGGGCCTCCCCTCCCTCACAGGAGAACATTTCTCCCCAAGATCTCATCTCAGTCTCCCCTCGTTCAGCTCAAAACTTTTCCCCTCGTCCCATCCCTGCACTCCCTGATCAAGAGCCCCTCCCCAGCTTCCCTGGAGCCACTTTCCCTACTGAAAGCTGCTGTAAGGTCTCCCCACAGCCTTCTTTTCTCCAGGCTGGATAACCCCAACTCTCTCATTCCTGCATCATCCCATCCCACCTGTGCAACGTCTGGAGGTGACCCTGGTGTAGCAGAGGTTGGGTGGGATGAGCTCCAGAGGGGCCTTCCAACCCCACACAGCCTGGGGTTCTGTGAGGGCTTTGCTGAGCTCAGTGGTTCAGAAGGTTGGGAGTTCTTGCCATCTCCCCCTCTCCCAGATGTTCCTGTTGCCTCCAGTTGACATTCCCCCTCCTGGACCAGTTGGTGCCTGTAATGGCTCCTTGCCTTCTGCTCCCAGGGGACACCCATTCCCACTTTGCTTTTCCCTCTGCATGTCACCTCCCATGGCTCATCGACACGGGATCTACTGTCATGTTGGTCCCCAGGTCCGTTCTGGATGTCCACCTTGTTGCAGGGAAGCCAGAGGAAACGGCCTCAAGTTGCACAAGGGGAGGTTTGGATTGGATATTGGGAGAAATTCCTTCACGGAAAGGGTTGTCCAGCCCTGGCAGAGGCTGCCCAGGGCATTGGGGAAGTCCTCATCCCTGGATGGGTTCAAAATCCATGTGAATGTGGTGCTCAGGGTTCAGTGGTGGGGTTGGCAATGTTGGGTTTATGGTTGGACTCGATGGTCTGAAAGGTCTGTTTCCAAACTCAACAATTCTGTCATTCCATGATTCCATAAATACGCCTGCAAGCTCCATCTCCACTAACTGTGACGCTTTTGTTAAAGTTGCTTTGAAATCAATTTTCCATGAAGGCTTCTAAGCTGATAAAAAGGGAATTCCCAGAGTTCTCCTTGGTGAAAGCATCTACAGCGCAAGCGGTCGCTTTGTCTGGTGTCAAGGTTATCTGCTCCCACCCCCCGCGTGGAGCTGGTGGTGGGACAGCTGCTGGGTGATAAAGAATGCGAGAGGCTTCAGTTTGAGCCTTTTACGGCTCCGAGGTTTAATCTCCATCCACCTGTCCCAGCGAGCGAAGGTCCCACCTCGGGACCACGTGTCGAAGACGGCATAGGGCTCGCTGGTGCCCTTCCAGGACAGAAAGGGGCTCCAGGGACACTGGGGAGGGGCTCTTGGTCAGGGTGTGCAAGGATGGGACAAGGGGAATGGTTTTGGGCTGAAAGAGGGGAGGTTGAGAAGCGGGGTTGAGTGAACCTCGTGAGTTTGAATGATGAGGTAAGAAGTTACACCTAAGGGTGGGAGGTCATCAAGAGGGATCTGGACAAGCTGGAGAAGTGGGTCTGGGCAAAGTCCTGCACCTGGGTCAAGGCAAGTCATGGTTTCAATCCAAGCAGGTGGAGAATGGATTGGGAGCAGCCTTGGGGAGAAGGACTGGGGGTGCTGAGAGAGGAGAAGCTCCTCATGAGCCACAACGAGCACTCCCAGACCAGAAACCAACTGTGTCCTGGGCTGCACCCAGAGCCGTGGGACCAGAGGGGAGGGAGGGGATTCTACCCCTCTGCTCCGCTCTGGGGAGACCCCACCTGGAGCCCTGGGTCCAGCTCTGGAGTCCTGAGCACAGGAAGGACCTGGAGCTGTTGGAGCGAGGCCAGAGGAGGCCACGGAGATGCTGTGCGGGCTGGAGCAGCTCCTGTGTGAGGCCAGGCTGGGAGAGTTGTGGTTGTCCAGGCTGGAAAGGAGAAGGCTGTGGGGAGACGTTAGAGCATCTTCCAGTAGGGAAAGGGGCTCCAGGAAACCTGGGGAGAGGCTCTTGATCCGGGAGTGCAGGGATCAGACGAGGGGAACGGTTTTAAACTGGAAGGGGAAGATTTAGATTGGACATCAGGAAGAAATTCTTCAGGATGAGGGTGGGTTGAGGCCCTGGCGCAGGTTGCCCCAAGCAGTGGTGGCAGCCCTGTCCCTGGAGGTGTTAAAGGCCAGGTTGGATGGGGCTTGGAGCCCCCTGATCCAATGGGAGGGGTCCCTGCCCATGGGAACTGGATGGGTTTTGAGGTCCCTTTCAACCCATGGTTCCATGATCAAGACATTCCTGGCAAAAAGGCCAAAACAACGTCTGCCCGTGGAATTTTGTTCACAGAGATGGAAATGAGAATGGGGATGCCAGGTTGGAAGAGACCTCAGGGATCATCTGGTTCCATCCCAAACCATTCCATGATTCCATGATTGTCCTGAAATCATCAGGAAGTGAATTTTCCATGAAATTTAAACTGCCACCAGCGACCTCGATTGAAACGAAGGGACCGTCCCTCCTGGGGAAGCCTCCTAATTAATGATCTATTTCTGCTCCGGTCCCTTGCACCAACGGCATCTTCAGGTGTTGGGGCTGCTCTGGTGCTGGTGCACGTGAATGCATCTCTCGGATGCCATTGGCCCAGTTTCCTGAGGAAACAGGGTTGATGGTGTTAGTTGGTCCATCCATGACTCCTCAGAACCTCTGATCCCACTGCCTGGGTCCAGGAACGGTAGCAGAAGAGGGGTCTTCAAGGTGTTTCCTCCACCTTGAATGGCCATGGGTGGCTTCGGAATGATGCTACAATGGGCATTTTAGCGTTTCAGGAGGAAGCACTGCCCGAGGGATGCACTGACCATGAGCTCTGGAATCTCCTTGGCCAGTTGGGACCCCTTACTGCTCACACAACCATGGACAGTTGCACATGTCCACCTCTTACTCAGGTGGTTGCTGGTCCTCAAGGGATGGTGAGCAGAGATCCGGGGGGGGGGGGGATGTAAACTGGGCCTCAGGTTGAGCCAGGGGAGGTTTGGTTGGGATGTTGGGAAAAGTCCTTCATGGAAAGAGCAATGAAGCGTTGGCGGAGGCTGTGGTGGAGTCTCCATCCCTGGTGGGGCTCAAACCACATGTGGATGTGAAGTTTCTGGACAGGGTTCAGTGGTGGAGTTGGCAGTGTTGGGTTTATGGTTGGAGTTGTTGAACTTAAAGGTCTTCTTCTGCCTCAGTGATTCCATGGCCCTGTCCCAGTCCATGGGTTTGATCAGGACAGGGTCATGGAATCATGGATGGGATGAGCTTGGAGGGCTTTTCCAACCTCAATGATTCCATAACCCTACAATTCCATCTGTACTGTCCCTGCTCCAGACCAGTCCCTGCTCCCAGTATGGACCAGTATGGAGAAGTTCCTGATCCCAGTCCAGACCAGTCCCTGCTTCCCTGATTCCGTAAAGACTTAGTGGGAATGGGAAACCCATGAGTCGATGGAGTTTCTGCAGTTTGAAGAACATGAGAAGAAACCTCCAGTCACCATCACCTTGTGGACCTGCTTGGGTTTGAGGGCGCTTTCAGCCACCAACACAATGGGTCAACACATTTGTCTTCCCAAGGAACCCAAGAAGCCCAAACTCCACACCTTTGAGATTGGAGAAGGAGGAAGTGATCACGGGATTTGGGAGGCAGAGGGGTCAAGTGGAGGTTCTTTGCCTTCAACGGGCTCCATCATCCCAAAATGCTTGCATAGTGGTTGAGTCAACAGCTCGATGTCCAAGTGGAGATGAGTGACGAGTGGCGTGCCTCAGGGGTCGGCATTGGGACTGGTGGTGTTTGACAGCGTTGTTGGAGACGTGGAGAGTGGAATTGAGGGCACCCTTGGTTTGTTTATGAGACAAAGCTGTGTGGTGTGGTCAACACATTGGAGAGAAGGCATGGAGCCAGAGGGACCTCAACGGGCCGATGGAGCCAGGGGAACCTCAATGGGCTGACGAAGCCAGAGGGACCTCAACAGATTGATGGAGCCAGAGGGATCTCAACAGGCTGGAGAGTTGGGCTTTTGCAAACCTCATGAAGTTCAGCAAGGTCAAGTACAAAGTTCTCTTCTCCAGGCTGAATAACCCTACTCTCCCAGCCTGTCCTCATACGGGAGGTTCTCCAGCCCTCAGATCATCTCCGTGGCCTCCTCTGGACTTGCTCCAACAATTCCATCTCCTTATTATCTTGGAGATTCCAGAACTGGGTGCAGGGCTCCAGGTGGGGTCTCACTAGAAGGGAGCGTCTGCCGTGGTCACAGGCTGAGTCCTCCCGCAGTGACCGCAGCTCATGTCGGTCATTCCTGGTGGTGAAGGTTCTGTTGCCCTTGGTTTTGGATTTTTTGATCATGGTTTGTCTTTGTCTGAACATGGTGGTGAGACTCTGAGTTGACTGCGCTTCCTTCTCATCAGGGATTCACAGGTGGGCTGAGGCTGGAGATGGTCTGGTGGGACCTGTGGATCTGGTCTGGTGGGACCTCTGGAGATGTACTTGTGGGACCTCTGGAGATATTCTGATTTAGTTCTTGAGATGTTCTGGTGGGACCTCTGGAGATGGCCTTGTGGGACTTTTGGACATGGTCTGGTCCAGCCAAGGCCCAGGCAGGGCCACCCTGAGCCGGCAGCCCAGGTCTCTGAGTTTGGTTGGAGGCAGCATCTCTCACAGTGATCCTTGTCCGATGGTACCAGGTATGGGATCTGTGTCCGATGGTACCAAACGTGGGACCCTCCTCCTCCTGACGGGTGTTCTCTGTCCCCTCCAATGCGTCCTTGGGGTTGTGGTGGCCTAGCACACTCAGGGTTGGCCGGGAAGGATCACTTTTCCGTCTGCACTCCCCGAGCTAAAATTACAGCACGGCAGCTGATCCCGAGGAGCTGGTGACACTGCGTTCCCGCTTGGTCACAGGGAGCAAGCCGGGAGGACGGGGATTTCACCCCTCGCTGCCCAGATCTTCCCATTTTCCACATCTGTCTGCAATATCAAGGGATGGTTTGGGTTGGAAGGGATCTCGAAGCCCATCCAGTGCCACTCCCTGCCATGGGAAGGGACCCATCCCACTGGATCAGGGGGCTCCAAGCCCCATCCAACCTGGCCTTCAGCACCACCAGGGATGAGGCAGCCACCACTGCTCTGGGCAACCTGTTGGAGTGAGTCCAGAGGAGGCCATGAAGATGATCCAAGGGCTGGAGCAGCTCCTGTCTGAGGCCAGGCTGGGAGAGTTGGGGTTGTCCAGGCTGGAGAGGAGAAGGCTGTGGGGAGACGTTAGAGCTGCTTCCAGTAGGGAAAGGGGCTCCAGAAAAGCTGGGGAGGGGCTCTGGATCAGGGAGTGCAGGATGGGATGAGGGGAACGGTTTTGAGCTGCAAGAGGGGAGATCTTAGGGAGAAATGTTTTGCTGTGAGGGTGGGGAGGCCCTGGCCCAGGTTTCCCAGAGCAGTGGTGGCTGCCCCATCCCTGGAGGTGCTGAAGGCCAGGTTGGGTGGGGCTTGGAGCCCCTGATCCACTGGGAGGTGTCCCTGCCCATGGCCGGGGGTGAGACTGGGTGGCCTTTGAGGTCCCTTCCAACCCAAACTGTTCCATGGTTCCAAAATGTCTCTAAAGAATGACTCAAAGATTAACCCCGCTCTTTATTCTTCTTGTAGTTCTTGAGGGAGGACCTGAATTACCACGACCCAACAGTCAAGCACAGCACCTTCCATGGAGAAGACAAGCTCATCAGTGTGGAAGATCTCTGGAAGGCCTGGAAGACATCTGAAGGTAAAATCACCCAAATGACCTCTTCCAGCTTCCTTTTCTTTGAGGGCCTTTCAGGATTTTGTTGGTCTTGGTGCTCCTCAAGCCTTGGTGCTACCACCTGGGTTTGGCTGTGAAAGTAGAGATTGTGATTTCATTTTTCTGCCTCTACAAATTTTGGGTTAAAATAGAGCAAAATATCGTCCTGCTCCAGGTTCTTCTTCCGATACCCAGGTCCAGGTGTGGTTTTGGGGGTAGGAGCACCCCAAAGCTCCATAAATCTGCCTGGGAGGTTTTCCCAGAAGGAATTTACTGGATCTATAAAGCTTCTCAACCTTAAATCAAGTGAAAAGAAGGCAAAGTCCTAAAAATGGAAGCATAAATGCATGGAAACAAGCTGCGAGCTGGTGGATCCATCCCAGCGCATTGACCCAGGGAGGTGGTGGGAGTTCAGTCCCTACTGGGAAACTTCCTGGAACTTTGGGATCTTGGAAACGACTGCTGAGTTCACTCAAGCCCCACACTTCAGGCTTCGCCAGCGCTGGCTGTAGAACATTCAGGTGGTCGGGACGGGGCATGACCCCTGTTTTGCTTTGTCGCCAACCACTATTTTGGAATTTCTGTTTCTGAGAGACCTTAAAGCTGATTTTAATTTCTTCTCTCTGGTTAAGAACCTTTTATTCTCAGATTTGGGGCTTCGTAACAGATGGTGCTGGGTCTGAACACCAGTAGAATCATAGAAACATTGAGGTGGGAGAAGACCTCTCAGCTCATCCAGGCCAACATCAGCACAACCCAATCATGCCAACCCAACCCTGTCCCCAAGTGCCACGGCCACACATGTTTGAACCCCTCCAGGGATGGGGACTCCCCTCCTGCCCTGAGAGCTTCTGCCACGGCTTCTTCACTCTTTCCATGAAGGAATTTCTCCCAGTGTCCAATCTAAACCTCCCCTGGGGCAACTTGAGGCCATTTTGTCGCACCCCTTTTTCCTTGGGAGCAGAGCCCAGCACCCACCTCACCACAACCTCCTTTCCAGGAGCGGCAGAGAGCAATGCGGGCTCCCCTCAGCCTCCTCTTCTCCATGTTCAGGGTCCAGCAACCATTCACTATAGGGAGCTTCCATAGGGTTGCCCAGAGAAGTGGTGGCTGCCCCCTCCCTGGAGGCGTTGAAGGCCAGGTTGGATGGGGCTTGGAGCCTCCTGATGCAATGGGAGGTGTCCCACCCCATGGGACTGGATGGGCTTTGAGGTCCCTTCCAACCCAAACCATCCTGTGATTCCTTACATGAGGGCAGGTTCTGGCTCTGCATTGCTGCCATCCCTCTGTGACTCGTCTTGGAGGCATACATGGAGATGACACTTCTTATTTCCAAGCCCTATTCTCCCTTGCTCAGCTCTTGGCTCTCCTCCCATTGTTTTTCCATATGTGTGATAAGGGTGAGCGGGCTTTGCTAGGCATTCAGAGACGGCAACGGCACTTGGATAGTAGAGCATGAAGTGATTTCACTGCTCCTCTGCCAGCACTTTGGGTGTTGCCTCTCCAAGGATCTCAGCCTCAGGCCCTCCTGGTGACGCTGTGGAACATGGCCAGCGAAGCATCGCCTGCACTGGCGCCGTTGGCGGCCACTCCCTTGTCTGATGGCCTCATTCCATGTTTTTCTTCTATCAGCTGGAAGCACAATGTGAACCCGACCACCATGAAGAGTTTGCAGTCAGGGGCTGATGCTGGGAACCCACCAGACATTACACGTGGTGTGGTGGTGCCTGTTCAGGCTCAACGTGGAGTACCCATTGTGTCCATGCTGAGTCAGTAGCAGCCCATCATATTTAGAGTCAGGGAATCATTTCGAATGGAGAAGACCTTTAAGACCAAGTCCAACTCTTAACCCAACATTGCCAACTCCCTCACCAAACCCTGACCCTCAGCACCACATCCATAGGGTGATTGAACCTTTCCAGTGGTGGGGACTCCCCCGCTGCCCTGGGCAGCCTCTGTCAGAGCTGGACAACCCTTTCCATGAAGGAATTGTTCCAGACATCCAGTCTAAAATTGAATCTGGGTGGAACAGACTGGGACAAACAATCACATGATCAACCAGGATGAGGCTGAGGACCTTCAGGGTTGCCTGGAGCATCCCAGAGCGATGACTTCATAGAGTTATGGAATGATTTGGTTGGAAGGAACCTCTAAGCCCATCCAGTCCCACCCCTGCCATGGGTAGGGACCCCTCCCACTGGATCAGGCGGCTCCGAGCCCCATCCAACCTGACCTTCAACACCTCCAGGGATGAGGCAGCCACCACTGCTCGGGGCAACCTGGGCCAGGGCCTCCCCACCCTCACAGCAAAACATTTCTCCCCAAAATCTCATCTCAGTCTCCCCTCTTGCACCTCAAAACAGTTCCCCTCGTCCCATCCCTGCACTCCCTGATCAGGAGCCCCTCCCCAGCTTTCCTGGAGCCGCTTTCCCTACTGGAAGCTGCTCTAAGGTCTCTTTGGAGCCTTCTCCTCTCCAGGCAGAACAACCCCAACTCTTCCAGCCTGTCTTCGTACAGGAGATGCTCCAGCCTTCGCATCATCTCCATGGCCTCCTGGACCCTTGTACAGGATGTGCCCTGGGATGTATTTCTTGTCTTAACGGTCCATGGGATTCCATGCCCCTGTCCCATCTCACTCGGTGGTTGATGCTCTGCAGATGTTTCTCCTTTGCTGAAGGCATCAGGATGAGCTGAAGTCTCACTGTTGTTGCTATTTTCATGGTTTCAGTTGCTTGGTGGGATCATTAAGCCACTTTCTTGTTTCCTGCCTCTCCTCAGTGTACAACTGGACAGTGGACGAGGTGGTGCAGTGGCTCATCACCTACGTGGAGCTGCCGCAGTACGAGGAGACCTTCAGGAAGCTGCAGCTGAGTGGACACGCCATGCCCAGGTCAGTGCTCGCGGCGTTGTTTTGTGGTCCTCTGGGATGGAGGAGGAGAAAAACAGATGTGAGGTGGCTACTAACATCATGTGTGTATCGCACGTAAGGTGCGAGTCAGCTGTAAGCGACCCCATGTCTGCTGTGGGTGCAGCCTGGGTTGGGTGGTCAAGGATGCTCTCCTTGGTGGTTTTGTGCCAGAATTCAGCTGCCTGATGCTCCTTACTGAGAGTTGAACCCTCACCTCAGGGTGTTGATGACTCAGAGAAGCCCTGAGGAGAAGCTGTTTGATAGCAAAAGTGGTGGGTGGGAACTGGATGAGGAGCTGCCCTGAGGAGAAGGACGTGGGTTGCTGGTGGTTGAGAAGCTCCACATGAGTCATCAACGTGCGCTCACAGCCCAGAAAACGCCCCTGTCCTGGGCTGCACCCAAAGCCAGAGGGTGAGGGAGGGGATTCCGTTCTCCTGTGAGGGTGGGGAGGCCCTGGCCCAGGTTGCCCAGAGAAGCTGTGGCTGCCCCATCCCTGTAGGTGTTGAAGGCCAGGTTGGATGGGGCTTGGAGCCCCCTGAACCAGTGGGAGGGGCCCTGCCCATGGCAGGGGGTGGGACTGGATGGGCTTTGAGGTCCTTTCCAACCCAAAATGTTCTAAGATTCCATGATTCTATGACCTGGATGGAGCTGACCGCTGGCCTCACTCCAGCAGCTCCAGGTCCTTCCTGCGCTCAGGACTCCAGAGCTGGACCCAGGGCTCCAGGTGGAGTCTCCCCAGAGTGGAGCAGAGGGGCAGAACCCCATCCCTCCCCTCTGCTCCCACGGCTTTGGTTGCAGCCCAGGACACCGTTGGTTTCTGGTCTGGGAACGCTCATTGTGGCTCCTGTGGAGCTTCTCCTCCCTCAACTCCCCAAGTCCTTCTCCCCCCTCCACTCCCCAAGTCCTTCTCCCAGGGGCTGCTCCCCAGCCCTTCTTCACCAGACTGGATTTGTGCTGGGATCACTCCCACCCAAGTGTAGGACTCGTCTTTCTCCTCCCATGGTCTTAGTGTTGCTGATTGTGGGTCCATAATTACTCCAGGAGGATGTGACCGCACCGGCCTCTCATTTCCACCCTTGATTTTCCAGGCTGGCGGTGAACAATGTCACCATGATGGGGACAGTGCTGAAGATGACGGATCGCAGCCACCGGCAGAAGCTGCAGCTGAAGGCACTGGATACGGTGCTCTTCGGGCCCCCTCTCCGTAAGTACCGGAAGGCAAAGACCTTTGGAGGTTCCTCAGGAGGAGCTGGGTATGCCCAGCATCGCTCAGCAAAGACGGAGCCGCCTGAGCTGAACCGCATCCTGCAGCCGTGCCTGGGTGATTCCCACCTGGAGTCGTTCCCTGAGGGCAGGAGCAGGGGATTTGTCCAGGATTTGTCCAGGAGGCATCTGACCTGCTGGGCTTGGGGTTCCATCTCAGGGAGACTTGGAGACTCCTGCTGTGATCTCCCATGTCCATAGGGGAAAACTGTCCCATCTTTCCTGTTGTTTGTGGTGCTGTTGGAGGGCAGAGACTGAGCAGGATTGGGGACAGAAGGACGGACACGGATTGGGATCAGGGACAGAAGGACGGACATAGATTGGAATCAGGGACAGAAGGATGGACACGGATCGGGATCAGGAACAGAAGGACAGACGAGGTCCTCGCGTGACACCAGCCATGGAACAAGAGGGCTTGACCCTCGAGATCCCGCAGTTTTATACCAAGTATGATGTCTATTATGGGATGGAATAATCTGCTGCTCGGGGTTCGGGTCCCCCCTCCTTCCCACCCACCCACTCCCCTGGGAGTACAGCCCTGTCACTGCTTTCACTTACAGCATCCTGGGCTCAGGTTTGGGCCCCTCCCTCCAAGAAAGCCCTTGAGGAGCTGAAGCGCGTGCGGATAAGGGACCGGAGCTGGGAAGGGTCTAGAGCCCAGGGGCTGTGGGAGCGTCTGAGGGCCCTGGGGGGTTTGTTCTGGAGAAGAGGAGGCTGAGGGGAGCCCTCATCGCTCTCTGCAGCTCCTGGAAAGGAGGTTGTGGTGAGGTGGGTGCTGGGCTCTGCTCCCAAGCAAGGAGGGGTGGGACAGAGGAAACGCCTCAAGTTGCCCCAGGGGAGGTTTAGATTGGACATTGGGAGAAATTCCTTCCTGGGAATAGTGGAGAAGCCCTGGCAGAGGCTCCCAGGGAGGTGGGGCAGTCCCCATCGCTGGAGGGACTCAAAATCTGGGCAGATGAGGTGCACAAGGGTTGGTTCAGTGGTGAACAGGGATGGTTGGACTCGATGATCTCCAAGGTCTTTTCCAACCAAGCAATTCTGTGATTCCAGCAGCTCCAGCGTGGGCTTGATTCCTGTAGGAATAAGCACAAGCAGTGGCCTTCCTGTACACCAGCACCTGTTACGGTGATGAGAACGGTAAATTCTAAGTGTTGTCACCTCTGGAGACAGAAACCATGTGACAATACAGAGTCAATGTTCAGAAAATGAAGTTACTTAGATGAGACTGCGTGGAAAAGTTAGAAGTTTGGGTTTACTTGAGGTCAAATCAGACCAACTGGAGGCTCATCCTGTGGTTCCCCCACCTCTGGACTATGTGGGCCAGGTGGGAAGGCATTCGAGATGGATGGGAAGGAGACAATGGGCTCCTTTGATGCTGATTTCAGGCGCCTCCTGGCATGGTCTCAACGCCCTCTGATCTTTATCTCACGGTGCTCTCTCTGTGTTCTTTCCACCTCACTCGCTTTGCTCCAGGCTTGCCTGTCTCTCTACCTCTAGCTCACGTCTTCCTCGTGAGGCTCTTGGGAGGCGACCAGAAACCTCGCTCAGCAAGGGCCTGGTTCTGCCTGGCATCGGGCGGATAACCTGGGTTTTCAAGACAGACTTTGTTACCCATAAGCAACGTGAGCTCCTGTTTCATAGAACCATGGAATGGTTTGGGTTGGACCTCCAAGCCCATCCAGTCCCACCCCCTGCCATGGGCAGGGACCCCTTCCACTGGATCAGGGGGCTCCAAGCCACATCCAACCTGGCCTTCAGCACCTCCAAGGATGGGGCAGCCACCAATTCTTGGGGCAGCCTGGGCCAGGGCCTCCCCACACTCAGCCTGAAGAATTTCTTCCTGATATCCAATCTCAATCTCCTCCCTTCCAGTTTAAAGTCATTCCCCCTTGTCCCATCACTCCAGGCCCTTGGAAAAAGCCCCTTCCCAGCCTTCATGGAGCCCCTTTTCCTACTGGAAGCTGCTCTAAGCCTTTGCTTCTCCAGGCTGAACAACCCCAGCTCTCCCAGCCTGTCCTCGTACAGCAGCTGCTCCAGCCCTCGCCTCATATCCGAGCAGGAGCATCCAAGCGCAGCAGAACAGGCTGTTCCACCCCCAGGCAGCGTGATTTAAGCTGCAATAAACTGGATGGAAACAATCTGAGCTGTCAAACCTCCGCCCGGTGCTCTCGCCTTCCTCCGTCACGGGACAGAGGGTGAAGATCTGAAATAACACCAAGTTCTGGTTACGGCAAGATAAAAAGCAGCAACAGAACTGAGAGGAGAAAGATTTATAGATTTCTTCACCAAAAAAGGTTCTCAGGCCCTGGCAGAGGCTCCCACGGAGGTGGTAGAGTCCCCATTCCTGGAGGGGTTTGAAAGCTGCGCAGATGAGGTGCACAGGGATGGTTTTGTGGTGCACAGGGACAGTTGGACTCGATGATCTCCAAGGTCTTTTCTAACTAAGCCATTCTGTGATTCCATGATTCTGTGTTGCATTGGTGATGCAATGACCCAAAGGGCTGCCCCAATGCTTGTGGAGCACAAGCCTTGGCAGGTGCTCAGAGGGAGGAACCAGTGCCAGCTGGGATGAGAGAGACCCGTCCTGTCCCTCCTGGCAGAGGCAGTGCTGAAAAACGCCGCCTGTTTCTACTTGATGTAGGGTGTTGGGCAGGGATTGCAGCAGAGCTGAACATCCTCCCATTCTTCTGGGCTGCATCCAAAGCAGTGGGACCTGAGGGAATGGAGGGGTTTCTGCCCCTCTGCTCCGCTCTGGGGAGACCCCACCTGGAGCCCTGGGTCCATCTCTGGAGTCTTGAGCACAGGAAGGACCTGGAGCTGTTGGAGTGAGGCCAGAGGAGGCCACGGAGATTCTGCGAGGGCTGGAGCAGCTCCTGTGTGAGGCCAGGCTGGGAGAGTTGGTGTTGTCCAGGCTGGAGAGGAGAAGGCTGTGGGGAGACCTTAGAGCAGTTTCCAGTAGGGAAAGTGGCTCCAGGAAAGCTTCCACTTGCTCAGGTGGCCCAGAGAAGTGGTGGCTGCCCCATCCCTGGAGGTGTTGAAGGCCAGGTTGGATGGGGATTGGAGCCCCCTGATCCAGTGGGAGGTGTCCCTACCCATGGCAGGGTGGGGACTGGTTGGACTTGAAGGTCCCTTCCAACCCAAATGGTTCCACGAGGCACTTAGTGCCATGGTTTAGATGAGGAATAGGTGTTGGTGTTGGGTCATAGGCTGGGCTTGATGATCTCAAAGGTCTTTTCCAGCCTTGTGATACTGTGATACTGTGATGGTTCTTCAGGGAGCCCAAGACTGAAAAGCCTCCTCTTCTCCAGAACAAACCTCCCCAGGGCCCTCAGATACTCCCACAACCCCTGGGCTCCAGACCCTTCCTAGCTCCGGTCCCTTCTCCGCACGCGCTCCAGACCCTCAAGAGCTTGCTTGGAGTGAGGGGCCCAAACCTGAGCCCGGGATTCAAGGTGCTGAGTGCAGGGGGACGATCCCTTCCCTGCTCCTGCTGCCACCCCAGGGCTGAGCCAAACCAGGTGCTGGTGGCCTTCTTGGCCACCTGGGCCACTGCTGGCTCAGGTTCAACCCCTGTTGAACCTCCAGGCAGTTTTTTAGCTGCTCTTCCCCAAGCCTGGAGTGTTGATGGGATTGTTGTGACTCAAGGGCAGGGCAGGACCTTGCTTGCAGCCTGATTGAACCTCACCCTTCTACGAAGCGATAAAGCTTTGTTCCCATCGAAGCTGGTTTCCCCATAGTTTCCTTCTGTGCCCAAGAGGAAAGGTGTTTGTCCCGTGCTGGTGCAGAGCAGTGGAGACTGTTTGTCATTGGGAGTGAGGTGTGAATCCATTTGAGGTGGGGCTGGCAGGGAACTCCATGGGCAACTCCTAAAGTAGCCTTGGCTTGGGGTGTGATGGCACCTGGATGGGGAGGTGATGGGGCTGGCACAGCGGGCAACGGAGAGAATGAAAGGAGAGGAAAGCTGTCATAGCTGTGCATGGACCAGTGGGAAACGAACCATCTGAAGATGTTTGCCTCGTGATCTTCTAACAATGCAAAACAAAAGGGATTCAGAACGACTTTTGTGCGGCACCGAGCCAGGATCTGCTCCCTGGGAAGAAGATGTTGTGATGATCCATCCTGGATGGTCGTTTTTATTTCCATATTGTCAAATTTAGGAGTGAAGGTTCTCCAAGAGTGATTGCACGCTTCATAGAATCATGGAATGGTTTGGGTTGGAAGGGACCTCAAAGCCCACCCAGTCCCACCCCCTGCCATGGACAGGGACATCTCCCACTGGGTCAGGGGGCTCCAGGCCCCATCCAACCTGGCCTTGAACACTTCAGATTAAAGAAATGTTGTCCATCATCTCTTTTTGTTCCTCAAATAGCGATGTAGCTCTTTTTTTCCCTTTGTGAAACCTGGGCCAGATTCCTTCTAACATCATCTGAAGTTCTGGTCAGGTGCAGGCAAAACCTTGTGGAGTTAACGATCACGTTCTTTTGATTTCAGTCATATCTCTGGTTCTCTTCCAGTAACTCGTCACAACCACCTGAAGGACTTCATGCTGGTGGTGTCCATCGTCATCGGCGTGGGTGGCTGCTGGTTCGCCTACATCCAGAACCGGTATTCGAAGGAGCACATGAAGAAGATGATGAAAGACCTCGAAGGGCTCCACAGGGCTGAACAGTCTCTCCATGACCTTCAAGAACGGTATGTGTCAGGCATCCACCCACTTGGAGCATCCAACTATTGAGCTTTCCTGCAAGGTTATTTATTCCTCGTGTAGATTTTACCTGGAGCCCTGTGTCCAGTTCTTGAATCCCCAGTGTAAGGACCTGGAGCTGTTGGAACGAGGCCAGAGGAGGCCGCAGAGATAGTGTGAGAGCTGGAGCACCTCCTGTACGAGGCCAGGCTGGGAGAGTTGAGGTTGTCCCGGCTAGAGAGGAGAAGGCTGTGGGGAGACCTTAGAACAGCTTCCAGTATGGAAAGGGGCTCCAGGGAAGCTGGGGAGGGGCTTTTTCCAAGGGCCTGGAGTGATGGGATGAGGGGAAACGACTTTAAACTGGAAGGGGAAGATTTAGACCGGACATTAGGGAGAAATTCTTCATGATGAGTGTGGGGAGGCCCTGGCCCAGGTTGCCCAGAGCAGTGGTGGCAGCCCCACCCGTGGAGGTGTTGGAGGCCAGGTTGGATGGGGCTTGGAGCCCCCTAATCCAGTGGGAGGTGTCCCTGCCCATGGCAGGGGGTGGGACTGGGTGTGCTTTGAGGTCTCTTCCAACCCAAACCAGTTCATGGTTCCATGACATGGACACCTGTGATGCCTCCGGTCCCTGGGTCTGGGCAGCAGAACCCAGCTCTGGCCGAGCAGCTTGACCTCAAGGAGCTGGACGAGCATGGCTGCGTGGGGTCCCAGGTGGAGCACAGAGCCCGGCTCCCAACTTTCTCCTTGCCCTTTCTCCTCCTGCTCCATCCCTTCCCACCACAACCCGAGCCCCAGCTCACTCTTAATTACTGTATATTTCAATCCCAATGAAATTAACCCTCTTCATCAGCATTTTCTGCAGTGTCAGCCCTGGCAGAGGCTGCCCAGGGCAGTGGTGGGGTCCCCATCCCTGGAGGCATCTCAAAGTCATGTGGATGTCGTGTTAAGTAACATGATTTGTGGTGGACTTGGCCGTGTTGGGTTTACGGATGGACTCAATGATCTCAAAGATCTTTTCCAACCTCAACAATTCTGTTACTCCCTGATTCTAAGATGAAAAGTTTGTGTCTCATCACATCGTGCTGGTGATTGGAGATTGCTTGAAGGTCTCTATTGAAGATCCACTGATGGTTTAGAAGCTCTCCTGATCTGTGAAGCCCCGAGAGAACTCTCGGTTTCCCACCCTCATTTCCAAATGCAGCTCTGAAGGCACTTTTTCACCTCGTGGAGCTCAGTGGACGTGGAAGCCATATGGCTCCATAGACTGCGTTGGATGGGAATAGATAGGCACAAGGTGGTTTCGTCCATAACCAATGTAAGAAAAGCTCAGCTTTTCTTCAGGGAAAAGCAGCCTTAGGGAAAATACGGCATTGAAGAACCTTGAGGATTATCTGAAGGGTGGATTTCCTTCCCTCTCCGCATCACTGCAGGGGAATTTCTCCTTTAAACAGAGATGTTGTGGTGGTTTGGGACTCTTGGGGCCCCACTTTGGAAGAGCTTTAGCGCTGAGGCACAGGTCAGAGAGCACGGGTTTATCAGAGAACTTGGAATGTCCTGGCAAGAGACTCTTCAAGTTGGGAAGAAAAACACTTGAGCTTCTCAGCAGAGCTGAGAATTGGAGAGGAGCCTTTTCCAAGGAGAAGGCCAACTTCACAGCCGAGGGGAGTCCACCCTCTCCCGTCACTTTTATGTGGACTTCTGCATGCGAGGAGGAGCTGAGGAAGAGGAGTCCTTGGCCGGGATAGCAAGCAGCTTTGCTCTTGACCCAACAGGTAGCAATGAGTCCCTGCAGTGAGGCTGCACACAGGCTCTGCTTCATCGCCCATCACCAGAAGCCCAACCAGGTGTTGTCCTTCAAGACAAGGCTGGACGATGGACACCTCCGTGAGTCCTGCAGGGAGCAGCGTTTGCAGCAACCGAGGATCAGCTTTTCCCTTTCCATTAGTCCCCAGCTTGTCCGGGATGAGCAGGAGACACTTGAGGAGACCAGGAGAGCTGAGTCCTGTCCTTGGGCCACAACAACCCCAACAATGCTCGGGGCTTGGGGAAGAGCGGCTGGAAAGCTGCCTGGAGGAGAAGGACCTGCGGGTCAACAGGGGCTGAACCCGAGCCAGCAGTGGCCCAGGTAGCCAAGAAGGCCACGAACACCTGGCTTGGCTCAGCCCTGAGGTGGCAGCAGGAGCAGGGAAGGGATCGTCCCCCTGCACTCAGCACCTTGAATCCCGGGCTCAGGTTTGGGCCCCTCACTCCAAGAAAGCTCTTGAGGGGCTGGAGTGCATGGGGAGAAGGGACCGGAGCTGGGAAGGGTCTGGAGCCCTGGGGGCTTTGTTCTGGAGAAGAGGAGGCTGAGGGGAGCCCTCATCACTGTCTTCAGCTCCTGGAAAAGAGGTTGTGGTGAAGTGGGTGCTGGGCTCTGCTCCCAAGGAACAAGGGGTGGGAAGAGAGGAAAGGGCCTCAAGTTGTGCCATGGGAGGTTTAGACTGGACATTGGGAGAAACTCCTTCCTGGGAATAGTGGAGAAGCCCTGGCAGAGGCTCTCAGGGCAGGGGGGAAGTCCCCATCCCTGGAGGGGCTCAAAACCCTCATGGATGTGGCACTTGGGGACAGGGTTCAGTGGTCACTGTGGGGTTGGCAGTGCTGGGTTAAGGGCTTGACTGGATGATCTCAGAGATCCTGGAACAGGTGTTAAGTGTGCTGGGAGGAACTGATGCATCTCAGTTCAGGCATTGAGCTCTTCTCTCTGGAGCCAAGGGAATGGCAGGAAGATGTGCCAGGAGGGGGTGAGGTTGGACATCAGGAGGAGGTTCTTCCCCTAGCTGGTGGTGGAGCCCTGGAACAGCTCCCAGGGAGGCACTCACAGCCTCACAATATTCCAGAAGGGTTTGGCCAAGGCCCTCAGCGCCACAGGGTGAACGTTGGGGAGTCCTGTGCAGGGACAGGAGTTAGACTCGATGGTCCTTGTGGGTCCCTTCCAACTCAGGACGTCCTGTGATACTAAGGGGAAGACGGAGACCTCTCATACAGGGTGAAGACACTGAGGGTTTCATAAATGAAGTGTAGAGGAGGCTGCGGAGGTGCCAGTTCACAGAATCACAGACTGGGTTCAGTTGGAGAAGATCTTTAAGGTCATAGAATCATGAAATCATAGAATGGTTTGGGTTGGAAGGGAACTTAAAGATCATCCAGTTGCAACCCCATGTCATGGGCAGGGACAACCTCCCATTAGACCAGGCTGCTCAAGACCCCATGCAAGGGTCATTGAGAACCCATCCAAGATCATCGAGACCCCATCCAAGATCAACAAGTCCAACCATCAGTCTTGCCCCAAGTACGACATCTACTCATCTTTTAAACCCATCCATGGATGGTGACTCCACCACCTCCCTGGGCAGCCTCTTCAATACTTGACAACCCTTTTATGAAGAAATTCCTCCCAAGATCCAACCCAGATCTCCCATGGTTCATCTTTAGGATATTCCTTGTCCTGTCACTTGCTAACGAGGAGAAAAGACCACAACACACACCTCACCACAACCCCCTTTCTGGCAGTTGTAGACTGTGATGAGGTCCCACCTCAGCCTTTTTTTTTTCCCAACTAAACAAGCCCATTCAATTCAGTTTCTTCGCAGCACTTTCCATGACTGTCCAAACATAGATCCACGTTGACATCAACGCAGAGCAAATAAGAGCTAGGTTGGTCCAGGTTGCGACCAGGCGGCACCTCCAGCTACATGCAGCGATTCCAGCGCGCATGGCATCGGGCTCTTGGTCTCTGTGTTTCAGACTGCAGAAGGCTCAGGAGGAGCATCGCTCGGTGGAGGTGGAGAAGGTGCACCTGGAGAAGAAGCTGCAAGACGAGATCAGCATCGCCAAGCAGGAGGCGCATCGGCTCCGTGAGCTGCGGGAGGGCACGGAGAACGAGCTCAGCCGGCAGAAATACGCTGAGCAAGAGCTGGAGCAGGTAAGGGTTCCACCAGGTGGACGCGATTCCGTACGGGACGTTCCTGCAAGAGCAGCAGGTGGTTTCTCACTCTGCGTCATCCTCTGAGACATCCAGTGGCGTTCGGCTCATGGCGCTCTCCCACTTTTGCTTTCTGCCCCCCTTGGTGGAAGAAAAGACCCAAGTTTCTCTTCCACTGCTCCACATGTGACTGGGCTGCCAGTGCGTGGGGTGCGTGGGACCACACGGGCACTGTCTCAAGGGTGACGTGATGCCACCACACATCATCCCAGGGTGCCCTGCAGAAGAGAGGTGTCAAACCTCACAGATAGCTGCACCCCTCTGATGCCTCCGACCTCCCACTCCAAGCCATAAGTTCCTTCTTTCTTGCCTTTTATATCTACTCTTGGTTCTAGGAGGGATCTATGATGGGTTTGACTGTGCTTGCTGTGTTTTCTTGTGGATCAGAGCAGTGTAGGTGGGAAAGGTCTTTCCCAGAACAATCAGCACTAGATTAAATCTAGACACTGGCACGTGTTGCCCAGAGCAGTGGTGACTGCTTCATCCCTGGAGGTGCTGAAGGCCAGGCTGGATGGGGCCTGGAGCCCCCTGACCCAGTGGGAAGGGTCCCTGCCCATGGCAGGGGGTGGGACTGGGTGGGCTTTGAGGTCCCTTCCAACCCAATCAGTTCCATCACTCCCTGATGCCATGACATGACCCTGCACAACCTGCTCTGGGTGACCCTACTTGGACAGGGTTGGAGAGGATGATCTCCAGAGGTCCCTGATTCTATGAAATCCAACCACATGGTGTCACAGGCCGTTCCCTTGGGGCATGGAGCCTTCCGTCATAGCCCAGAGGTCTCATGCTGACCCTCTCCTGGCTCCCGGAGCTGTTGAAGTCTCTTCCCTTCCGCCCCCTCCTCCACTTTGTTTGATGAGAAACCCAAAAATCCAGAGGTGACTTAACTGCTCTGTTGTTCCTCAGACACCTTCGTGAGGGACACGGTGCCAGGTGAGTGTTGGTTTTGCCCTCCTGACCCACACCGTGTGGCTGTAACCCCACCACTGTCCCAGAGAGTCGTGGACCACAGATGACATTAACCTGTCACTCCCGCTGACCCCCAAACTCATCCTGTTTCAGGGTATGCTTGGGTCCTGGAGCAACATTAAGACCTTCTTTGGCCCCTTCTTTGAAAAGGTGCTGGAGGACTGGGAAGCTCCTGCTGGATTTGGATGTCCAAGATGGGGCAGGAACGTGTTTATGGGGTGGCTCTCCCATACTGGGATGACCACACCACCTGCTCTCCTCACCAGGTCATCCTCCCCTAGCCAGGAGGACATTCCTCTCTTTACAAATTTTTCCTCTTTGTGGTCCAAATGGGATCTCAGAAGCCTTCATGGAGGCTGTAGACACGCATTGTCTCCTGTTTGTGTCGGTCACCCTTCAGGACTGAGAGGGTTTGTGTGTTGGACACTGCCATGTGGCGCCTCGTCTCAACCACTCATCTTTGGCTGTTGTCCTGTACCGCTTCCCTTCTCCACCCTCCTCTAAGACCCTTGTTCTGTAAATGTTCTGAGCACTCCTCCACCCCAGATCCCTGGTGGAAGGTCTCCTGCTTGTTCTTCCTATTTCCAAATCCCAGACATCTACAGATCTTGGTCGGAGTTTGTGGTGATCCTGGTGCCACGGGGCTCCAAGGGGAAAATCCAGCCCTTCCTGGGGGCTCTGGCTTAGGCCTGGTGACAAAAGTCACACACAAGTGATGGAAGTGGGTGACCTTGTCCGTGCAGCACCCACTGGCTCTGGCTGGCTGGGCTCTGCCCACATCCTCTGGGATGAAATGTGGGATTTCAGATACCTGTGTAGAACCGGGTGCTTTTGGGTAGTGAGAAGTTATGGCCACACGAGAAGGTTGGGAGCTCACACACAGGGACCTGGACAGGCTGGAGAGGTGGGGCTGTGAGGACCTCATGAGGTTCAATAAGGCCAAGGTCCTGCGGCAGGGTTGGGGCAACCCTCAGTGTTGATACAGGATGGGGATGAAGAGATTGAGATCTGAGGATCTTTCTCCCTGAGGAGAAGGACCCAGGGGTCCTGGTGGGTGAGAAGCTCCACATGAGCCGGCAAGGAGTACTCCCAGCCCAGAAACCAGCAGTGTCCTGGGCTGCACCCAAAGCCATGGAACCAGAGGATGAGGGAGGGGATTCTGCCCCTCTGCTCTGCTCTGGGGAGACCCCACCTGGAGCCCTGGGTCCAGCTCTGGAGTCCTGAGCACAGGAAGGACCTGGAGCTGTTGGAGCGAGGCCAGAGGAGGCCACGGAAATGCTGTGAGGGCTGGAGCAGCTCCTGTGTGAGGCCAGGCTGGGAGAGTTGGGGTTGTCTAGGCTGGAGGGGAGAGGGCTATGGGGAGACCTTAGAGCAGCTTCCAGTAGGGAAGGGGGCTCCAGGGAAGCTGGGAACGGGCTTACAAGGGCCTGGAGTGATGGGACAAGAGGGAATTGCTTTAAATTGGAAGAGGGGGAAGATTGAGATGAGATCTCGGGGAGAAATCCTTCAGGCTGAGGGTGGGGAGGCCCTGGCGCAGGTTGCCCTGAGCAATGGTGGCTGCCCCATCCCTGGAGGTATTGAAGACCAGGTTGGATGAGGCTTGGACCCCCCTGGTCCAGTGGGAGGGGGTCCCAGGGTAGAACAGGATGGACTATGAGGTCCTCTCCAACCCAAACCATTCCATGATTCCATGATCGTCACCCACTTTCTTCTGATTCTGTCATCGCTCCCATCTCCTGCGGGTTCCATCACCGTTTGGAGAGCGGAGCTGGTGGGGAAGCAGAGACCCCAGAAACCGTCCCTGCCAGAGGTGTTCTTTCTCCTCCTGACTGAGCAGCACATGTTTTCTGTCTAAATATTGTCACCATCCCTCCCCAGCACGGAAGCCGCTGCCTGATGAGCTCCCTCTGCTCAGCTCCGAGGCTGCGGAGGAAAACGTCGCCTCCCGGCAGCTCCACCTCAGGAGCCATGGGCTCTGCAGGGCAGGCAGTGAACCCTGCGGAGATCTCTGGAGGCTGAAATAGAATCATGGAATGGGTGGGGTTGGAAAAGACCTAAGATCAGCAAGTTCAGCCATCATGGAATGGCCTGGCTTGGGAGGGATCTCAAAGCCCATCCACTTTCTATGGGAAAGGACACTTCCCACTGGGTCAGGGGACTCCAAGCCCCATCCAACCTGGCCTTCAACAGCTCCAGGGTTGGGGAAGCCACCACTTCTCGGGCAACCTTGGCCAGTGCCTCCCCACCCTCATCCTTAAGAACTTCTTCGTGATGTCCAACCTCAATCTTCCCCCTTCCCATTTAAAGCCATTCCCCCTCATCCTGTGAGGAGCACCTTGACCTTGACTTGACACCTAAAGCCAAGTCACTCTTGAAATGCCCTGTGCATCGTGGTGTCGTCGAGGGGGGTTAGTGGGTGATGGATCCACTGTGAGACAGGGGGGTTGATGGAAAGGGGTGACCTCCCCAGCACTGTGGTGTTGAGGACAACATCACAATGGCTGGAAGGCTCGGAGACAGGAGCTTGCCTTTAGGATTTAAGGAAGACTGGGGAGGGGCTGCGGATCAGGCAGTACAGGGATGGGATTAGGGGAACAGTTTTGAGCTGAAAGAGGGGAGATTGAGATGAGATCTTGGGGAGAAATGTTTCGCTGTGAGGGTGGGGAGACCCTCGCCCAGGTTACCTTGAGAAGTGGTGGCTGCCCCATCCTTGGAGGTATTGAAAGCCAGGTTGGATGGGGTTTGGAGCCCCCTGACCCAGTGGGAGAGGTCGGACTGTATAGGCTTTGAAGTCCCTTCCAAGCCAAACCATTCCATGGTTCCTAGAAATTCTTTACTGTGAGGGTAATGAAGCCCTGGATCTGTTTGCTTGGTGAGGTGGGAGATGCTCCATACTTGGAAACATCTAAGACCAGATTGGATGGGGCTTGAAGCAACCTCATCCAATAGAAGGTGTCCCTGCCCATGACAGGAGTTTGGAACTGACTGGGCTTTCCAACCCAAACCATTCCGTGGTTCTAAGGAGTCACCACCCAAACCATTCCATGATTCCATGGTTCTATGATGCCACCACTCCACCTCTTGACCTCTCCTTCTGCCAAGACTAGGATTAAGCTGTGTGGGGTCTTTTCTTTCCTGTTTTCTGGTGCTTTAAGATCTTCAGGTTGGCAGCCAGCGGTTGGGATGCCCTTGTGGGTGCACAGGCTGTCCCCGCTGCCGCTGCAACACCATCTGGTTCTCTGTCAGGTGCGGATGGCGCTGAAGAACGCTGAGAAGGAGCTGGAGTCCCACTGCAGCTGGGCTGCGCCCGAGGCCCTGCAGAAGTGGCTCCAGCTGACCCATGAGGTGGAGGTCCAGTACTACAATATCAAGAAGCAGAACGCGGAGAAGCAGCTCCTGGTGGCCAAGGAAGGGGTGAGGTTTTCAACATCTTATGCCGGGTTCTCCCCTTGCAGCCATGGGGGAAGGTTGAGGGATGTGACCCTTTGCACCCCCTTGATGTCCTTTTTAAAGCCTTAAATTTGCAGCAGAAACCTTCGGAGTGCTAGGAGGGGCTGAAAATAATAAGCCATTCAGTTCTGGAGTCTCGGCACTTCAAGGTCAGGTTGTATGGGGCTTGGAGCCCCTTGATCCAGTGGGAGGGGTCCTTGCCCATGGCAAGGGGTGGGACTGAATGGGCTTTGAGGTCCCTTCTAACCCAAACCATTCTGTGATTCCATAAAATCCTCTGCCTTCATGTGTTTTTATTCTGGACATTTGAACATTGCGATGGTTCTCCTTTTGCTCTTGGGTCTCCTGTCCGCATCCCTGGTTGGCCTTTTTTCTCCAGTCGTTGCCGTTGGATCTGTGAACTAGAGCTGCGTGCGGAGGTTTCAGATCTTGCGCCTTCAGAGTGCCACAAAGGAGATGCAAAATAAAACCCAGTCCCAAAGCAAGAAACCTCCCCAAACAAAGAAACTTCCCCAAGACAAGAAACTTCCCCAAGACAAAACCCTCCCCAAACCAAGAAACCTTCCCAAACCAAAAAGCTTCTCCAAAACAGCAGCCCTGGGCCATGAACAACGTTTCTGAGATCATTTCCTCATGAAAAGCCAAGGCCAGGCTCTACAGGAGCTGCTCCCTGTGTGAAGGTGATGGTTGTCTTCCCTCTGGCTCTTGTGGAACCGGAGGAGCATGGAACCCACAACCTTCTCCCTCCCCGCTGTCAAATTCCTTCCCCCACCACGTGAAGGAGTACGAGGTGCTTCCCTAAAACCCAGTTCCTGTGGTTTCATCATGTGCAAATGACTGTGACGACCATTTCTGTCTCAGCCCAGCTGGGATGTTCTTGTCCTAAGGGAAACACGAGGTCGTCATCGTCGTCTTCTTCCTGTGACTTTTTTTTCTATGGATGTTCCAGGCTGAGAAGATCAAGAAGAAGCGAAACACCTTGTTTGGGACGTTCCACGTTGCTCACAGCTCATCTCTAGATGACGTCGATCATAAAATCCTGACTGCAAAGTGAGTGTCCACTTGGTGTCCGGTGTCTGCCTGTCCTTCTCACCCCTCTGAGACCAGACATGAGTAACCATAGCTCCTACAGGCTATTTTGGGCTCAGTTTGATGAAGTTCTGTTGGCTGCAGGTTGGCTTTGCTCCTTTTAACCAAAAACCCTTGAATTTTATCCTTATGAGACAAGGAATCACAGTTACACAGAGCAATGGAAACTCTTGTCCCAGCGAGGCTTCAGGAGGCTTCAATGTTCCTGAGGAATTGTCTCTGGATGTGTCAGTTGATGCTTTCCTTTAGGACCTTTTTTAAGGCCAAGGGCAAGGTCTTGCGTCTCAGTTGGGACAATCCCAGCACCAATCCAGGCTGGTGGATGAATGGGTGGGAGCAGCCCTGCAGAGAAGCACTTGGGGTGCTGAGGGAGGAGAGGCCAGACATAAGCCGGAAAACTGATTGCAGCCCAGAAACCAAGGGTGTCCTGGGCTGCACCCAAAGCCATGGGACCAGAGGGGAGGGAGGGAGGAGATTCTGCCCCTCTGCTCCGCTCTGGAGAGACACCACCTGGAGCCCTGGGTCCAGCTCTGGAGTCCTGAGCACAGGAGGGACCTGGAGCTGTTGGAGCGAGGCCAGAGGAGGCCACAGAGATGCTGCGAGGGCTGTAGCAGCTCCTGTGTGAGGCCAGGCTGGGAGAGTTGGGGTTGTCCAGCCTGGGGAGGAGAAGGCTGTGGGGAGACCTTAGAGCAGCTTCCAGTAGGAAAGGGGGCTCCATGAAGGCTGGGAAGGGGGCTCCATGAAGGCTGGGGAGGGGCTTTTTCCAAGGGCCTGGAGTGATGAGATGATGAGGAACGACTAAACTGGAAGGGAAAGATCAGGAAGAAATTCTTCAGGCTGAGTGTGGGGAGACCCTGGTGCAGGTTGCCCCGAGCAGTGGTGGCTGCCCCATCCCTGGAGGTGTTGAAGGCCAGGTTGGGTGGGGCTTGGAGCCCCCTGATCCAGTGGGAGGTGTCCCTACCCATGGCAGGGGGTGGGACTGGGTGGACTTTGAGGTCCCTTCCAACCCAACCCATTCCATGATTCTGTGAACTTCACTGTCTCTGAAAATGTCCCAGGTGTTCGTATCCAAAGCAGCACCACCAGACTCTGTGTTTCAGACACTCTGGGAGGTGTTTGCCATCCTTCCCTACATTTGTCCCATTCTGGTCCTCGCAGGCAAGCACTGAGCGAGGTGACGGCGGCACTGCGTGAGCGCCTGCACCGCTGGCAGCAGATCGAGCTGCTCTGCGGCTTCCAGATCGTCAACAACCCTGGCATCCACAGCCTTGCGTCGGCCCTCAACATCGACCCCAGCTGGATGGGCACCCCGCGGCCCAACCCCTCCCACTTCATCATGACCGATGACGTGGATGACCTGGATGAAGAGATCGTGTCACCCATGTCCATCCAATGTACGTAGTCAATGTTGGCGTGGTGTGGGGAGCTACCAGAGCTGGTGAAGAGTCTAGAGGGGAAGCCATGGGAGATGAGGCTGAAGTCACTTGGTGTTCAAGCCTGGAGGAGACTGAGGAGAAACCTCATCGTGGTCTGCAGGTTCCTCACATGGGGAGGAAGAGGAGCAAGCACTGAGCTCTTCTCTCTGGAGCCAAAGGAATGGTAGAAAGATGCTCCACGGGAGGGTGAGGTTGGACATCAGGAGGAGCTTCTTCACCCAAAAGGTGGTGGAGCGCTGGAACAGCTCCCAGGGAAGCACTCAGAGCCTGACAATATTCCAGAAGGGTTTGGTCAAGGCCCTCAGCCCCACGGGGTGAATGTTGGGGTGTCCAGTGGGACAGGAGTGGGACTTGATGGTCCTTGTGGGTCACTTCCAACTCAGGTCAGTCTGCAGTTCTGTGTGTCTGTAGTCACCAAGGGGAATGTTCTTCCCCCTTCATTGGTCCATGTTCCTACACCAAGTCTATCAGCTCCTGGAGAGTGGAATGGGGCTGCTGGAAAGGGAGGGTGCACAGTAACAGCATCCAGGCTTGGCTCAGCCCTGGGGTGGCAGCAGGAGCAGGGAAGGGATTGTCCCCCTGCACTCAGCACCTCGAATCCTGGGCTCAGGTTTGGGCCTCTCCCTCCAAGAAAGCCCTTGAGGAGCTGGAGTGTGTGGGGAGAAGGGACCGGAGCTGGGAAGGGTCTGGAGCCCAGGGGCTGTGGGAGCGTCTGAGGGCCCTGTGGGGGTTTGTTCTGGAGAAGAGGAGGCTGAGGGGAGCCCTCATCGCTCTCTGCAGCTCCCGGAAAGGAGGCTATGGTGAGGTGGGTGCTGGGCTCTGCTCCTAAGGCACAAGGGGTGGGACAAGAAGAAAGGGCCTCAAGTTGTGCCATGGGAGGTTTAGAATGGACATTGGGAGAAATTCCTTCCTGGGAAGAGTGGAGAGGCCCTGGCAGAGGCTCCCAGGACAATGGAGGAGTCCCCTGAAGGGGTTCAAAAAACCTGTAGAAATGACATTTGAGGACATGATCAGTCAGCACAGTGGCTTTGGACTGGTTGATCTTAAAGGTCTTTTTCAACCTGCTCTCATGAGCCTGCATCTCTCGGAGAAAGGGGCTGAACTTGAGTACCCCGTGCCTGTCACCCTCTCAATTGCTGGATTAGGAGAAGCATCACAGAATCATGGAATGGTTTGGGTTGGAAGGGACCTTAAAGATTATCCAGTTCCAATCCCCTGCCAAGGCTGTGTCTTCTCTGCCGGTTTTTGACTTGGTCCTCACCTCCGTTCCCGTGTTCGGCTGCCCCAGGTTTGTGTCCCTTCTCTCAAAAATGCATTTTCCAAGCACGGTTTCCCATCTACATCTCTTGCACAAGAGACTGGGAAGCCTGAGGAGCAGTTCCAGCCGTGCTGTGACCTCGGTCTGGGTGTTGCAGGGAGCAGGACATGGCTGGAGCTCAGCTTTCCAAGCTCCAGCTGGGATCATGAGCCCATGTTGACAGCGATGGCTGCAGCAACCTTTGTGGTTGTGGCCAATTTGGGTCACATCCAGCCATGTCTGGGGCTGCACCCAAATCTGTGGGACCAGAGGATGAGGGAGGGGATTCTTCCCCTTTGCTCCGCTCTGGGGAGACCCCACCTGGAGCCCTGGGTCCAGCTCTGGAGTCTTGAGCACAGGAAGGACCTGGAGCTGTTGGAGCGAGTCCAGAGGAGGCCACGGAGATGCTGCAAGGGCTGGAGCAGCTCCTTTAAGAGGCCAGGCTGGGAAGAGTTGGGGTTGTCCAGCCTGGAGAGGAGAAGGCTGTGGGGGAGACCTTAGAGCAGCTTCCAGTAGGGAAAGGGGCTCCAGGAAAGCTGAGGAGGGGCTTTTTCCAAAGGCCTGGAGTGATGGGATGAGGGGAACGGCTTTAAACTGGAAAGGAGAAGATTTAGATCGGACATCAGGAAGAAATTCTTCAGGCTGGGTGTGGGGAGGCCCTGGCCCAGGTTGCCCTGAGAAGTGGTGGGTGCCCCATCCCTGGAGTTGTTGAAGGCCAGGTTGGATGGGGCTTGGAGCCCCCTGACCCAGTGGGAGGGGTCCCTGCCCATGGGAACTAGATGGGCTTGGAGGTCCCTTCCCACCCAACCCATTCCATGGTTCTGTGACTCTATGAAAACCAGGTCTGTTTAACTGGGTAGAATGAGGAGAGGAGGAACTGAAGAGCCTTGGGGCTGCAGGAGGTGCCCATAGGTGCCGGCACCATCCCTGTCTCCCAGTTGCAGCTCTGGTTTGAATGCTGAGAAGATCTGGACGAGAGTGCTGAGGTGTTGTGGGGGATGAAGGCAGAGGGTCTGGGCAGCCTGCAGGGTGTTCAGGCGGGAGGACGGAGTTATCTGGACATTCCCCAAGCTCAGCAAACATGAGAGGCAGAGCTGGTGGTTCGTGGTGTGTAGGGAAAGCTGAAAGGCTCAGACAGGTCACGGTGTCCTACACGGCTTTGCGATCATCAGATCAGAACCAAGCTGGGCGGTTCTAATAAAGCACCTATAAAGCTCCAGGCTGTTCTAGAATGAGGGACGCCCGGGATATGCCCCGAGGAGCACCTCGAGGACATTCTCCAGCAGATGGGAGCTCCATGAGCCTCCATCCAAGATCTTAAGCCTCAGGTTTTTGCCCTGAGTGCAGGTCCCATGAGCCCAGGGAGAACCTCATGTAGCACCACACAAGGTCTCAAGCGATGAAGGTGCGAGGGAATATTTTCCTTTCCTTCAAGGGTTCTCCTTTCTCTGAATCTGAAGCCACTTTGGGAGGGACACGTGGAGCTTCTTCTCCCCAGGAGCTCCCGATGGCCCTGATGGTTCTCCTGGTGATCACATGTTTCTCTCTCCCGCTCCCACCCACCCCAGATGCCGCCTGGCTTTTCGGGCGCAGGTTCAGTGACCGCTCGTCCCTGTCCTCGGAGGACCAGTCCCTCTGGAAATGCCCCGGTTTGGTTTCTTCCATTGTTTTTGTTCCTTATTCTGCCCTTTTTCTTTGGACTAAAACCACAACCACACACGTTTTCCAACTTTCTGGCACGGGGAACTAACACCTGTCCCTCTCCTCACCATCGGCATTGCTACTAATGCAGGGAAGAGCCTGGTGGGATCAAGAAGAATCGCTGGTCGCTGTAGATCCGAGCTGCTCCTGGGTTTTGCTTTGTGAATCAACACAGTTTGGAAACCAGGAGGGTCCTTTGGGCTTGTTTTTACCCCTGAGGTGGAGATGGGGTTTAAACAGGCTGCAAGCCAGGTCCTGCCCTCGGGTCACAACAATCACATCAACACTCCAGGCTTGGGGAAGAGCAGCTGGAAAACTGCCTGGAGGAGAAGGACCTGGGGGTGTTTAAACAGTGGGCACTGAACATGAGCCATCAGTGGCCCAGGTCGCCAAGACGGCCACCAGCACCTGGCTGGGCTCAGCCCTGAGGTGGCAGCAGGAGCAGGGAAGGGATCATCCCCCTGCACTCAGCACCTCAAATCCTGGCCTCAGGTTTGGGACCCTCCCTCCAAGAAAGCCCTTGAGGGGCTGGAGTGCGTACGGAGAAGGGACCGGAGCTGGGAAGGGTCTGGAGCCCAGGGGCTGTGGGAGCATCTGAGGGCCCTGGGGGGTTTGTTCTGGAGAAGAGGAGGCTGAGGGGAGCCCTCATCGCTCTCTGCAGCTCCTGGAAAGGAGGCTATGGTGAGGTGGGTGCTGGGCTCTGCTCCCAAGGCACAAGGGGTGGGACAAAAAGAAAGGGCCTCAGGTTGTGCCGTGGGAGATTTAGACTGGACATTGGGAGAAATTCCTTCCTGGGAATAGTGGAGAAGCCCTGGCAGAGGCTCCCAGGGCAGGGGAGGAGTCCCCATCCCTGGAGGGGTTTAAATGCCGGGCAGATGAGATGCGCAGGGCTGGTTCAGTGGTGAACAGGGACGGTTGGACTCGATGATCTTCAAGGAGTTTTCCAACCAAGCCATCCTATCACTCCATGGTCCCCATTACCTCTCCAGACTAATCCTCCTAAGCTTCGTCCCCTCCAAGAGCCAGGAATTCGGGATCAGCCGGGCTCTTCTGGCTGTCGCTGCCACAAATGCACTGCAGGAGAGCAGGAACAGCCCCACTTCTGCCCAGTGATGTGGTTCCCCTCAGCTCTTTATCCCCGCTGGAGCAAGGAGTTCGTTCCTACCTTGGCTCCGCGTGACTCGCTTTCACTCAATTTAGTGCTGGAGCTCTTAACGTCTTGAAGTGGAAAGTGGGTGGTGTGAAGAGCTTCAACAATGGGTTCCCAGGTGGGCACCAGCGAGGTGATGTGAGAAGGAACAAACCTGAGTGGTGGGAGATGTTCAAGGCCAGGTTGGATGGGGCTTGGGAGCCCCCTGATGCAGTGGGAGGTTTCCCTGCCCATCGCAGGAGGTGGGACTGGATGGGCTTTGAAGTCCCTTCCAACCCAAACCCTTCCATGGTTCCACAACCCTGTGACAAAAGCCGTGCTGAATTTCAAGGTGTGGAAGCAGCGAAGACACCTGAATTATTCTTGCTCATCCTTTCTCCCACGTACCCACAATGGTGGCCCCTGCTGTGGTGACTCCCTGCCGGAGTCTCACGTCTCCTGGCCGTGTGGGTTTGTAGCAGCAAGTTGCTGGTTCTTTGATTCCCGAAGGAGCTCTCCTTGCACTCCATTTCTTTGCTTTCCTGTCTCTTCACCATTTTTAACCCATTTTTTTCATACACACAAGAAGCCCTGAACGACCCTGAACACCTTATCTCCTGCCAGAGCACGGACATCTTGTTTGGGAGTCCCAGCTGGTGGGTTAAACCCAACCGGTCCAGGTGTCTGCAGGGTGATGATGGACCCTGGTTCATCCTTAGGTTTCCATGCTCTTGCTGATGGCAACGCGAGCACGGAATCATCCGTGGAGGTGCTGGGACCTCCCTGGCTCCAGCTTGGTGGGAAGGTGTGGAGAAGAGGTTGGTTGGTGGGTTTGGAGGGACCAGGTAGTGCTCTGCCCTCTGTTACTGGTACAACCTCGTAGTCTGAAGATCACTGTGAGCTTTAGAAGCTGCCGTTGGCTGGTGATGATGAAGAACACAACCCAACCTGTTTCTCCAAATCTGTTTCTCCAAACCAAGATGGATTTGCCATTAGAGAAACTCATTTTTCTAGTTGAGGGTCTCTTGTCAGTGAATTCGTTGTCACTCTGGTGACAGGTGTGGAGCAGTGCCAAAGCCCCTGCCCATCCAGTTGATTCCTGGTTACGTCTGCCCTGCGTCCCACCCGTTCTGCCCCACAGCCGAAGACGAGGCTGGGAGGTTTCTGTGTACTAGAAGCTTCCCTGCTCTTGAGCATGAAGCTTCACAGCCCCACTTTGGGTCCTGCTCTGACCATGCTGGAGTGGGAGCAGATGGGATGGAGGTGGTTTTGATGAAGACTCTGTTTCTGAAGACTTGGGTTGAAATTGGATAATCTTTAAGGTCCCTTCCGCCCCACCAGCGTTAGGTGGCTCCATGTGAGATAGTCATTCCTGCCCCTCTCTGGCCTTGCTGGAGCGGGAGCAGAAGGGATGGAGCTCACCTCACTGGCTGGAGGTTCCAGCATCTGAGCTGTCCACCAGCAGGTGACCATCTGAGCTGATCACCTCCTTCTGGAGGCCGTGTAGGGAAACAGAGCTGCCAGGGCAGGGGGCATCTGCAGGATTCCCCTCCCTGGAGATGTTCAAGGCCAGGTTGGATGGCGTCTTGAGCCCCCTGATCCACTTGGCTGTGTCCCTGCCCATGGCAGGGAGTGGGACTGGATGGGCTGTGAGGTCCCTCCCAACCCAACCCATTCCATGATTCCAAGGGCTCACCCACGCACTACACGGTCCCTTCCAACCCAAACCATTCCACAATTCCATGACCTGAGTGGCTGCATTAGGGTGAAACGACCCCTGCCCTGAAAGTTTTTCCCCTTGGCTCCAAAGGGAGCCTGGGTGGGAAGTGAAGGCAGGTGGGATGAACCACACATCCAGATTCTGCATCACCAAGATGACCCAATAAGGTGTTCAGAGAGCACCGAGAGCAGGAACGCCAGGCGTCATTCTCCACAGCCTGGGCATTAACTCAGCATGGCGGGCAGTCTCACCAGCTTCATGCTTCTCCTGCATTAAAGCAGCGCAGGGTGGGGTGGCCATGGTGGCCCAAGGGCGCGGTGCTGGCCCTGACCACCAGTGCCGGCTTCATCGCGGGGCTGATAAGCCGAGTCGGTGCCTCTCCAGCTGCCTTCAGCATTGTCTCCTTTCTCTCCTCACAGCTCCTGCCTTGCCCAGCACCATTCGCCAGCGCCTGGTGGACCCCCAACACGCCCACGGATCTCAGAGGTTGGTAGAGAGTTATGTGCAAGGCCAGAACGAGTCGGGCCAACCCGGCCACCACCGGGCGGGCAGAGTTTCTCTCCGTCGAATGCACAGCCTCTCCTCTGGACACTCTTTCAGTTCTGACCTTCCCGGCACCAACCCATCACCTGCTGCCACCTCCAACTCTTGCGCCTCATCCACCTCCACCGCATCTGCTCCTGCTTGCCATGTCCACCCTATCTATTACCATCACACCACCTCTTATTTCCTTCAGATGGACTCCATCCCCGATCTGCCCCCTCCTGATGTCACCTCTGGAGTTCGCTGTCACACTGAGAGCTTTGGGTATATTTGCTGTTTCTTTTCTAGCTCCTCGCTGCCTGCTGGGCCTCCGAGCTTGCTCAGGTGCTCTTCCTCCTGGATTCCCCTTCCATCGGACCCTTCTGTTTCCTTGTTTATCCACACTTTTTGTTTCTTCACCCGCTTGCCCGTGGAGAGGGCTCCATGATCCATTCCCGTAGCTGCAAACGCCACGGGGGCTGTTGTTTAGCAAGTGAGAACCCCCAGTGAGAGATGCTCCACACCTGGAAACATCTAAGACCAGACTGGATGGGGCTTGGAGCCCCCTGATGCAGTGGGAGGTGTCCCTGTCAATGGCAGGGGGTAGGACTGAACTGGCTTTATGTCCCTTCCAACCCAAACCATTCCATGAGTTCCAATAAGAGTTGTTTTTCCTCTGGTAGGAATGAAGGTGACATCACTGATCAAACCAATGTTGACCTTATTTGAAGCCTTGACCTCTCTGAGGTCTTCACAAGCAAATTGCGAAGGGGACATGATGGGTTGGTGTGGTGGGATGGACGTTGGTGCTGGCAGGGGTTCGAGATCCAGGCTGGATTTGAAAGGTGGCAGAAAGCAGGATTTAGGAATTTTGTGTTTCAGAAGGTTCTCCACCTCTGTTTGGGTGGAGGATGAGGCACACCATGTTTGAGCTGAGGGATAGTGAGGAGAGGAGGGAGTTGGATCTTCGTGTTGCTGCATCCTTGGCTTTGACTCGGTCCCTTTCAGTAGGAATGGCCAACGAGCGATGGCTCTTTGGAGACCCCATGGACCCAAGGCACTGGTTGTCACCCCATCTCTAAATCCCTGGTGTCTCCTAGGTCACCGTGCTGATGAGCAATGGCTCTTTGGAGACCCATGGACCCAAGGGACTGGTTGTCACCCCATCCGTGAATGCTCAGCCTCTTCCGAACCACCACATGGGTGTCAGGGTGACGAAGGGCTCAGTGCTCCACAGGCAGGGATCCACCTGGTGGATCTGGGGTGGGGTTCTCTGGCACCAATTCCATCTCAGAAATGTCGTGTGGCTCAGGTGGAGCATTGGGTGGCCCCAGGTGGCTTTGAGCCGCACGATGTCCTTGGTCAGCAGCCGTTGGAGGTCCTTGCCCCATGTGTGATGTGGATGGAGCAGCTCCAGAGCACCGGTGGGGTCTTGCTCCTTCCAGAAAATGAAGAACTGAGTGCCCAAATTTGCTCTTATTTTGTCGCTTTTGATTTTTCTGCCCCAACTGTGTTGTTAGTGAACCCTGCTGAAATGCATCCCTGGAGACACCACCCCAACAGCATGCCACCATCCTCTTTCTCTTCTTCCCAACCAGTCCTGGAGATCTTTCCATGCTTCTCTTGCATTCCACAGCCTCCCAGAGAGGCCACAATGGATGGGGCAGCTGAGGTGGAGAAGGGCTTTCCAGGGAGATCTGGCCAAGGATGAAGGTGGAATCCAAACACCTTCTGGCTCCCTCGGTGGGAGGAGAGTGGTGGGGTTGGGCTGCTGGACCTGAAGGGATCCAAGCCTGGATCTAAAGCCTCTCCCGTACCCAGCAGACGCTGATGCTGGTGAGAGCTCAGCAGAGGAACCTCTCAAAGAAGGTACAGGGATTGCTCCTCTCCCCGGGGTTTAACCTGGCAGGGTCCTTCTCCCCAGGCACGACTGTGGGTCGCGTCCCTCACCTCCTCATTCTCTGCTTCTCTTTTGCAATTGGGCTTCAGAGGACCCAGTGTGGATCAGGTCAGAACTCGTCTGGTGGTGGAGGCCAATGTTGTGGGGTTTGATGTTGACAGAGGGGCCTGGGGTGGAGGACACTGCTTGCACAGAGGTTTCTGCTGCTGGCGCCAGCTTCGAGCAGTGCAGTGCCCACAGGGGAACCTGATGGAGATGGGAGCGTAGGATCGAATGCCCACGCTTGGTGGCCCTTGGCCAGCGGGGAAGGGAAGTGGCAGCCAAAGCAGAAGGAGAACATCAGGAATATAGTGAAAAGGGTCATTCCCAGCTCTTCCAGCATGGAAGATGAGGAATTGCTGTAGGATTGGTGTCACAGAGGTGGTTTCTGAGCCTCTGATGTTGTGGAGACACCAGGAGCCCACCAGGAGGAATCAAAGCATAAGGAGAACGTCAGGAACCCAGTGAAGAGTTGTTCCCAGCTCTTCCAGAATGGAAGGGGAGGAATTGCTGTTGGGTTGGCATTGCAGAGGTGGTTTCACAGCTTCTGATGGTGTCACATTGAGCACAGCAGAATGACCAATCCCTAACCTTCAGGGAAGCCTTTGCTGTCCTGGTTCCAGATGCTGGGAAGGTTTGGAATTCATAGACCCTGTAGCTCTGGGAGCTCCTGGTACAGGGCAGGGAGTGGTGGAGACAGCGAGGTCCATATGAGGAAGAAACCAAGCCCTGCTTTAGTGCTGAACACTCTTGAACCCCTCCTGAGCTTCCCCACACCCCAGGTTCACAGGAGCAGGAACCCACCAGGAGAACCTTCCAACTGATGAGTTGAGGCAAAATAAGTCATCATTCTCCATTACCATCCTGGCCTCTCCCTGCTTTCCCCACCATCGACCTCTCTTCAACCCATGCTTTCCACTCCTCTTCTTTGCAAACACAGCCCATTCCCATTGTTTTCCCCTTCTCATCCACTGTGGTCATCTTGGATCGTCGCTTGGCTTTGCTCTTCGTAGATTCGGTGAAGCTGGTGGAGAAGCGGACGGGTTTGAGGAATGCATTGTCCTCAGTGAGGTCCCCAGGTCTCTGTTTCCATTCTCACATCTCTGGGATGAGGTTCTGGAGAGGGATGAGCGCTCAGTGGTCCCACCACCACGGGCTCCTTCCTTCAACGCCATCCTCCTGGCTGCGCCCCACGTGGAAGTATTGATGATCCAACCTCCTGCCGGGCTTCCAAACCAGGCTGTGTGGTCAGCGTTTCCATACCCTCCCATGAGCACCAAGCCCCATCAGAACCCATGGGATGAAGGTTGGCCCTTCCTGGCCGAGCCTCACCTGGGGTGAGGCAATGTTCTTTCCTCCCGTCTTGTCTCAGCACAGACCTTGGGAGCGTCTCCTCCTCCCTGCTCTCTCTGGCCAAACCATGGGCATCGCAAGAGTCATGGCCTGGTGGATGCCCACCACTCATCTCCTGCCCTTACCCACAGGAACCACCAGAAAGGATCATTTTGGGCTGCACAAAGTCCCAACTGAAGTTTCCAGCTGCTTGTGTCCTGAAGATCAGTTCCTGCTCTTGGGCGGCGCGATGGGGGCTCAAGAGGTTCCTCTTGGCATGTGCCTTGATGTCGTGGAGCATTATCTGCTGGAGGGCAGGGAGGGTCTGCAGAGGGGTGGGATGAGAGGAAACGGCCTCAGGTTGTGCCAGGGGAGGTTTAGATTGGATATTGGGAAAAATTCCTTCATGGAAAGGGTTGTCTAGCCATGGCAGAGGCTCCCAGGGAGGTGGTGGAATCCCCATCCCTGGAAGAGCTCAAAACCCTGCATAGATGTGGTGCTCAGGATGGTTCAGTGGTGGGGTTGGCAGTGCTGGGTTAAGGGTTGGAATGGATCATCTCAGAGGGATTTTCCCACCTAAAGGACTCCATGATCCCATCACTCCAGGCTCGGCTGTTGGGTGGGTGGATCCCAACCAGCCCCAGGGCCACCTCCTGACTTGACTGCAGGGGTTGGACTTCGTGGGGCAGCATGGGCGCTGCTGCTACTACTCGGGGTCTTCTCCCAGCACTGGTGGTCGCTTGGCGTCATCAGCCACCAGGTCCTCCCTCAGCCCTTCAGGAGCTCCTTCCTGGACCACAGCCAGAGAAGTTATGTTTGAAATAGGTGAACTGAGCCCCATCGCAATGTCTGGGAGGCGTCTGCTCCTTGGCTGCTCCTTCTCAGCTCCTGCAGTCCTGGACTGCAGCTGGGGAGGCCAGGGAGGAACAGCTGAGGTTCCTCAAGGTTGGACCCATCACGGTGTTGGACCTGCTCTGACTGTGTACCTGCTCCTACCATGGACCCACTCCAGCTGCTCAGCAGCATCAGTCAGGGGCAGCTTTTCGCTGGAGCAGGTCCATGGCTGGAGGAGGTCCATGGCGACAGCAGGTCCGTGGCCACAGGAAGTCCATGGCCACCAGCTCTCCTCTCAGGACCGAGAAGCCGATGGTCAGTTCCCAAGGTCATGTTCCCACCACTGCTGTGGTGGTTCCTGTTGTTCCCTGAGGACACCCAGCCCCAGAGTCAATCGATGGCCAACACCATGATGGGTCCAACCTTGAGGAACCTGAAGGGCCAAGGGAGGACCCGGTGGCTGCTGATGCCAAGCAACCACCAGCGGTGGGAGAAGAACCCGAGCAGCAGCAGCAGCGCCCATGCTGCCCCGTGAAACTGTGGTCCAGCCCCTGGAGTTTCCTCCCACTCCACCCCTTGTTCCTTGGGAGCAGAGCCCAGCACCCACCTCACCACAACCTCCTTTCCAGGAGCTGCAGAGAGCAATGAGGGCTCCCCTGAGCCCCCTGTTCTCCAGAAGAAACCCCTCAGGGCCCTCAGATGCTCCCACAGCCCCTGGGCTCCAGACCCTTCCCAGCTCCGGTCCCTTCTCCAGATGCGCTCCAGCCCCTCAGCGTCCACAACTTTTCCCTTATCCATGAATTGGGTCACCTTGTTGTGGTGTCCTCACCATCCATGAGGGTTTTAACTCCCCATTTCTACACCAATTCCCGTGGAGTCGTTCAACCAAGGGTCAAGTTGATTCTATGGCTTTTGTTAAACAATTCCTTCCTTCACATTATGCACGGCTGTGATCTGAGGAGGCTTCCCTGCCTTGGGCACCATCCTGTCCACGTGTGGTCACGTTGCTTTGTCACTGTAGTCACTTTTCCAGAACATCTCCCCAATCCCACCTGGAATTCTCCTTGGGTAGCGAGGGCATCTTCTCTCCTTTTGCCTCTCCTGCTCCAGACTCCAACGTTACAGACGCTTGTGTGGTCAGAGAGGACCTCGGGGGTCTCCACGTGCTGTGCCACTGGGTTGAGCAAGGCACAGCGACCATGTGCAGGGCTCTGCCGGGAGCCGAGAGCACAGGAACCAGGAACATCTCCCACCTCTCTTCATCCCCTTCCGCTTCTCCTCAGCTTTACTTCTCTCTCTCCATTGGCCTCCCATCCTGTATGGTTGGGAAAAGCAGGGATTGACCAGGATAGAGGAGATGGAAGAGCGGTGGCCGTGTCTCCAGTCCAGCATTGAAGCAGAAATTAGCAAGGGAGAGCAGTGAAGCTCCTTGTCTGTGTCTGTTCCCATCCTTCCCTGCCAGGATGGAAGGATGGACAAGTGGGATCCAAGTCTTCAGGCCAACGTTGAAGCAGGAGCTGTGGAGGGAGAGCCGTGGAGCTCCTTGTCCGTGTCCCTTCCTGTCTCTCCCTTCCAGAATGAAGGAATGGTTGAGTAGGATCCAAGTCTCCAGGCCAGCATTGAAGCAGGAATATAAGAAGGACCTGGAGCTGTTGGAGCGAGGCCAGAGGAGGCCGCGGAGATGAGGCGAGGGCTGGAGCAGCTCCTGTGTGAGGACAGGCTGGGAGAGTTGGGGTTGTCCAGGCTGGAGGGGAGAAGGCTGTGGGGAGACCTTGGAGCAGCTTCCAGTAGGTAAAGGGGCTCCAGGAAACCTGGGGAGGGGCTTTTTCCAGAGGCCTTGAGTGATAGAATGAGAGGGAATGGCTTTAAATTGGAAGGGGGAGATTGAGATTGGACATCAGAAAGAAATTCTTCATGGTGAGGGTGGGAAGGCCCTGGCACAGGTTGTCCCGAGAAGTGGTGGCTGCCCCATCCCTGGAGGTGTTGAAGGCCAGGCTGGATGGGGCCTGGAGCCCCCTGACATGGTGGGAGATGTCTCTGCCCATGGCAGGGGGTGGCACTGGGTGGACTTGGATGTCCCTTGCAACCTAACCCACTCTGTAATGCCATGAGTTGTTGAGGGACAGTAGTGAAGCTCCTTGTCCAGCTGCTCCTGCAGCTTCCAGCAGGGCTTGTGGGTGCAGCGCCACTGCATCCATTGGGTGATCCTGGTGGAAAGGAGAAAGCTGTGACCTCCCATTCCTCTGACCTCCCACTCTCCAGGAAGGACCAGCTGGGTCCAGGCTGGTGGCACCAATCATGGTGTGGCCGCTCGCGCTTCGCTTCACGTGGGGATGCTGACCATCTCGTTCCTCCCTCTGGGATGAGAACTTGGCACCTGTTGGACCAGGGAAGGGCTGGAAGGAGTCTTCCGGTGCTTTCTCTCCTGGGCCTGTGGTCGCTGGTGGGAGCTGAGCAGAGGAACCCCCTGGTGATGCTGCTCCAGTCCCACCACTGGGAAGGGCATCAGCTCCAATGCTCTGAGCTTCTAGACCAGATCCCATCGTGATCTGTGGGGATGGAGCGCATGGCAGGGTTGGTTTTGGGGAGTGGGAGGGAGCTGCTGGCTGCGAGCAGAGCCAAACATGGCCATGTGGTCCAGGGCCACCAATGGCCACCGGTGCCTCTGGACCTGCGAGATCCGTGCTGAGCGCTTCCTGCTGCCAAGTGGATCGGGATCCAGTCCCTCCAGTCCTGCCTCTGCCTGCGGCACTGGGTGACCATCATGTCCCTGGGGTTGCTCATCACATCTCTAGGGTTGCCCACCACATCCTTAGGGTTGCCCACTGCATCCTTGGTGTTGCCCAGTGCAGCCCTGGAGTGGCCCTCTGCTTCTTCAGGGTTGCCCAATGCATCCCACAATTCCCCACCACATCCCTGGTGTTGCCCATCCCATCTCTAGGGTTGCCCATGCCTTCCTCAGGGTTGCTCAGTGCATCCCTGGGTTTGCCCATCACATCTCTAGGGTTGCCCCCTGCATCGTCAGGGTTGCCTAGTGCACCCCTGGGATTGCCCATCTGTTCTCCAGGATTGCCCAGTGCATCTCATGGCTGCCCCCCCCACATCTCTGCGGTTACCCAGCACATCCCCTAGATTGCCCCCCTATCCCTGAGGTTGCCCATCACATCTCTAGGGTTGCCACTGCATCCCTGGGGTTGCCCACCTCATCCCTGAGGTTGCCCATCACATCTCTAGGGTTGCCACCGCATCCCTGGGGTTGCCCACCTCATCCCTGGGGTGCCACCACATTCCTTGGGTTGCGCATCACATCTTTAGGGTTGCCCGCCCCTTCTCCAGGGTTGCCAAAAGCATCCCACAGTTGGCCAATGCATCCCTGGGTTTGCCCCCTGCGTTCTCATGGTTGCCCCCCGCATCCCTGCCGGCTGCTGCTGCATCCGCGTGCGCATGGGTTTGGTCGCGTGTCCCCGGGACTGCCATATTGTTGCCGCTGATACCGTCTCTTTCTCCCGTCTTCACTGCAGAGATTTGACCCGCTGCGACTCCGACCCCTCCATCCCTCACCTGAGCGACCACCAGCGCGTGCCCAGCTCGGTGCCCAAGCTGCTGCCCGCTCGCCCCACCCTGCTGACCCGCTCGGTCGAGGACGCCACCACCTCAACCCCCAATGGCAGCAGCCGGGCGGCAGAACCCAGTGCCACCATCGCTGCCGCTGCCGAGAGCCCCGCGGTGACCAAGAAGATGATGACGATGACGAACCACGGCATGGAGAAGTCCTCCAGCCTGGGGGAGATCAGCCACCCGGTGCCTGCCAGGCACGGCCACTCAGAGTCGTCGCGCTCGCACAGCCCCAGCTCCACCGACCCCGACACCCCCTCCCCGGTCTCTGATGGCCGAGCTGGCAGCACCAAGAGCACGCGCATCCCACAGCTGGCGGCCAAGAAGAGCGGGGGGGACGAGGACGGCAGCCTAACGGGCGACGAGGTCGAGCCCGGGCAGAGCAAGAAAAAGTTCCCCCTAAAGATATTCAAGAAGCCCAAGAAGTAGGGAGAGAAGGAGCTGGGGGGATGAGAAACCCAGCCTGGTGCAGTCGCGCACCCAGGAATGCCGCTGCCCTCCCCTCCGCCCCCTCCGAGTGGCAGTGGGAGAAGAAATATTTAAACTTATTTATTTCCCGAGCTCTAAAGGAAAAACCAACTCAACACCAACCCCAAAGCCGCTGAGCGCTGCCCCAAGAGAACGGCGCCCGCTCTCCGCTTCCAACCGCGCATTCCCGGCTTCGCTCTGCATGGCTTCCAGTTACTCCGGCCTCGGCTCCGCCACGCATTGGCCTTCGCTTTCAACATGGGTTTAGGGTTTTTTTAATTTTGGGTTTTTTTATTATTCTTATTTTTTTGTTTTTTTTTGTTTTGTTTTTTCTCTCCCGGTTCTTCTGTTTCTTCCCAAGCTCCGCACAGGGTGGTGGGAGCACGCGGAGCAGGGATGGACGCTCCGTGCTCACCTCCCGGAGCAACGCTGGGGCACGTTTCCTCCTCGTTCCCATGGCTCAGGGATCAGGAAGGGGAGCAGCTGCCTGGTTGCTCTCGATGTGCAGGAGCACCTCAAGTCTGCCCTCGCTGGTACTCGTGCATCACAGTGCTTCTGCCCTCATCCTGCTTCCCGCTTGCTCCGGAGTCGGAAGGAGACGGGCTGGGACAGAGCTGCCCACACACCCGGCCATGGCACCGCTGGAGCCGCATGCTGGTCCGGGAGCTGCTGGAGCATCACCAAGATCCATGTGTGGTGCTGGCATGAAGGAGCTCACGGATGGTCCTGTCTTCGCTCCCAGCATCCCTGGATCTGCACAGCGCGATCGGAGCCCGCGGCAGCTCCTCCACGCCCGGGGCTCTGGCTCCCTGGGATGAGGAGTGGGGATGGAAGTGATGGAGGAGATGGAGGGAAGGGATAGATGCAGCCGCACACAGAGGGAGTCCCAGGCGTGGGGTCCATTCCTGGGTCCAGGTTTGGCGGTGCCGGAGGGTGGGAGCGGCACAGCAGGGCTCTCCCAGGCGGGGGGGTCGCATCCTGCTGCCCAGAGCCCTCGACTCAGCACGTGTCCCCCATCGCAGCCCAGGAGGTGGTGGCTGTGTGGGATGAGCCCTGCTCCGTCCTGGGATGAGCCCAGCTGTGTCCTGAGATGAGCTGTGCTCTGGCCCAGTGTGAGACCATTCCCAGGGATGAGCCCTGCCCTTTCCCAGGGCGAGCTTTTCTCCATCCTAGGATTAGACCAGCTCAATTCCCGGAGATAAGCTCTGCTCCATCCCAGAGTGAGCCATTGCCATTCCCCAGGGATGAGTCCTCCTCCATCCTGGGACAAACCCTGCTGCATCCCAGAACGAGCTCATTCCCAGGGATGAGCACTTCCCTAGGAGTGAGACCTGCTGTATCCTGGGGTGAGCTCTGCTCCATCCCAGGATGAGCCCATTCCCAGGGATGATCTCTGCTCCATCGAGGTGTGAGCCTTTCCACAGGGATAAGCCCTGCTCCATCCCCAGGGATGAGTCCTGGGGCGAGTCCATCCCTGCTCTGTCCCTTCTCCAGGGATGAGTCCTTCACCATCCCAGGATGAGCCCTGCTGTCCCCAGGGATGAGCTCTGCTCCTTCTCAGCACAATCGCATTCCCAGGAATGGGCACTTCCCCAGGGACAAGCCGCACTCCATACTGGGGTGAGCTTTACTCCATCCCAGGATGAGCCGTTCCCCAGGGATGAGTTCTGGGGTGAACCCATTCCTAAAGATGACCCCTGCTCCATCCCAGGATGAGTCATTCCCCAGGGATGAGTCCTGCTGCATCCTCAGGGATGAGTCAAGGGGTGAGTCCCTAGGGATGAGACCTGCTCTGTCCTGGGGGTCAACTCTTCCCCAGGGATGAGCCCTGCTGCATCTCCAGGGATGAGCCCTTCCCTAGGGATGAGTCCCAGGGTAAACCCATTCCCATGGACAAGCCCTGCTCCATCCTGGGATGAGCCCTGCTCCATCCCTGGGGGTGAGCTCTGCTCCATGGACAAACCCTGCTCCATCCCTAGGGATGAGCCCATTCCCAGGACAAGCCCCTCTCCATCCTGCAGCCACCCCAGCCCCCTCCGGCTGCAGCCTCCGGTGCTGGCACTGGGGGAGCCCCCGGCTGCTCCTGCCACTGCCTGTCCTGATGCGACCCCGGAGCTCCCATCATCCTTGGGGTCCCACCACCTCTTCCATCCCAGTCCCCCAGGTGCTGCCTTTCCAGAACATTCTGAGCAGGGAAGCTGCTCCTGGAGGTTGCCCCAGTGTCCCACCTGCAGAGGAGGAGGCGCATCCAGACGAGGAAGCAGGGTGGGACGTGGGGTTGTGCCGGGACCTCACTTTGTGCCAGAGAAACGCTTCGGCGCGAGCCGAGGATGTGCGAAGGGTGAGGGGGCGGGGTTGTCCCATAGGGCTTTGTTCAACAGTTGCGCTGTTGCCTTGGGAGAAGTGGGAGATCCCTCCAAACCCGACCAAGTGCCTGCATTTCCCCTCGTGGTGGCGGAGACCTGGGGATGCTTCTGGAGAAGGGGCTGGGATCCACCCACCGGCGGCTGTGGACGTGTCTGCCGACTCTTGGTTCATTTCGGTTTATTTTTTTGGGTCATTTCATAAAACTTTTAAATCCAATAAAGCATGTAGTCTATTTTAAGAGTCAGGGCCTGCTGCTCCCTTCTTCTTTGGCTTCTTCTTCTTCTCCTTTTCTCCTTCTTCTTCTCCTTCTTTTTCTTCTTCTTCTCCTTCTCCTTCATCCCCTTCTTCTTCTCTTTCTTCTCCTTCACCTCATTCTTCTGCTTCACGTCCTTCTCCTTTTTCTCCTTTAACTCCTTCTTTTTCACCTTCCCACTGCAAACCCAAGGTCCCATGAGGAATGTTGTGACCTGGACCCAACCGAGTCTGCAGAGCATCAAGAGAATCATTGAATGGTTTGGGATGAAAGGGACCTCAAAGCCCATCCAGTTCCAAGCCCTGCCATGGGCAGGGACACCTCCCGCTGGATCAGGGTGGTCACGACCCCAGAGGAGGCCACGAAGCTACTGAGGGGTTTAGAGGGGAAGCGTGTGAGGAGCAGCTGAAATCACTTGGTCTGCTCGGCCTGGAGGAGACCTCATCGTGGTCTGCAGCTTCCTCACATGGGGAGGAGGAGGAGCAGGTGCTCAGCTTTTCTCTCTGGACCTGAGAGAATGGCAGGAAGATACACCGGGGGAAGGTTAGGTTGGACATCAGGAGAATGTTCTTCCCCAAGAGGGACTGGAGCACTGGAACAGCTCCCAGGGAAGCACTCACAGCCTGACAATATTCCAGAAAGATTTGGCCAAGGCTCTCAGCCCCACGGGGTGAACACTGGGGTGTCCTGTGGGACAGGAGTTGGACTTGGTCCTTGTGGGTCCCTTCCAAGTCAGGACACTCCATGGTTCTATGAGTCCATGGCTGGATGTGATGATCTCAAAAGTGTTTTCCAACCAAATGATTCTAGGACCTTGATGAGATGGGTCGGGTTGGGTTCTTCTGGACATCTGTGTGGTCCAGCCTGGAGAGACCGACCAAGCCTCCCCCAGGGTAAATCCAAATTCAATGTTTGTTTTGGACAGAACCAAAAGCAGAGCTCGATATGCAATCAGGACAAGAACTTGGAGATGGTGGCTTCTCAAAGATCTCCATCTTCAAGGATCAGAGTCTGGGTTCTGAACACACGTCAAAATTCCCAAAGACATCACCACAAAACTCAGATTTGACCCAAAAATTTGAAGGAAAAGGGGAAGAAAATGTGCAGTAGAATAAGGTGAAGAATGAGAGGAGAACAAAGCAGAGAGAGAAAAGTAAGATAAGCAGCAGGCAAAAGAAAAAGCAGTCACCACACCAGAGAAGCACAGAGGTTCCTCAGGAAATCCTGGTCCAGCAGCAATTCATGGAATCATGGAATAGTTTTGGTTGGAAGGGACCTCAAACCCCATCCACTCCCAACCCTGCCATGGGCAGGGACACCTCCCACTGGGTCAGGGGGCTCCAAGCCCCACCCAACCTGGTCTTCAACACCTCGAGGGATGGGGCAGCCACCACTGCTCTGGGCAGCCTGGGCCAGGGCCTCTCCACCCTCACAGCAGAACATTTCTTCCCAAGATCTCATCTCAATCTCCCCTCTTTCAGCTCAAAGCTGTTCCCCCTCGTCCCATCCCTGCACTCCCAGATCAAGAGCCCCTCCCCAACTTTCCTGGAGTCCCTTTCCCTACTGGAAGCTGCTCTAAGGTCACCCCACAGCCTTCTCCTCTCCAGCCTGGGCAACCCCAACTGTCCCAGCCTGGCCTCGGACAGGAGCTGCTCCAGCCCTCGCAGAATCTCCGTGGCCTTCTCTGGCCTCGCTCCAACAGCTCCAGGTCCTTCCTGTGCTCAGGACTCCAGAGCTGGACCCAGGGCTCCAGGTGGAGTCTCCCCAGAGCGGAGCAGAGGGGCAGAATCCCCTCCCTCCCCTCTGGTCCCACTGCTTTGGGTGCAGGACATGGTTGGGATGGGGCTTGGAGCATCTTGATACAGTGGGAGGTGGAACTGGGTGAGCTCTGAGGTCCCTTCCAACCCAAGCCATTCCATGGTTCCATGATATCAAACACGGGTTCAGCAGAATCAGTCCTTTTCAACCAAGGACTCTTTGCAGGGTGGGGATGGGCTGTGAAGCGCCCAGGGATCTTCTGGGCTGGTGACCCCTCCAAAAGGCAGCGTAAAGGCCTTATGGGGTGACTGCAATCGTATCTACGTCAGGAGCAAAAAGGAAGCCCATCATGGGAGAAAACCAAAGCAAGAGTCATTCTGCTTGGTCATTGTTGTCACCTTCACCTCACGCCATCACCCAGAGTGTGGCTGTTGTCCTGGTTCCATGCAAAGTCCTGCATCTTGCAGGAGAGACCCTCAAAATCGAGCAGTCTCTACAAATGAAGATGTTTCTGGGTTAAGGAATTAACTGTAATTAAATCCAAAAGAGGGAAATGGAAGAGGTGTTTTTATCTTAGGTGTTTTTGGTGTGCTTGTTTATGGTAGAACTTTGGTAGAGCTTTCTGATAGAGTTGGCCCCCGGGCAACTGAGGGACCAGAGCTGGGAAATCAGCATCGCATGCTATGAGGCACAGAATGACCAGGAGATGGAGGATAAGACTCTTCCACCCACATTTTCTCCTCCCAGATGGGGTCCTTCTTAAACACTCAAGATACCCACGATTTCCTCTGTAGCCACAGAGAAGCCCATGCCTTTGTTCCTCTGAGCAGCTCAGCTCATGACTCAGGGCCTCCACCTCACTCTCCTGGTTTGTTCATTTGGCCAACGCCCTCAGCGCCACGGGGTGAATGTTGGGGGTGTTCTGTGCAGGGACAGGAGCTGGACCCGATGGTCCTTGTGGGTCCCTTCCAGCTCAGCTCATTCTATGATATCAGGAACCAGTGAGCACGGATGCTTTGCTCCAGCCAGGGTTCTCCAAGATCTGGAGTGGAGGTGAAGGTTGCACAGCCACAGGACCCTTGTTTCTTGTTGCTACATTTCCTTCCAAACCCTTCCTCTCGTGGTTTATCTTGTCGCCCTGATCTCCCAGCCGTGCGAGAGGGGAGGAGGTTGGGTTTCCTCTGCAGCCGTTAAACCCGAGACAAACAGCCATGTCCTCGTAAAGCGGAACAACTGCTCCACCTACTCCTGGGTCTTCATGGAAGAGTGAGTCCACCACAAAGTAGGAGAACTTGAGGGTGAAGATCTGCAAGCGTAGCCTAGGCTGGGCTCAGGCTCAAAATGTTGAGTCTTGTCCTTCTGCAGACCTTCTCAATGAGACAGAGAAGATTTGTTCAATGAAACAGAGGAACTTCTTTCAATAAAATAGAGACAAGCCCCAAATCTATTCCCATTTCAAAAAATTCCTCTCCAGGATGAGCCCCCCGGGAGCTCCTTAGGCCACCAGCCTCCACGCAGTGCTCCTGAGAGAGATCTGGTTGCCCTACTGAGCACCTTCAAAGCAAACCTTGGTGCTGCAGGATAAATAACGGCCATTTTTGGTCTAAATCTGAACATAATTGAAGCCCCTTATGTGGGAAGGGGCAGAAGTGATGAATAACTGAACCTCCAGCCACTCCATGCCACCAAAGCTTCTGAAATCTCCTTCTGCGGGCCACGGGACTGTCCCCAGCCGAAGGGTGAGGTGCTCGTTGGATGGTTGCACCCTCAGGGTGCAAAACCCGAAGCTTCCGTTGCGGTGACGTGTTCACCCCAGCTTCCCGTTTCCCACGGCAGAGACGAGGCCACGCGGTGCTTGGCTGCTCAGTACCGTCCCCTGCGGGCGGGTGGGCTTCTCGGGGTGGGGAGGTGCTTCACAAGCTCTGTGCAGACAAGGGAGATGCTGTCAACCATAAATGAGAGGTGTTACAACATTGTTACAGACCCAAAAGCACCAGAGCTACTGCTCAGTGATGGTTTCCCATTCCAAGAAGGTTCATGGAGTCACTGATGACATTTTGAGATGGATGATGGAACAGAATAATGGAATTACAGAATCATTTGAGTTGGAGAAGACCTTTAACATCATTGAGACCAACCCTTTACCCAACACTGCCAACCCCACCAGCAAACCTCTCCCCAAGTGCCATGGCCACATGCCTTGAATCCTTCAGGGATGGGGACACCCCCAACGCCCTGGGCAGCCTCTGCCAGGGTTGGACAACCCGTTCCATGATGGAATTTCTCCCAGTGTCCAACCTAAACCTCCCATGGCACAACCTGAGGCCGTTTCCTCTCGTCCCACCCCTTGTTCCTTGGGAGCAGAGCCCAGCACCCACCTCACCACAACCTCCTTTCCAGGAGCTGCAGAGAGCTATGAGGGCTCTCCTCAGCCTCCTCTTCTCCAGAACAAACTCCCCAGGGCCCTCAGCTGCTGCTCTTTTCCAGTCTAAACAGACCCCAGTGTTGCCCAAAAACTTAGAATCGTGAACTGGTCTGAGTTGGAAGAGACCTTAAAGAGCATAGAACCATGGTACCATGGAAAGGCTTGGGTGGGAAGGGACCTCCAAGCCCATCCAGTCCCACCCCCTGCCATGGGCAGGGACCCCTCCCACTGGGTCAGGGGGCTCCAAGCCCCGTCCAATCTGGCCTTCAGCACCTCCAGGGATGGGGCAGCCACCACTGCTCTGGGCAGCCTGGCCCAGGGCCTCCCCAGCCTCAGCCTGAAAAATTTCTTCCTGATGTCCAATCTAAATCTTCCCCTACCAGTTTAAAGCCGTTCCCCCTCATCCCATTTCTCCAGGCCCTTGGAAAAAGCCCCTCCCCAGGTTTCCTGGAGCCCCTTTCCCTACTGGAAGCTGCTCTAACGTCTCCCCACAGCCTTCTCCTCTCCAGCCTGGACAACTCCAACTCTCCCAGCCTGGCCTCCTACAGGAGCTGCTCCAGCCCTCGCAGCATCTCCGTGGCCTCCTCTGGTCTCGCTCCAACAGCTCCAGGTCCTTCCTGTGCTCAGGACTCCAGAACTGGACCCAGGGCTCCAGGTGGGGTCTCCCCAGAGCGGAGCAGAGGGGCAGAATCCCCTCCCTCCCCTCTGGTCCCACGGCTCTGGGTGCAGCCCAGGACAGAGTTGATTTCTGGGCTGGGGGCACTTGTTGTGGCTCATGAGGAGCTTCTCCTCCCCCAGCACCCCAAGTCCTTCTCCCCAGGGCTGCTCTCGATCACATCGTCCCCATGCCATTTTGATACCGGGGTTGTTCCCACCCAGGTGCAGAACCTTCCACTGTCCTGGTTGAACCTCATGAGGAAAACTCCCAGAAAATTCATGCATGTTCATAACCCACAACGGCCGCCTCATCCTTTACCACGCCCCAAAGTCCTGAATTAATTATTCCACAATTTTATGTGATCCTGAGCAGTTGTTCCACAATTCCTTACTAATGAACTTCTGATGGACTTTTGCTAATTAGGTATTACTATCACCTCGTTAGTCCTTGCATTTCTCAGTTATCACATCCTTGTTCAGCTCATCTGATTCACCCACCTATTTTTGATCTTAAATTTGCCCCATGGTGCCCATTCAAGGTTAATTTTGCTAAAAAGACAATAAATTTAATCAAATATCTCCTTATTTTCATAAGAAATAGGGAAATTGTCTCCTTTTTCCTAAGAAATTGGAAAAGTGTCCTCTGTTTTGATAATAACTGTAGGGAACTCAAACTCATCTGCAATCCAGGTTTCAGCTCCTGTTAAAAGTCTTTGACTTCGAAGCCTTTTGGAGTTTTATAATTTCATGATTTTATGATTTAATGAATTATTTCAGCCCCAAAAGAAGGGAACACGCAGGATTTCTGAGGTGCCCACACACCAGGACCATGAGAGGGACCCCTAAACCAGAGGGGTCTCTCCATGCCCCAAACCATGGGAGGGACCTCCAAAGCAGAGGGGTCCCCCCAAACCAGGGCCATGGAAGGGACTCCCAAAGAAGAGGGGACCCCTCCACACCAGGAGCCACAGGAGGGACCCCCAGAGCAGAGGGAAACACCCCCAACCCCAGCTGTGAGAGGGACCCTCAAAGCAAAGGGTCCCATCCTCTCACACCAGGAGACGTGAGAGGGATCCCACCTCAAGGTAATGGCTCTGTGTGAGGCAGGGGAACTATGGGACCGCCGCTCCTTTGCCAGATCGCGTTAATTACTGTAATTAGGCTTTGCTTTATTTCAATTGCTATTGTTATGGCTGTAGCGCCTTTTTTTTTTTTTAGGACGTTTTGTCCCTGCGCAGCCGCCGTACTTGGCGCCCTCGCTCTGCCGCGCGCCGCCCTTTCCCGCGCGTCCCTGGCCAGTGGTTCCCGCCGCCGCCATCTTGGAACCGGGCAAGCGGCGCGGGCTTCCCTGTAAAGTAGGGTGTTTTTCAGGTAAAAGAAGGGTAAAGGAGGGAATGGAGGAGGAAAAGAGTCTCCGATAATGGTGCGAAAAGAGAGATGAAGGTGTGGAGGTGAGGCAAAAGGGCCGTGAAGGAGGCGATACCCGGAGCCAAGATGGCGGAGTCGTCGTCAGGCGAGGGGCCGGACGATACGGCGGCGCGGAGGGGTCAGTGTGCTTGGCGGGAGCAGCGAGCGCAGGGAGCGGCGCCATGCACGTCGTGAAGAGGGGTGAGGGGGGTCTGAGGGGGCACCCCAGTGCTTTGAGGGTCCTGGAGTTGGAGGGGGGGACCCCAATGCTTTACGGGTTCCTCTCACAGCGCCTTGTTTGGGGGAGACCCCTGTGCTTTGGGGATCTTGGAGTGGGGGCAGAGGTCCCCTCTGCTTTGGGGTCCCTCTCGGCTGGGGGTTTGGGGGGATCCCTCTGCTTTGGGGGTCCCTCTCATTGCCCCTGGGGTGGGGGGACCCCTTTGCTTTGAGAATTTTGGAGGGGGAGGAGGGGACCCCTCTGCTTTGGGGTCCCTCTCTTGGCTGTGGGTTTGGGGGGCCCTTCTGCTTTGCGGGTCCTGGGGTGGAGGAAGGGTCCTCTAAGTTTTGGAGGTCCCTCTCATGGCCCTCTACTTCGGGGGTCCCTATCAGCTCCTGGTGTGAGGGGACCCCTTAGCTTTGTGGAGTCTCTTATGGCTGGGGGTGGGGGGACCCCTGTGATTTGGGGGTCTCTCTCATGGCTATGGTTTGGGTGGGGGTACCTGTGTCCGAATGGGTTCTCATGTCTGTGCCCCCTCCTTTTTCTTGCAGATGGACGCCAGGAGCGCGTCATGTTTGACAAGATCACCTCACGCATCCAGAAGCTCTGCTACGGCCTCAACGCCGACTTTGTTGATCCTGTGAGTGTCCTTTTCCACCTTCTCCTCTTCTCCTGACCTCCCATCGGTATGGTTTTCCCTGCTGGGAGCCCGCAGTGGGATCCCACTGTTCCCACTTCCTCTCCATGGTGAAATCCACGTGTGGTGGCTGTAAAGAAGCTCTTGGGAAACTCCTGCATGATTTCTTTCTTCTAATTCTTTGTATTCCCTGGACAATTCCTTGTATTTTCAGGATAATTCTTTGTATTCCCAGGATTTTTACTTCCCAGAGCCACTCTGAGGCTCCTGAGGGAAATCAGTTCACCTGTTACTGCCCCAAACCTTGTGGGAGCTCTTGAACTTCTTGTCCTTTAAGAAGAGTTCTTTGTTGTTCCACATCGTGTTTGGGTGGGTTGCTCGCAGGTTCAAACCCCAAAGCCTGGGCAATCCTACATGGAGAGGGAATCCCGATCCTTTCTCCGCACAACGAGGGGCCCTTTCCGTCACATTCCTGGTGTTATAACTTTCATAGAATCATTTGCTTGGAAAAGACCTTGGAGATCAAGTCCAGCCATCCTGGTCCATCACTGAACCATCCCTGAGCACCTCATCTGCCTGGCTTTTGAGCCCCTCCAGGGGGCTTCCCCCCGCCCCTGCCCTGGGAGCCTCTGCCAGGGCTTCTCCACTGTTTCCAGGAAGGAATTTCTCCCAGTGTACAATCTAAACCTCCCCTGGGGCAACCTGAGGCCATTTCCTCTCGTCCCACCCTTTTTTCCTTGGGAGCAGAACCCAGCACCCACCTCACCACAACCTCCTTTCCAGGAGCTGCAGAGAGCGATGAGGGCTCCCCTCAGCCTCCTCTTCTCCAGAACCCCCCCAGGGCCCTCAGACACTCCCACAGCCCCTGGGCTCCAGACCCTTCCAAGCTCCAGTCCCTTCTCCGCACGTGCTCCAGCCCCTCAAGAGCTTTCTTGGAGTGAGGGGCCCAAACCTGAGCCCAGGATTCGAGGTGCTGAGTGCAGGGGGACGATCCCTTCCCTGCTCCTGCTGCCAGCCCAGGGCTGAGCCAAGCCAGGTGCTGGTGGCCTTCTTGGCGACCTGGGCCACTGATGGCTTGGGTTCAGCTGCTGTTGACCAGCACCTCCAGGTCCTTTTCCACCAGCAGCTTTCCAGTCGCTCCTCATAAGATTTGAAGCTTCCTTTGGAGTTTCAACTCTCTGCACCAGGTGCTTGTTCGATCTCACTTTATTTTTCCTCTGAACTTCACCGCCGCTCTCTTGTGGCCTTCAGGAACAGCAGAGAAAAAGCTGTTTGTGATTTCAGGTTGTTTCTCCTTCCTCCTCCGCTCTCCCTTCTGCCCCAGCGCTGCTTTCAAAGCTCAGGAACCAACGCTTCACCAGGGATGTTCAATGTTCCCTTGGCTTCCTTGTCTAACCCATGAGTAGTTCCGCCTGTAGAGAAGCGTTTCTGGTGTCTGGAACAGCTGAAATGCCTGTATGTTTTCCTCAACCCACTCTGGAATTTCCCCTCTCCAGGCACAGATCACCATGAAGGTGATCCAGGGGCTCTATAGTGGTGTCACCACAGTGGAGCTGGACACGCTGGCTGCTGAGACGGCCGCCACTCTCACCACCAAGCACCCCGACTATGCCATCCTGGCTGCCCGGATCGCTGTGTCCAACCTGCACAAGGAGACGAAAAAGGTGTTCAGCGGTGAGTGTCCACACGGCGAGCGGTGGGAGAAGGGGTGGGAGGTCAGGGGATGGAAACATGGACATCTTGTTCTTAAATAGAAGTTCTGGTGTACCTGGAGTAACTGAAAATGCTACACAGATGGAAACAGTGAGAGGTCCCTCACTCAGAGGGAGGTGACACCAAACTGTGTGGGAGTGTGGATCTGCTGGAGGGCAGGAGGGCTCTCCAGAGGGACCTGGGCAGGCTGGATCCATGGGCTGTAAGGCAAGAAGGCTCTGCAGAGGCACCCAGCCAGGCTGGATCCATGGGCCAAGGGCAGGAAGGCTCTGCAGAAGGACCTTCTGCCCAGCTTAATCTCATCCATGAAATTCCTGAGGGTTCCCTCCATCCCTTCATCCCCACAACAGTTGGTACCTCCAGCTCTGTCGATGTCCTCCTGAAACCTCTTTCTCTTGCAGATGTGATGGACGACCTCTACAACTACGTAAACCCTCACAACGGGAAGCACTCACCCATGATCTCCAAAGAAACTCTAGACATCGTTTTGGCCAACAAAGATGTACGTAAATGCTTTTTTTCACTTCCAGGTTTTAAAAATTCAATGAACTTGTGCAGACGATTTATTTTTCAGCAGCCATGAATGTTTTAGGACAAAGAGCTGGTGTGGAAATCAGTGCGGATGGTGACAGCTCTGTTTAGGGGAGTTTAAAGGAGAAGGAACAGGAATTTCCTTCCTGTAAGGAAGTTTCTGTAGCCAAATGCCTTTTCTTGGGTGCCCTTGTAGCCATGTTCAGCACCACTAGTTAGTGTGAGAACAGCCACCTTTGAGAAAAGAAAAGGCTCCAAGGGGACCTTAGAGCAGCTTCCAGTAGGGAAAGGGGCTCCAGGAAAGCTGGGGAGGGGCTCTGGATCAGGGAGTGCTGGAACAGGACGAGGGCAACAGTTTTGAGCTGCAAGAGGGGAGATTGAGATGAGATCTTGGGGAGAAATGTTTTACTCTGAGTGTGGGGAGCCCCTGGCCCAGGTTGCCCAGAGCAGTGGTGGCTGCCCCATCCCTGGAGGTATTGAAGGCCAGGTTGGGTGGGGCTTGGAGCCCCCTGATCCAGTGGGAGGGGTCCCTACCCATGGCAGGGGGTGGAACTGGATGGGCTTTGAGGTCCCTTCCAACACAACCCATTCTATGACTCCTACCAAAGCGCAGACAGCGGCTGCACACGGTGCCTGGAGAAACCTCTTAGAAGTGTGCATTGACTCTTTGGAGCTGCGTGCTCTTCCCCACCCCATTTTCTCTGATCTGAGGTCAATTCCACTGCACCTTCGAGGCCAGAAGTGCCCAATGATGATGACATTGTCCCACCTTGATGTGAGGCATGAAGAATCTGGTTGTAAATGTTACCTTTTCTCTGCTGTTTCCCCTCAGCGCCTCAATTCTGCCATCATTTATGACAGAGACTTCTCCTACAACTACTTTGGCTTTAAGGTAACGAGCCTGTTACTCACTTGTGCTAATGAACACTGTGGTCTTGATGTCGCTCCAGGGCTGAGCTCATTGGGAAGGGTGGGAATGGTTGCAGAATCACCTCAATGTGGGCAAGGGAAGCACTGGAGCGGTGGAATGTCAGAGGGACTGTGAAAAGGAAGGAGAGCCCGCAGGAAGCAGATGCCAACAGGGCAAATCACAAATGTTCTCCTTAGCTCTGTTGTGAACCCTGGGCTGATGTGGTGGTTTGGCTGCTGGGCTGGGAGAGTGACATGGGATCGTGGGGAGAAAATCCTTATGGTGAGGGGGGGAGGCCCTGGTCCTGGTTGCCCAGAGAGGTGGTGGCAGCCCCATCCCTGGACGTGTTGAAAGCCAGGTTGGATTGGGCTTGGAGCCCTCATCCAGTGGGAAGGGTCCCCTGCCCATGGCAGGGAGTGGGACTGGATGGGCTTTGAGGTTCCGTCTAACCTAAAATATTCAATAATTCCAAGAGCTTGCCGATGTGCCACAGGGCTGGAACTGAAATGCTTTGAGGTCCCTTCCAACCCAACCCATTCCATGATTCCAAGGGCTGGCCCATGTGCCAGGGGGTAGGAACTGGATAGTCTTTAAGGTCCACCAAACCCTTCCATGATTCCATGACTTGTGAGGTTTTTGGTCATTAATTACTTCGCATCCTGTGCTGTTAGCAAGAGGAGGAGCTCAGGGCTGTTTCTTCTGTGGAATTTGGGAGAAGGAGCAGAAGGTGCTGGAGTCTTCAGTTGGGATGCTTTTTCTACTGAAATCTTCCCATCTACTAAAATGCTTTCTCTCTTCTTAAAGACTCTGGAACGCTCCTACTTGCTGAAGATCAACTCGAAAGGTAAGAACTATTTCCATCAGCTCCTCCTGGCCACGTCTTCTTTGAGTGGGAGATTGGACTGGAGACCTCCCGAGGTTCCAACCTGAATTCTTCTCTGATTCCGTGAACACCACGGCTCAAGCAGCCGCTGGTGCGTTGTTGGCGAGTGCTGTGACCTCTGTGTAGGTTCCTGTCCTACTGATGTTCCTTCTCCTCCTTTACTCTCTGCGTTCAGTCGCGGAGCGTCCCCAGCACATGTTGATGAGGGTGTCGGTGGGGATCCACGGCAACAACATTGACGCTGCCATCGAGACATACAACCTGCTCTCCGAGAGGTGGTTCACCCACGCCTCGCCCACGTTATTCAATGCTGGCACCAACCGCCCTCAGCTCTCCAGGTACTGTTAGCTTTCAGGCTTGCTTCCTGAGTAATGGACAAGGGTCAAGCTTTGGAGACGGGGTCTGTTTAAAGGGAACGTCTTTCACCACTTCTAAAAATAGCAGCGTTGTCTCTGGGGTTCTTTCAGGACGTTGTTTTGGGAAGCTGCTGTAAAAAACTCCATCTCTAGTGTAGACTTTGGGGAAAACCTGCCAGGATTCTGTAAGCTTCAGCACAGGAAGGACCTGGAGCTGTTGGAGCGAGGCCGGAGGAGGCCATGGAGATGCTGTGAGGGCTGGAGCAGCTCCTGTACGAGGACAGGCTGGGAGAGTTGGGGTTGTCCAGGCTGGAGAGAAGGCTATGGGGAGACCTTAGAGCAGCTTCCAGTAGGGAAAGCGGCTCCAGGAAAGCTGGGGAGGGGCTCCTGATCAGGGAGTGCAAGGATGGGATGAGGGGAACGGTTTTGAGCTGAAAGAGGGGAGATGGAGATGAGATCTTGAGAAGAAATGTTTTGCTGTGAGAGTGGGGAGGCCCTGGCCCTGGTTGCCCCGAGCAGTGGTGGCTGCCCCATCCCTGGAGGTATTGAAGGCCAGGTTGGGTGGGGCTTGGAGCCCCCTGATCCAGTGGGAGGTGTCTCCCTGCTCATGGCAGGGGGTGGGACTTGGTGGGCTTTGAGGTCCCTTCCAACCCAAACCATTCCACGATTTTTTGAGGTGTTTCCAGGCTGTGTTTTATCTCAAAGTTCTTACATCCCTGCTCGTGTGTAAAAAGCACAAACTAAATCCTGGTCGTCGTTTTCTGAAATTTTCTCAGACCAGCAACTGTGTTTTATTTGCCCGACACAGGTGTTGGTAAAACAACTGTTCCTCGTGGTGGATCCCAAAACTCTCCTCTCTTCCCTTTCACAACCTCTGGTTTTGCTTCGTTCATTTCCTTTTCCCAACCGGCTGAAAGTTTGGTCTCCACCCTTATCTGCAGCGCTGGTGAAACCCATCTTGACTTCTTTTGCTTTAATCTTTGTGTTTGTGTTGTGTAGCTGCTTCCTGCTCTGCATGAAGGACGACAGCATTGAGGGCATCTATGACACCCTCAAGCAGTGCGCGCTCATCTCCAAGTCTGCCGGTGGGATCGGCCTTGCTGTGAGCTGCATCCGAGCCACGGGAAGCTACATCGCTGGGGTGAGCGTGCAGATGGTGCTCCCAGCAGAGTTGAACCTGCTGGGCTCTGGGAACGTTGATGTTCCCGTTCCCAAATCCATCCTGCAGCCACTGAGTTGGTTTAACGCTGCTGTCAATCTGGGCTCAACTGTCCTTCCCTTGTCAGTCCACTCTAAGGCAAACAGGTTGGTTTTCCTTGGTGGCTTGGCTTTCGGATAGAAGACTTTCCAAAAAGACGACTTTACAGCCAAACAATTCCAACTTATTCATGTGTTGGAACCTACAAACACGCTCAGGGACTTGTGCATTAGCCTCTTCCTTTCTCTATGTCCAACTGGTCAAGATCTTTAGGTGGGAAGATGCTGGCCCAGGGTGCCCGGAGCAGTGGTGGCTGCCCCATCCCTGGAGGTGTTGAAGGCCAGGTTGGATGGGGCTTGGGGCCCCCTGACCCAGTGGGAGATGTCCCTGCCATGGCAGGGGGTGGGACTAGATGGGCTTTGAGGTCCCTCCCAACCCAACCCCTTCCATGATTCCATGACGGTGCAGGCCCATCTCTTCCAGCAGTTGCTTTTTTGTCTGAATGGTTTTCCTGTCCCTTTTTGCAGACGAATGGGAATTCCAATGGCCTCGTTCCAATGCTGAGGGTCTACAACAACACCGCTCGTTATGTGGATCAGGGTGGCAACAAGGTACTGGCTTTCCTTTAAATTGGGGTCCAGAAGGGAAAGTCAGAGCAGAGGGGGAGGCTTAGCGTCCGTGAAGGACACACCCAGGAACATAACTGAGCGGGCAGAGTGCTTGTAGATGACAACTAAAACAAGGCATTTCCCTCAATCCTTGTTCTTGCCCTGGCGTTCCCACCTTGAGTCCTGGGTGCAGTTTTTGGGCACCAGAGGATAAAAGGGATCCAAAGTTCCTGGAGAGTGTCCACAGGAGGACTCGGAGCTGATGAAGGGTCTAGAGGGGAAGAGTGTGAGGAGACGCCAAAGCCACTTGGTGTGTTCGGCCTGGAGGAGACTTGAGGGGAGACCTCATTGTGCTCTGCAGGTTCCTCACTCGGGGAGGAAGAGGAGAAGGTGCTGAATTCTTCTTTCCCAAGGGAATGGCAGGAAGATGTGCCAGGGGAGGGTGAGGTTGGGCATCGGGAGAAGGTTCTTCACTCGGAGGGTTTTGGAGCCCTGGAACAGCCCCCAGGGAAGTACTCACAGCCTGACAATATTCCAGAAGGGTTTGGCCAAGGCCCTCAGCCCCATGGGGTGAACGTTGGGGTGTCCTGTGCTGGGACAGGAGTTGGACTCGATGGCTCTTGTGGGTCCCTTCCAACTCAGGGTGTCCTGTGATGACCTGGAATGAATAACGCGGCCCAGTTCCAGTGGGTGAGAGCAACGGTGACACAACAAAGTGTCCTGAAACCACCGCCCTAATGAGACGATCAAATGAAGCTCCAGGCAGTTTAGGGCTCTGAGGGCACCCAGGAGCAGACCACGAGGTTTTCATAACAAGGGAAGTTTCTGATCTGGTGTTTGATGAACCAGAGACCTGGGGCTTTTGCCATCTACCTGGAGCCGTGGCACCTGGACATCTTTGAGTTCCTCGATCTTAAGAAGAACACGGGGAAGGAAGAGCAGCGAGCAAGGGACCTTTTCTTTGCCCTCTGGATTCCCGATCTCTTCATGAAGAGGGTTGAAACTAACCAGGTAAGGAGCTGCAATAGCTTTGTTTGTGGGGGAACAGGCGACCAGCCCAGGGATGGAGGTTGTGATGGGTTGCAGAGCTGTTTTCCTGGCAGGAAAGGACCTTCCCAAAAGAGCTGCTCCACCTCAGTTCAGAACTGGGCTGTGGAGGTCGAGGATGGAGATGGGGAACACTGATACTTTGCTTCTCCTGCAGCCCAGGCCTTTGGTACTGATCATGTTGGATTTTTCCTATGGTGTTTCCTCGAAGCGCTGAAGTCTTCTCAGGAAATGGATCTTCACCACAGTTTGTGTTGTGTTAAAATGGGTTTTATCTTGAGATAAAAGACTAAAAATCCAGTTTGGCCGTAAATATCTGTATAGATATGCTTTAACTAAATCTGACCACTCTGATAGCATTGTCCCTGTCCTGGGCAAGCTTGCTTCTCAGGATGGGAAGCATCATTCCCACGTTCCTGTTCACGGCAGGAGCCACTGAGAAACTTGAATGCCTCTAATTCACAGATTTCCTTGGTCTGTTTTTCTTTCCTGCAGGATTGGTCATTGATGTGTCCAAACGAGTGTCCTGGCCTGGATGAGGTGTGGGGAGAGGAATTTGAGAAGCTGTATGAGAGGTGAGGAAAGTGAATTGACCTCCATTCATTCCCAGAGCTGGGAGCAAAACACAGGAAAGTTGGGGAAGGGCTCTTGATCTGGGAGCGCAGGGATAGGATGAGGGGAAAGGTAAGAGGGGAGATTGAGATGAGATGTTGGGGAGAAATGTTTTGCTGTGAGGGTGAGGAGGCCGTGGCCCAGGTTGCCCTGAGAAGCGGTGGCTGCCCCATCCCTGGAGGTGTTGAAGGCCAGGTTGGATGGGGCTTGGAGCCTCCTGACTCAGTGGGAGGGGTTCCTGCCCATGGCTGGGCTTTGAGGTCCCTTCCAACCCAAACCATTCCATGATTCTGTGATGGTTTTGAGTGTATGAAAGGTTTCCTTTTACTTGAAACGAGCACAACCTTGCTATGAGCTCTCCAGGCCGGTTCAGAGCTCACAACCGCTCAAGTGTGGTGTTGCCCATGCAAGAACCTGATGTTCTGTTTGGAACGATTGTCCCTCCCTGCTGCTTTCGGAGAGCCTGGGAATTCTGAAGCCCCGTGTGCTCCATTGCAGTTATGAGAAGCAAGGCCGTGTGCGCAGAGTGGTGAAGGCCCAGCAGCTCTGGTACGCGATCATTGAGTCCCAGACAGAGACCGGGACACCGTACATGCTGTACAAGGACTCCTGCAACCGCAAGAGCAACCAGCAGAACCTGGGCACCATCAAATGCAGCAACTTGTGCACTGAAATAGTGGAGTTCACCAGCAAGGAAGAGGTAGGTGGGGAGCAGGAGCTTCAGGAAGATATTCTTCCTTCTTCTTAGGAAGAAGCTCTTGACCATGAGGGTGGTGATGCCCTGGCCCAGGCTGCCCTGGATCCCGTGGGAGGTGTCCCTGCCCATGGCAGGGGAATAGGACTGGATGGGCTTTGAGGTCCTTTCCAGCCCAAACCGTTCCATGATTCTATGATTCAGCACTTGGGAAAGGTGGGACACAAGGACAGGCTGATAGCTGGCCAGGCTGGATCCATGGCCCAAGGGCAGGAAGGGTCTGCACAGGGACCTGGCCAGGCTGGATCAATGGCCCAAGGTCAGTGGGATGGGGTTCAACAAGGCCAAGTGCTGGGTCCCACACTTGAACCACAACAACCTCATCAATACTCCAGGCTTGGGGAAGAGTGGCTGGAAAGTTGTGTCTCACTCCAGATGTCCACGGTTCCTCTGATCTCGCTGTGGGGATGTGAATCTTCTCGTGTTGGTTCCTTCTGATGGGGTAGAGGAGCTGCTCTCCAAAAACACCCCCTCCTGTTATGGGTTTTGGAGGGAACTGGCCAGGCTGGATCGATGGACCAAGGCCAGTGGGATGGGGTTCAACCAGGCTCAGTGCCGGGTCCTGCCCTTGAGTCACAACAACCCCAACAATGCTCCAGGCTTGGGAAAAAGCAGCTGGAAAGCTACCTGGAGGAGAAGGACCTGGGGGTTCAACAGGGGCTGAACCTGAGCCAGCAGAGGCCCAGGTGGCCAAGAAGGCCACCAGCACCTGGCTTGGCTCAGCCCTGGGGTGGCAGCAAGAGCAGGGAAGGGATCGTCCCCCTGCACTCAGCACCTCAAATCCCGGGCTCAGGTTTGGGCCCCTCACTCCAAGAAAGCCCTTGAGGGTCTGGAGCGCGTGGGGAGAAGGGACCGGAGCTGGGAAGGGTCTGGAGTCCAGGGGCTGTGGGAGCGTCTGAGGGCCCTGGGGGGTTTGTTCTGGAGAAGAGGAGGCTGAGGGGGAGCCCTCATCGCTCTCTGCAGCTCCTGGAAAGGAGATTGTGGTGAGGTGGTTTGGATGCTCAGGAACCAAGGTGGAGTGGGTTTTGCGTGGGGTTTTGGCCATGCCCGTTGTCCCCGTGCTTCATCCCCAGGTCGCAGTCTGTAACCTGGCCTCCATTGCCCTCAACATGTACGTCACTTCAGAGCACACTTACGATTTCAAGAAGCTGGCTGAGGTCACCAAGGTTATCGTCCGAAACCTCAACAAAATCATCGATATCAACTACTACCCTGTGCCAGAGGTGGGTCCTGGTCTGGGGTGGGGTGAGGGCTGGGAACATGTGGACAGTGAGCCTGGCCACTGGAATTACCGTCTCAGTCTTAGAATCATGCAGTCGTCTGGTTGGAAATGTCCTTTGAGTTCATCAAAGGGCAGGAGGGATCAGTGAGGGGTTTATAAACCTCTCTTGGCCAATAGGTGGGAGCTGCGTTCACTGCCTGCATGCAGATGTCACCCCTTGTTGGTGGATTCTTTGGGAAACAGTTGTGGGAAAGGCCTCCCTTGAGGTGATCCTGCTGGTGGGAATTTCTCATGTGTGGATTTCCATAAAGCCCAGAACAGTCAGAAACGAGCGCTCCCAGCCCAGAAACCAACAGTGTCCTGGGCTGCACCCAGAGGGGAGGGAGAGGATTCTGCCTCTCTGCTCCAGTCTGGGAAGACCCCAGCTGGAGCCCTGGGTCCAGCTCTGGAGTCCTGAGCACAGGAAGGACCTGGAGCTGTTGGGAGCGAGGCCAGAGGAGGTCACAGAGATGAAGTGAGGTCTGGAGCAGCTCCTGCTGTCCAAGGACAGGCTGGGAGAGTTGGGGTTGTTCAGCCTGAGGAGAAGGCTGTGGGGAGACCTTAGAGCAGCTTCCAGTAGGGAAAGGGGCTCCAGGAAAGCTGAGGAGGGGTATTTTCCAAAGGCCTGGAGTGATGGGATGAGAGGGAATGACTTTAAACTGCAAGGGGACATGTTTAGACTGGACATCAGGAAGAAATTCCTCGTGATGAGGGTGAGGAGGCCCTGGCCCAGGTTGGCCAGAGAAGTCATGGCTTCCCTGTCCCTGGAGGTGTTGAAGGCCAGGTTGGATGGGGCTTGGAGCCCCCTGACCCAGTGGGAGGTGTCCCTTCCCATGGCAGGGGGTGGGACTGGGAGGCCTTTGAGGTCCCTTCCAACCCAACCCAGTCCATGATTCTATAAAAGACAATGGTATGGATGAAAATTCATCTTGGAGGTCCCTTCTAACTTTGTGTGTTCCATGTTCCAAATTACTTCACTGAAAGGGTTCTCAGGCTCTTGCAGAGGCTCCCAAAGAGGTGGGGGAGTCCCACCCTCTTTTTGGGTGGTTCAAAAAAGGGCAGATGAGTTTCTCAGGGATCTGGTTTAGTAGTAGACAGGTACGGTTGGACTCAATGATCTCAGAGGCCTTTTCCAACCAGATGATTCTATGATTCCATGTGGTCCTGCTAACAGTGATTGTTCTCTTTGCTTGGACACTCTGCAGGCTGAACGCTCCAACAGGCGCCATCGTCCCATCGGCATTGGCGTGCAGGGCCTGGCTGATGCCTTCATCCTGATGCGCTTCCCCTTTGAAAGTGCCGAGGCGCAGCGCTTGAACCAACAGATCTTCGAGACCATTTACTACGGCGCGTTGGAAGCCAGCTGTGAGCTCGCCAAGGAGCAGGGCCCGTACGAGACCTACCAGGGCTCCCCTGTCAGCAAAGGGGTGAGGATGGGTGGCCGAGCCATGCGGGGCCGGGGCTGTGAGAGGAGATGCCGTGTCTGTGTGTCCTTGTCGGTACGGAAGAACTGAAACACTGGTGCTTCTGCAGTGATGGTGGAGGTATCATCCATCACATGGACTCAGAGCCCTGAGTCCAGTTCTGGGGTCTTGAGCACAGGAAGGACTTGGGGTGCTGGGGGAGAAGCTCCACAGGAGCCACAATGAGCGCCCCCAGCCCAGAAACCAACCATGTCCTGGGCTACACACAAAGCCATGGGACCAGAGGGGAGGGAGGGGGTTCTGCCCCTCTGCTCCGCTCTGGGGAGACCCCACCTGGAGCCCTGGGTCCAGCTCTGGAGTCCTGAGCACAGGAAGGACCTGGAGCTGTTGGAGCGAGGCCAGAGGAGGCCACGGAGATTCTGCGAGGGCTGGAGCAGCTCCTGTGTGAGGCCAGGCCGGGGAGAGTTGGTGTTGTCCAGGCTGGAGAGGAGAAGGCTGTGGGGAGACCTTAGAGCAGCTTCCAGTAGGGAAAGGGGCTCCAGGAAAGCTGGGGAGGGGCTCTTTTCCAATCTGAATCTTCCCCATTCCAATTTAAAATTTAAAGCCGTTCCCCCTCATTCCATCACTCCAGGCTCTTGGAAAAAGTCCCTCCCCAGCTTTCCAGTAGATCCTGAAGGTCCCTCCACGACCTTCTCCTCTCCAGGCTGGACAATCTCAGTTCTCCCAGCCTGTCCTTGTACAGGAGCTGCTTCAGCCCTTGGATCATCTCTGTGGCCTCCTCTGGGCTCACTCCAGCAGTTCCATGTCCTTAATTTGGGGATTCCAGAACTGGACACAGGACTCCAGGTGGGGTCTCACAAGAGCAGAGCAGAGAGGAAGAATCAGAGTAGCGATCAGAGCATCCTGACTAAATTGGGCTTCCTCCATGTCCTTCAGGTTCTCCAGTACGACATGTGGAACGTGATTCCCTCGGACCTCTGGGACTGGAAGGCACTAAAGGAGAAGATTGCAAAGTGAGTGGTGTTGTGTGGTTTGTGTCACCTGTAAAATGCGTTCAGGGTTCTGAGTGACAAAACAAATAATCGCTGGAAAGTCATGGAATCATTGAGGTTGGGAAAGAGCTCTGAGCTCCTCCAGCACTGGCAAAACCATGTCCAGAAGCTCCACATCCACATGGTTTTTGAACCTGTCTAGGGATGGGGATTCCCTCCTTGCCCTGGGCAGCCTCTGCCAGGGCTTCACCACTCTCCTCCTGGCACAACTTGAGGGCTTGGAGCCCCCTGATCCTGTGGGAGGTGTCCCTGCCCATGGCAGGGGGTGACACTGGATGGGCTTTGAGGTCCCTTCCAACCCAAACCGTTCCATGAATCGTCAAAGTGTGATGTTCCTGTCAAGAATTTGTTCAGTCTTTGTGGGTCTTAGTTCCAAATTGAGTGAATCCATCTGCTCTCTTGTGTGTGGAGACATCTCGAGCTCTTCATGGGCTGCTCAATTTGGTGTTGCCCAAGGTCTCTGAGGTTGGTGGAGCACCTGACAGGTAGTTTTTTCCCATGCACACTTTCTCATGACACAGTAATCTGGGAAAGGCTCTGATGAAGGCAAAGATGGAGTTGTGCCCCCACGTTGACCCATATGAGGAGTCTAGTGGAGCTCATCTTTTTAACCACAGATCATCAAGGGTTTGCAGGGTGCCCTGAGCAGATGAGATTCTAGCAGGTGGATCAGTTGGCGCAGCGGGGCTGGGCTGATTGTTGGCTGGAGGAGCTTGGAGGGCCTTTCCAACCTTGATGATTCTGTGATTTTGAGCACCTGAGCTGCGTTCCTCATCCCAGCCCTGTTCACCAACCATGCATAAACTGTTCTGTTCTTGGGTATTTTCTTTCTTGTCCTCCTCAGCTCGGCTGCAGGAGTTTGGAGGACTTTTCCAACCTTGATGATTCCGTGATTCTGAGCACACAAGCCACGTTCCTCATCCCAGCCCTGTTCACAAACCCTAAATAAACTGTGCTGTCCTTGAGTCTTTTCTCTCTTGTCTCTTTTGGCTGGGTTAGAGGGCTTTTCCAACCTTAATGATTCTCCGATTCTGAGCACATGAGCCGTGTATTTCACCCTGGCCCTCTTCGCAGACCATGCATGAACTGTGCTGTTCTTGCATTGTTTCTCTCCAGTCTCCTTCTGTTGGGCTGGAGGAGCTTGGAGGGCTTTTCCAACTTTGATAATTCTGTTATTCTGAGCATGTGAACTGTGTTCCTCATCCCAGCTCTTTTCGCTCTTCACCGACTGTACATAAACTGTGCTGTCCTTAGGTCTTTCCTCTCCTGTCTGCCTTGGTTGACCCTTTCTTCTTGCCTGTTCTTCCCAGATACGGCATCCGGAACAGCCTCCTCATTTCTCCCATGCCGACTGCTTCGACTGCCCAGATCCTGGGCAACAATGAGTCCATCGAGCCCTACACCAGTAACATCTACACCCGCCGTGTCCTTTCCGGGGAGTTTCAGGTAAGTGAGAGGCAGCTGCGGGAAAGAGCTTTTCTGCTTCCGTAATGACTTCCCTGTCGGAAGGACGGAGCCGTACTCGGTGACTCAGTTGAGTTTAGTAGCTCAGGTGGTTGTATTGGAGGCCACAAGCGCCAAGGGGACGTCTCAGCTGAGCTGTGCGAGGCCGTAGGGCAGTTTTGGGTGTTCCACAACCGTCCTTGGAACGTTTGTGTGGAACAATCCATGAGGAGGCCCCAGGATGGGCTCCAGGAGTGCGTGAGGGATGGATGATGAGCAGCGACGTCACTGAAGGGAAGCTTTGCACCGTCCTGCAGGAAGAGCCACATGTGGAGCTCCCAGCAGATCTGTGAGAGCTTCATGGATCCAGAGGGGTCTGGTGTTTAGGAAAGAGTAGGAATGAATTCCAGATCTGGAGGCAAAGAGCTCTGTGAGACAATGGGAGTATCTGACTGTTGGGAAGCTCTAGTCTGTCCTCCTTCCCATCTGGGTGTCCCCTCATTGACACTGGGGACAGCATTCCATGTCCTCCGGCCTGCAGGATCAACTTGGACACATGGGGTGAGGTCAGAAGAGGTTTGTTAATGTTCCTCTGTAGGACAGATGTCCCCAGTGGTCCCAGAGAGACAATAACTCCCTGTTTTTCCTCCCAGATAAACATCCCGGGCCTGTTTTGTCCTTTCCCCTTCCGAGCCCAAGTCCTGGGGGTTTACACCCCTATTTCCTAATTCAGGTTGTGCTCAGTGGCGCCAGTAAGTGAAGATCTTGCCCTTTCATATTTTCTGGTGTTCCTCATGCTCCAAATGCTCTCCTTTGACGTGTGTTGTGCCAAGGAACTCAGACAATTATGGAATCATTGAGATTGGAAAAGCCCTCCGAGCTGAAGTCCAACATCAGCCGAACCCCATGGTGCCCACTGAACCCTGTCCCCAAGTGCCACAGCCACGCAGGTTTGCACCCCTGTAGGGGTGGGGATTCCCCCCTGCCCTGGGAGCCTCTGTCAGGGTTTTTCCACTCTTCCCAGGAAGGAATTTCTCCCAGTGTCCAACCTCAACCTCCCCTGGCACAACCTGAGGCCGTTTCCTCTCGTCACACCCCTTGTTCCTTGGGAGCAGAGCCCAGCACTCACCTCACCACAACCTCCTTTCCAGGAGCTGCAGAGAGCGATGAGGGCTCCCCTCAGCCTCCTCTACTCCAGAACAAACCCCCCAGGGCCCTCAGACGCTCCCACAGCCCCTGGGCTCCAGACCCTTCCCAGCTCCGGTCCCTTCTCCCCACGCACTCCAGACCCTCAAGGGCTTTCTTGTAGGGAGAGGCCAAACCTGAGCCCAGGATTCGAGGTGCTGAGTGCAGGGGGACGATCCCTTTCCTGCTCCTGCTGCCACCCCAGGACTGAGCCAAGCCAGGTGTTGGTGGCCTTCTTGGCGACCTGGGCCACTGCTGGCTCAGGTTCAGCTCCTCTCGACCTGCAGGTCCTTCTCCTCCAAGCAGCTTTCCAGCCACTCTTTCCCAAGCCTGGAGCGTTGTTGGGGTTGTGGTGACCCAAGGGCAAGGACCCAGCGCTGTGTCTTGTTGAACCTACACCACCCTCACAGCAGAACATTTCTCCCCAAGTTCTCATCTCAATCTCCTCTCTTGCAGCTCTAAACCGTTCCCCTCATCCCATCCCTGCAGTCCCTGATCAGGAGCCCCTCCCCAGCTTTCCTGGAGCCCCTGTCCCTACTGGAAGCTGCTCTAAGGTCTCCCACAGGCTTCTCCTCTCCAGGCTGGACAACCCCAACTCTCCCAGCCTGTCCTTGTACAGGAGCTGCTCCAGCCCTCGCATCGTCTCCATGGCGTCCTGTGGATCTGTGTCCTTCCTGTGCTCTCTTGTGAGCTCAGCAGGGTGTATTTATAGAACATTCATTGTGCTCGTTCTTTGACCTTTGCCCCTCGCAGGTTGTGAACCCACACTTGCTGAAAGATCTTACGGAGAGGGGCCTGTGGAACGAGGAGATGAAGAACCAGATCATTGCCCATAACGGCTCCATCCAGGTACATGTTAAAAGCCATGGGAGGTGGTGCATGGATTCCTGCTGGATTGGGATTGCTTTTTCTCAGAGTGATGGGTACGAAATGTTGTGCTGTGAGGGTGGTGTAGGTTCAACAAGACATAGCACTGGGTCCTGCCCTTGGGTCACAACAACTCCAGCAACACTCCAGGCTGCCCCATCCCTGGAGGTGTTGAGGGCCAGGTTGGATGGGGCTTGGAGCCCCCTGGTACAGTGGGAGGTGTCCCTGCCCACGGCAGAGGGTGGCACTGGATGGGCTTTGAGGTCCCTTCCAACCCAACCCATTCCCTGGTTCTATAAACATGAACGTTTGGGCGGTTGCTGCATTGGAAAACTCTTCCTGTTGTTTTCAGAACATTTCTGAGATTCCTGATGACCTGAAGCAGCTCTACAAGACCGTGTGGGAGATCTCCCAGAAGACAGTCCTGAAGATGGCAGCAGACAGAGGCGCCTTCATTGACCAGAGTCAATCTCTCAACATCCACATCGCGGAGCCCAACTACGGCAAACTTACCAGCATGCACTTCTACGGGTGGAAGCAGGTACGGGGCGTGGTGGGTGGCTTGTTCGGAACAGGGAGTGGATGGGGTTGGAGCAGAGAAGCCTGGGACAAATGCGTTCTTTCAGGAGAAGCTGGTCTTGCTGATTCTTAGAAGGGTGAAAGGCTGTTTTGTTCCAGGAATCATAGAACCACCAGCGTTTCAGAGGGGTCACCGGCTCAGAGCATCACTGGGTGCTTTTCAGCCTGTCCTGACCCTGCAAAGGGTTCTCCGTTGAAAAAGGCTGATTGTGCTGAACCCGTGTTTGATACCATGGGACCACGGGGCTGTTTCAGGAATGGCTCCATTGCCCTTCCATGGAATCACAGAATGGTTTGTGTTGGAAGAGTCCTCAAAGCCCATCCAGTTCCAACCCTCAGGTGTGTGGGCCAACCTTTGGAACCATGGAATGGGTTGGGCTGGAAAGGACCTCAAAGCCCACCCAGTCCCGGCCCCTGCCATGGGCAGGGACCCCTTCCACTGGGTCAGGGGGCTCCAAGCCCCACCCAACCTGGCCTTGGGCACCTCCAGGGATGGGGCAGCCACCACTGCTCTGGGCACCCTGGGCCAGGACCTCCCCACCCTCACAGGAGAGCATTTCTCCCCAAGATCTTATCTCAATCTCCCCTCTTTCAGCTCAAAACCGTTCTCCTTGTCCCATCCCTGCACTCCCTGATCCAGAGCCCCTCCCCAGCTTTCCTGGAGCCTCTTTCCCTACTGGAAGCTGCTCTAAGGTCTCCCCACAGCTTTCTCTCCAGCCTGGACAACCCCCACTCTCCCAGCCTGTCCTCACAGGGGAGATTCCCACCTCCAGGATGCTCAAGGCTCAGCTTTTCCCTGTCAGTGAGGACAGAGCCCCCTTGCCCGGCTCAGCCGTGTCCCCAGTCTCTCCCTGGCTTTAACTGAAATGCAGACTGGGGCATCCAAGATGAAACCAGAGCTCAGCTCCATCAGAGTCTGGGGGTGGGCGCTCTCTGTCTTGAGAGAGGAAAAATGGCAGAAAGGCACCCAGAAAACAGCTCTGAAGAAAGATCTGGGATGGGGGAGATGCACAGGAATATTGGGAGGGAGCCTTGATCTGCTGGAGGGCTCTGCAGAGGGACCTGGCGAGGCTGGATCCATGGGCTGGAGGGCAGGAGGGCTCTGCACAGCACCATTGGGCGAGAGCTTTGGTCTAAATCTCCCCTCTTTCAGCTCAAAACCATTCCCCTTGTTCTATTCTTGCACTCCCTGATCCAGAGACCCTCCCCAGCTTTCCTGGAGCCCCTTTCTGTACTGGAATGCTGCCATATCCATGGTTTCTGGTGTAACATCTCCCTTGACCTATGAAGCCATGGTTCACAGAATCATAGAATGGATTGGGTTGGAAGGGCCCTCAGTGCCCATGGGCAGGGACACCTCCCAGTAGACCAGGCTGCTCAAGACTCCATCCAGTGGTTGCTCCTGTTATTCCTCACAGCTCCTCATCCCCTGGTGCTGTGGTCGGTGCTGAGGGTGGTCGACCTCCACGGTTCAGGTTTGGCCGTGCAGTTTCCTGCCCTTCCAGCTCCTGGAATGCCGCTTTCGCTCCACAGGGCCTGAAGACCGGCATGTACTACCTCAGGACGAAGCCTGCGGCCAACCCCATCCAGTTCACCCTCAACAAGGAGAAGCTGAGGGAGCGGGAGAAGGCCTCCAAGGAAGAGGAAGAGAAAGAGAGGAATAAAGCCGCCATGGTTTGCTCCCTGGAGAACCGGGATGAGTGTTTGATGTGTGGCTCCTAAGGGATCTGTCCCACGGTGCCACCAGAGCCGTTCCACCCCACTGGAGTCCTCCTGAGATGGAAGCCATGGATGGTAACTCCAGGACGTGGAGGCTTGCTGGAGCCAAGGCAGGAGGGGTGGTCCCAGTAGTGTTGTAGCTTCCTCACCAGCTGGGGCTGGGGCACAGGGACAGGTCGGGAACAAGAAGTTTGGATGTTGCTTTCATGGCTGGGATTCCGGAAAACCTAAAATGCTCTCACGGTGAACCCTGTGGGCTTTTCCTGAGTGGAAGGGAAGGTCCTGACACCTCTTCCCTTGAAGACCCATCCAGGGCCTTCACACAGCTCTCATTTTCCAAGGACAGTGCCTCCTGCATGGGAGGATGGAACAGCCCTGGCTGAACCCCTTTGCTGTGATGGGACAACCGGGACGTGCTCGCCCGTGGTGGCAAAGGAGCAGTTCCTGCTGTGCTCAGAACGCTGTGGGTCTGCACGGCTACTGATGGGACCCTGCTCCCACCAGCTCCTTGTTCGCTCTCTTCCCTTTCCAAACAGCTCTTAGAGATGGGAGCTGTGCATTCCTGCCTGGAGGGTCCAGCATCTCCATCCTGGCAGGTGGGGCTGGGTGAATCCCTCTTTCTGGGCTGAGCAGGAGCTGGCGGAGCTGCTCCAGTGCATTTTCTCCTGGATGGAAACCCCACTGTGATGTTTGGTGAGGGGCTTCCATACCTAACTCTGAGTCACCAGTCACTTTGATAAGCGTCTTCCATGCTGTTCCTGACCGGAAAACCCTCTGGAATGCACCCCATGTCTTGTTTTCCGAGAGCTGCATTTAATCCATCCCAGCTTGGTATGATTTGATCTCTGTTTTTAACTTCTCTGTGTGCTTCTCTGCCTGCTCTGACGTGATGGGGCTCCAGCATCCGGCCTGTCAATATTTATTGGAGTCATGTCCTGAACAACACCCTTTAATCCAGCCAAATGCAATAAAAGGTGGGAACGTCAAAGGAACGAGCGGTGGTTCCTTAGAGAAGCTTCTTTATTAAAGGTGGATTGGGGCACTTAGGGTCCTGTCTGTGACCCTCGTAGCTCCTGGTCCTTGCAAGCACTGGATGGAGGTTCTGCGTTGAAACGAGGCATGTGAGGAGACCGTGTGGTTGATGGGGTGGCCGTGTGGGATGATGCAGGGTGTTTGTTTTGTTGTGTCGCTCCAAAGAGTTAAGGGTGATGAGGAGGAAGGAGCGGAAGTGGTGCCAGGTCTGTGTTGCAGTACTTTGCGGAGGCTGTGTGCTCAGGTGGCCAAGAAGGCCACCAGCACCTGGCTTGGCTCAGCCCTGGGGTGGCAGCAGGAGCAGGGAAGGGATCGTCCCCCTGCACTCAGCACCTCAAATCCCGGGCTTAGGTTTGGGCCCCTCACTCCAAGAAAGCCCTTGAGGGTCTGGAGTGCGTGGGGAGAAGGGACCGGAGCTGGGAAGGGTCTGGAGCCCAGGGGTTGTGGGAGCAGCTGAGGGCCCTGCGGGGTTTGTTCTGGAGAAGAGGAGGCTGAGGGGAGCCCTCATTGCTCTCTGCAGCTCCTGGAAAGGAGGTTGTGGTGAGGTGGGTGCTGGGCTCTGCTCCCAGGGAACGAGGAGTGGGATGAGAGGAAACGGCCTCAGGTTGCCGCAGGGCAGGTTCAGGTTAGACTAAATGAAAAATTTCTCCCCCAAAAGGGTTCTCAGGCCCTGGCAGAGGCTCCCAGGGATGTGGGGGAGTCCCCATTCCTGGAGGGGCTCAGAAATCGGGCAGATGAGGTGCTCAGGGCTGGTTCAGTGGTGAACAGGGACGGTTGGACTCAATGATCTGAAAGGTCTTTTCCAACCAAGCCATTCTGTGATGATTCCACCCCTGCAACCCCTCCTCCTTCAGGACTGGTGGGTGAGGATGCTGCTGAGATCCATCCAGGCTGGACCAGGAGCGCCTGCTGTGAGACGAGTGTTTGTCTTTGCTCAGGAACAATGTAGGTTTGTGAGTGTCGGCAAAGACTCGCAGTTGTCAACACAAACTGACTCAGAGCAGAGACGGATTAAAGGGATTCTGAGTGGGCTGAAGCATCTGAGGTTCTGAGGGTTCATCTTGGCAGATCTTCTCCACAGGGCTGGTTCCTTAATTAAAACTATGAATCCCAGTTTTCCTACAGTAAGCAGAGCTCTAACCCTGGCCCAGCTCTGGTTTATCCCCCTGCCATGGGCAGGGACCCCTCCCACTGGGTCAGGGGGCAAGCCCCATCCAACCTGGCCTTCAGCATCTCCAGGGATGGGGCAGCCACCACTGCTCGGGGCAACCTGGGCCGGGGCCTCCCCAGCCTCAGCCTGAAGAATTTCTTCCTGATGTCCAATCTCAATCTCCCCCTTCTAATTTAAAGCCGTTCCCTCTCTTTCCATCACTCCAGGCCCTTGGAAAAAACTCCTCCCCAGCTTCCCTGGAGACCCTTTCCCTACTGGAAGCTGCTCTAAGGTCTCCCCACAGCCTTCTCCTCTCCAGCCTGGACAACCCCAACTCTCCCAGCCTGGCTTCACACAGGAGCTGCTCCAGCCCTCGCAGCATCTCCGTGGCCAGACAGCTCCAGGTCCTTCCTGTGCTCAGAACTCCAGAGCTGGACCCATGGCTTTGGGTGGGGTTTCCCCAGAGCGGAGCAGAGGGGCAGAATCCCCCAGGTCCCCCTGCTTTGGTTGACCCAGGACACAGTTGGTTTCTGGGATTGGAGCCCCCCATGCTCTGCCCGTGCCCTCCCAGAGGAAACGGCTCTGTACCGGTGCCCAGCGTTAGCGGATCCAGGCTGTGAATGAGGGAGGAGGGATTTTTCTCCTTAAGGGTGTCCTTGTAGGGCAGGGTCACTTGGTGACCTGGCTGACATTGTCCCCTGCATGGACAGGTGCTCGTTGGGACAGAGGATTGGCATCAGTGAAGCATTCCCAAACACAATGCTCACCCAGCATCACCTCCAGCTGTGGAAGCTGTCACAGCTTGGGGACGGCTGGGAGAGCCAGGTGTCCTGAGGGAACCCAGGTTTGAAGATCTGACTGAAGTGGCATTGGATGCTTGAGCTCCACATGGAAACAAGCTCTGAGCCTGCGTGCAGCGATGCAGCCTTGACCCAGAACCGTTTATTTGGAACCGCTGGGGGCTGCGAGCGTCAGCGCTCTGAGTCATCCACCCCCCCAAGCACCTGCAGGAGAGGAACCTTCTCCTGATTGCAAGGAATTATAGAACGGCTTGACTGGAAAAGACCTTGGAGATCATAGAGTCGAACCGTCCCTGTTCACCACTGAACCAGCCCTGAGCACCTCATCTGCCTGGCTTCTGAGCCCCCCCAGGAATGGGGACTCCTCCACATCCCTGGGAGCCTCTGCCAGGGCTTCTCCACTCTTCCCAGGAAGGAATTTCTCCCAGTGTCCAACCTCAACCTGCCCTGGGGCAACCTGAGGCCGTTTCCTCTCGTCACACCCCTCGTTCCTTGGGAGCAGAGGCCAGCACCCGCCTCACCACAACCTCCTTTCCAGGAGCTGCAGAGAGCGATGAGGGCTCCCCTCAGCCCCCTCTTCTCCAGAACAAACCCTCCAGGGCCCTCAGACGCTCCCACAGCCCCTGGGCTCCAGACCCTTCCCAGCTCTGGTCCCTTCTCCACACCCCAAGTCCCTGTCAGCCTGGATGCTCCACTCGCCCAACTCAGAGCCCCAGGTGCCCCCACCATCTTTGGGCAAGGAGTGGTTCATTTCGAGGCTAAAGATAGAGCTGGTGCCGCCAGCTGTGCTTTGCAGGAGGAGGCGGCTTTCTGGCAGGGATGGGGCTGGTTTATCCTGCACTATTATCTGTTCCTGCTCTGAAGAGCATGGGCTTGGATTTCTCCATGGTTTCCGACAACAGTGCAAGAGCTGTCAGAGTTCGGAGCAGCAGGGGATGCGGAAGCTTAGGAGTCGTTATTATTTGGGATGCCTTGAGGTTCTTCCCAGCAAGGGCTTCCAGCAACTGCTTCTTCCTCTGCTTCCTTTCAAGATTTTGGTGGCACCTGTATGTAGGGACAGGCTGGGAGAGCTGGGGTTGTCCATGCTGGAGAGGAGAAGGCTGTGGGGAGACCTTAGAGCAGCCTCCCAGTAGGGAAAGGGGCTCCAGGAAAGCTTCCACTGGAACTGGATTCCAAGAGCAGTGGTGGCTGCCCCATCCTTGGAGTTGTTGAAGACCAGGTTGGATGGGGCTTGGAGCCCCCTGACCCAGTGGGAGGGGTCCCTGCCCATGGCAGGGGGTGGGACTAGATGGGCTTTGAGGTCCCTTCCAACCAAACCGTTCCAAGATTCCATGGTTCCGTGAAATGCGATGCTGCTGGAGAGGAGAAGCCTCTGGGGAGTCCTTAGAGCAGCTTCCAGTAGAGAAAGGGGCTCCAGGAAAGCTGGGGAGGGGCTCTGGATCAGGGAGTGCAGGGATGGGACGAGGGGAACGGTTTTGAGCTGAAAGAGGGGAGATTGAGATGAGATCTTGGGGAGAAATGCTCTCCTGTGAGGGTGGGGAGGCCCTAGCCCAGGGTGCCCAGAGCAGTGGTGGCTGCCCCATCCCTGGAGGTGCCCAAGGCCAGGTTGGGTGGGGCTTGGAGGCCCTCTATCCCCACCCATCGAATGTGGATCAGTACGGATGGGACCCCCTCTCCCCCTGCTCGTCTCCAGGCTGGACTGACCCAGGTCTCAGCTTCTCCTGGTGGAAATGCTCCGGGTCCCTCCTCACCTCTGAGTCCCGCTGGAGCAGGAGGGGCAGGCAGTTGGGGTTTTCCTCTGCCACCACCCTCCTGTCCTTGGTCATTGCACCCAGCCTCCTCCTGCACCACAGCCACCCTTGGAGCTGCGGGGGGGACACCTGGCCAAAACAACCAGGAGAGCCTTTGGAAGCTCCTGGAGAAAGAGGAGCAGGGGCTCCGCGTGCCTGGGGAAGGGTCAGACAGGGACAGGGACACCCAGCTCTGGGAGGGCGGCAGGGAGAAGGTGACAGTGCAGGGAGGTGACAATGGGCGGCAGTGCAAGACAGGCAGTGCAGGGGGTGGCAGGGAGGATGCAGGGAGGTGGTGGCAGTGCAGGGAGGGGGTGACAGTGCAGGAGGTGACAGTGGGTGGCAGTGCAGAGGTGGAAGTGCAGAGGTGGCAGTGCAGGGAGTGACAGTGTTGGGGGCGGGTGGCAGGGACGTGGCAGTCCATGGAGGGGGTTGGCACTACAAGGAGATGTCAGGGGGTGAAAGTGCAGGGAGTGACAGTGAATGGGGTGGCAGTGCAGGGAGGTGGCATTGCAGAGGATGGCAGGGAAGAGGTGACAGTGCAACGAGGTGGCACTGGGTGGCAGTGCAAGACAGGCAGAGCAGGGAGGTGTCAGTGCAGAGGGTGGCAAGGGCGGAGGTGACAGTGCAGGGAGGTGGCAGTGCGGGGAGGCTGTACAGGATGTGGCAGAGCAGGGCAGTGACAGAGCAGGGAAGCAACAGGGAGGAGGTGGTAGTTCAAGGATGGCAGTACGGGAAGTGACAAGGTGGCAGGGGGTGGCAGTGCAGGGGGTGACAGGGAGGATGCAGGGAGGTAGTGACAGTGCAGTGGAGTGGCAGAACAGGGGTGGCAGTGGATGGGTGACAGGGAGGTGGTGGCAGAGCTGGGAGCTGGCACGGGGTGATGGTGCAGGGAGATGACAATAGGTGGCAGTGCAAGACATGCAGTGTAGGGAGGTGGCAGAGGATGGATGGGAGGAGTTGGCAGTGCAGGAGGTGGCAGTGGAGAGAGGTGATGGGGGTCGCAGTGCATGGGTGGCAGGGAGGAGGTGGCAATGGGTGACAGGGGGTGGCAGTGCAGGGGGTGACAGGGAGGATGCAGGGAGGTGGTGGCAGTGCAGGAAGGTGACAATGGGTAGTAGTGCAAGACGGGCAGTGCAGGGAGTGACAGTGCGGGGGGGTGGCACTACAAGGAGGTGACGGGGTGACAGTGCATGGAAGGGGTGACAGTGCGGGAGGTGGCAAGAAGGAGGTGGCATTGCAGGGAGGTGACAATGGGTGGCAGTGCAAGACTGCAAGGAGGTGGCAGTGCAGGGGGTGACAGTGCAGAGTTGGCAGGCGGTGGATGGGAGGAGGTGACAGTACACAGTGTGGCAGTGCAGGGAGGTGACAATAGATGGCAGTGCAAGACAGGCAGTGCAGGGTGTGGTGGTGGGTGGCAGGGAGGAGGTGACAGAGCAGGGAAAGGGTGACAGTGCAGGGGGTGGCACTGCAGGAAGTGGCAGTGGAGGGAGGTGAGGTCGCAATGGGTGGGTGACAGGGTGTGGCAGTGCAGGGAGGTGACAATGGGTGGCAGTGTAAGACAGGCAGTGCAGGAGGCGGCGGTGCAGGGAAGGAGGCGCTACAAGGAAGTATCCGGTGGTGGCAGTGCAGAGGGTGGCAGTGCAGGGGGTGGCAGCGCTGCGTTCTGACCAGGAGTTGCCTTGCTCGCTCTGCGCTGCTGTCGTACCCGTTGCCACTGCGATGTCCCCAGGGATGTCCCCAAGGATGCCCGGCCTTGCTGCTCACCCACAGCAGAGTTTGCAGCCTCATCCACCCCTGGTGTCACCTCCCCTCAGTGCCAGCACCAGTGGGGCTGGGGTGACTTCCTGGGCTCGGGGGGTCCCTGGGCAGCAGAGCCATGTCCATCCCTGCAGAGATGCCACCAGACCTCGTCCTCCTGCATCACCCGACAGCAACAACAGTGCCAACCATGGAATCATGCAATGGGTTGGGTTGGGAGGAACCTCAAAGCCCGCCCAGTTCCAACCCCCTCCCCTTCCAGTAGGGAAAGGCACTCCAGGAAATCTGGGGAGGGGCTTTTCCCAAGGGCCTGGAGTGATGGGATGAGGGGAAACAGCTTTAAATTGGAAGAGGGGAAGATTTGGATTGGACATCAGGAAGAAATTCTTCACAGTGAGGGTGGGGAGGCCCTGACCCAGGTTGCCCCGAGCAGTGGTGGCTGCCCCATCCCTGGAGGTGTTGAAGGCCAGGTTGGATGGGGCTTGGAGCCCCCGATCCAGTGGAAGGTGTCCCTGCCCATGGCAGGGGTGGCACTGGGTGGGTTTGGAGGTCCCTTCTGACCCAAACCAGTCTATGACTCCGTGACTTGGTGGTGGCCGGGGACTGGCCATGGCCTGGAAATGCCACCATCCCTTCTACTCCCCAGTGCCAAATGAGTTGACCAGTTAATTCCCACTTCTTGCCCAGCACCAGCTCCTGGGCTTTGGCTTTGGTGGCCTCAGCCCAGCTCCTGCCCCGAGTGCTGTGCAGGGCTCGGCCCAGGAGCTCCATTGCGGTGCTCAAAACCTTCCTGTGCTCTTGTCCTCCCGTTGGCCCCAGGATAAAACACTCTGGGGGGGGCAGGACCCCCCAGCCCCAGCGTGTTTGGCTCTGGGGTTGTCCCCAGTCAGGGTGATGCAGGAGCTGGGGGTTGGTTTGCAGTTGAGTCTCCTTGGCTGTTGTCACACCAGCCCTGTCCCCTTGGTCACCCCTCAGTTGCCCGAATCTGCTGGCACCTGTTCCAGTGCACCAGTTGGGATGGGAGCAGGACAGAGCAGTGGGAAGGGGACCTGTCACCAGCATCCCGAGCTCCTGCATCCATGGCCCTGGAGAAACCCACCCTGGGCTGCTTCTCCAGCCAGTACCTGGCCTTGAACCGGTTCAGCAAGGACCTGATGGTTGCACAGCACTGGGATGGGAGCTGCAAGACCTCCATAACCCAGTCCAGACCAGTTCAGCAGGTTGTCTTCTCCTGACTGTGCTCCTGAAGCAGCTCCAGGGCAGCAGACCCATAGGAGAGCAGGATGTGGTGCCTGGTGCAGAGCAGTTTGTGCACCATGAGGATGCTGAGCAGCGTCCACACCCTGGCCAGAGCTGTTCTGGAGGCTTTGCTGGAGAGCTGCTTTTGGAGAAGCACCCTCAAGAGCTGCCCAGGTCCTGTGTGGTCAGGAGAATCCAGAGGTGGGGTGTCCCATACAGCCCAGCTCTGCCCCGAGCTGCACATCATGGAATCACAGAATGGGTTGAGTTGGAAGGGACCTCAAAGCCCATCTAGTTCCAACCCTCTGCCATGGGTAGGGACACCTCCCACTGTGTCAGAGGCCTCATCACCACCATGGCTGTAGCTCAAAAGTCCCCCTAAAACAGAGACAGCGGGGACAAATTTCAGGGCACCCCCAGCATTTTGAGGTGGCCTTTTGGAAGCGGAGGTTGGAGAACAGCCTGGTCTCTTGCAGCTCATGTGCTCAGCAGGAATGCTTGGTGGCGCAGAAAATGATCCTGGACTGGGGAACATTCAGCACTTCCCACTGCAGAGCTGCTCATGGTGTTTTTGTGGTGGAGCATCAGTATTTTGTGGTGGATCATCAACATTTTATGGTGGGGCATCAGTAATTCGTGGTGAAGCATCAATATTTAGTGGTGGGACATCAATATTATGTGATGGACCATCAGTATTTTGTGGTGGATCGTAAGCATTTTGTGGTAGATCGTAAGAATTTTGTGATGGATCATCACTATTTTGTGATGGAGCATCAATATTTTGTGGTGGAGCATCAGTAATTTGTGGTGGATCATAAACATTTTGTGACTGAGCGTATTTCGTGATGGTGCACCAGTATTTTGGGGCAAACATCGGTATTACGTGGTGGACCATCAGCATTTTGTGATGGACCATCAGTACTTTGTGATGGGGCATCAGTATTTAGTGATGGAATGTCAATATTTTGTGGTGGAGCATCAATATTTCATGGTGGATCATCAATATTTCATGGTGGATCATGAATATTTTGTGGTGGAACATTGATATTTCATGGTGGAGCATCAGCATTTAGTGGTGGACCACCAGTATTTTGGAGCGTCCCTGTGAGCCGCGCACACCTCGCCCCAGGGACCAAGCCTGGTCCTTGCAGAAGGACTTGTGCCACCAGCCTTGGTCTGGCCAACTCTTGCCCTGGGCGCAGTTCCTGGGCCGCACGGCCCTTGACACGAGCCATGAGCGTCCTCCAAGGTGCCCTCTGAGGTGCCTCAGGTCCTCTGACTCATTTTCCTCCCTGGGGTTCAAACAAGCCAAAGTTAAAACCAGTTGAATTTTGGGTTCCAACAGGCTCCGTTCCTGGGTGCAGCCAATTAGCGCTAACGAGCTGGAAGGTAATTATGGTGCAGGGCCCACAGGAGGATTGCTGGTGGCCATGGCCCCAACCTCCAGGCTGGCTGCCAAGGGGCCAATTAGCAGCTTCAAAGCTGATGAGGCTTTGAGGGAAACTTTGCAGCGGTTTCTTGGCTCGAGTTGGAGCTGGTGACGACTGGGGTGGGGTGGGGGGACCATCCCTGTGTCCCCTTGGTCATCGCACCTGGCTGTAGGACCCTGTCCCTCATTACAGCCCCCCCCCCGCAATTAACTCCTCTCCACCCCAATTAACTCCTATCTGCTGCCCCACGGTGGCCCCACAGCCCCAGCTCTGCATGGGGGCACTGGTGGCACTGGGATGGAATGACCATCCCCATGTCCTCTTGGTCATCTGAACATGGGGACAGACCTGGCTGTAGGACCCTGGTCCCTCTTTCCAACCCCCCCAGTTAACTCCTGTAGGATGAAATGGGATGGGGATGGGGATGGGGATGGGGTGGGATGGGATAAAATCAAATCAGATTGAGTTGAATTGAATCAGATTGTTTAGGTTAGATAAGATCTTTCAGACTGTCAAATCCAACCATAAACCCAACACGGCCAAGCCCACCCTGAACTCTGTCCCCAAGCACCACGTCCACATGGCTTTGAGATGCCTCCAGGGACGGGGACCCCAGCACTGCCCTGTGCAGCCTCTGCCAGGGCTGACACTGCAGAAAATGCTGATGAAGAGGGTTAATTTCATTTGGATTGAAATATACAGTAATTAAGAGTGAGCTGGGGCTCGGGCTGTGGTGGGAAGGGATGAGCAGGAGGAGAAAGGGCAAGGAGAAAGTTGGGAGCCGGGCTCTGTGCTCCACCTGGGACCCCACGCAGCCATGCTCGTCCAGCTCCTTGAGGTCAAGCTGCTCGGCCAGAGCTGGGTTCTGCTGCCCAGACCCAGGGACCGGAGGCATCACAGGGGTCCGTGTCATGGAACCATGGACTGGTTTGGGTTGGAAGGGACCTCAAAGCACACCCAGTCCCACCCCCTGCCATGGGCAGGGACCCCTGCCACTGGATCAGGGGCTCCAAGCCCCATCCAATCCGGCCTTCAACACCTCCAGGGGTGGGACTGCCACCACTTCTCTGGGCAACCTGGGCCAGGGCCTCCCCACCCTCATCTCAAAGAATTGCTCCCTGATGTCCCGTCTGCATCTTCCCCTTTCAGTTTAAAGTTGTTCCCCCTCATTCCATCACTCCAGACCCTTGGAAAAAGCCCCTCCTCAGCTTTCCTGGAGCCCCTTTCCCTAGTGGAAGATGCTCTAAGGTCTCCCCACAGCCTTCTCCTCTCCAGCCTGGACAACCCCAACTCTCCCAGCCTGGCCTCACACAGGAGCTGCTCCAGCCCTCGCAGCATCTCCGTGACCTCCTCTGGCCTCGCTCCAACAGCTCCAGGTCCTTCCTGTGCTCAGGACTCCAGAGCTGGACCCATGGCTTTGGGTGGGGTTTCCCCAGAGTGGAGCAGAGGGGCAGAATCCCCTCCCTCCCCTCTGGTCCCAACAGCTTTCGGTGCAGCCCCCTCTCCCAACAGCCCTGCCCTGGTGGGCACCCAACCCTGCCCAGCACTAAGAGGGTTAACCTGTTGTTGGCTTTGGACACTTCACCCCAAGGAGAGATTGAACACGAGCTGTGATTAATTGCTGGAAGTGCCCTGAGGGTAATTAATCAGCCTCTTGTCCCCTGCTCCCAGTCACCTTACAGGTAAACAAGGCCAGATGGTTCTGCCCTTGGGTCTCCTCCCATCCCTGGTGGAGAATCCTGGGCTGGGGAGCTGCACCATGGTCTGGGGCAATGGGGGAACTGCGGGCTGGGAGCAGCTCTGTGGCACCGCTTGAGCTCTGGTGACACGGACAACTCTGAGCTCCCCAGTACGCAGCCCCATGGAGTCACGGAACGACTTGGTTGGAAAAGTCCTTGGAAGTCATCGAGTCCAGCTGTCCCTGTCCACTACAAAACCATCCCTGAGCACCTCATCTGCCCGGATGGGGACTCCACCACCTCCATGGGAGACTCTGCCAGGGTCTGAGAACCCTTTTGGTGGAGAAATTTTTCCTGAAGTCCACCCTGAACCTCCCCTGGCACAACTTGAGACCATTTCCTCTCCCATCCCTTGTTCCTTGGGAGCAGAGACCAGCACTCACCCCAGGGCTGAGCCAAGCCAGGTGCCCTTCTTGGCCACCTGGGCCACTGCTAGCTCAGGTTCAGCCCCTGTCAACCCTCAGGTCCTTCTCCTCCAGGCAGCTTTCCAGCCGCTCTTCCCCAAGCCTGGAACGTTGTTGGGGTTGTTGTGACCCAAGTGCAGGACCCGGCACTGAGCCTGGTTGAACCCCATCCCACTGGCCTTGGCCCATGGATCCAGCCTGGCCGCGGCCCTACCCTCAGCACTTCCTCCCAGTTTGGTGTCATCCTATGCGCAGGATGCTCAGGCTCTTTCGGCAGAGGGGACCCAGCAGGGCGTGACTCTGTTCCTCAACCCTGGAGTTGCACTTGGGATGGGTTCACCCCATCTCTTGGAAGCCCCTTGCACTGAGCCACCCATGTGAGCACAGCCCAAAGCAGGTCCTTTGGTTGCAAACAGGGTGCTTGTCCATCTGATGATGCTGAGGCAAAGCTGTTCCCCAAAACCACCAACAGCCAGGATGCCCCAGCTGGCTGGGACTTGGACCACCAGTGCTGCTTTATCACTGATTTTACGTCCATACGGGGGAGAGATCAGATCCCTTGCTCCACAAAGCTCAGTCCTGCTGAGAGCCAAGTCCACAGGAGCCTTCTCAGTGCAATCACGGTTCTGAGGGGAATGTCCTGACCATCCCTGGGAGGGCCTTCCCAACCAGGACCAGTCTTTCCATAGAATTATGGACTGGGTTGGGTTGGAAGAGGCCTCAAAGCCCATCCAGTCTCACCCCCTGCCATGGGCAGGGACCCCTCCCACTGCATCAGGGGGCTCCAAGCCCCATCCAACCTGGCCTTCAACACCTCCAGGGATGGGACAGCCACCACTTCTCAGGGCAACCTGGGCCAGGGTGTCCCCACACCCAGCCTGAAGAATTTCTTCACAATGTCCAATCTAAATCTTCCTCTTCCAGTTTTAATCCGTTCTCCCTCATCCCATCACGCCAAGCCCTCAGAAAAAGCCCCTCTCCAGCTTCCCTGGAGCCCCTTCAGGTACTGTCAGGCTGCTCTAAGTTCTCCCCAGACCCTGCTGGAGATTTTCTTGAGGGAGAGAACAGGAAATGCAGACAGAAAAGATCACATTTAATATTTATTCCTCAGCGTTGTCTTGTCCAGAGGCAGGGGCTGAGCCCTGGCAGTGTTCAACGAAGGCAGGAGCATCTCTTCAGGCTCTGATGGCAGGGACCGCATTGTACAATCCTGGAATCATGGAATGGTTTGAGTTGGAAGGGACCTCCAAGCCCACCCAGTCCCACCTCCTGCCATGGGCAGGGACCCCTCCCACTGCATCAGGGGGCTCCAAGCCCCATCCAACCTGGCCTTCAGCACCTCCAGGGATGGGTCAGCCACTGCTTCCTGGAGAACAGGAAGGCTCTGCAGAGGGACCTGGCCAGGCTGGATCCATGGGCCAAGGACAGGAGGGTCTGCAGAGGGACCCAGCAAGGCTGGATCCATGGGCCAAGGCCAGTGGGATGGGGTTCAACCAGGCTCAGTGCCAGGTCCTGTCCTTGGACCACAACAACCCCAACAATGCTCCAGGCTTGGGAAAGAGTGGCTGGAAAGCTGCCTGGAGGAGAAGGACCTGGGGGTTCAACAGGGGCTGAACCTGAGCCAGCAGAGGCCCAGGTGGCCAGGAAGGCCACCAGCACCTGGCTTGGCTCAGCCCTGGGGTGGCAACAGGAGCAGGGAAGGGATTGTCCCCCTACACTCAGCACCTCGAATCCTGGTCTCAGGTTTGGGCCCCTCACTCCAAGAAAGCCCTTGAGGGTCTGGAGCGCGTGGGGAGAAGGGACCGGAGCTGGGAAGGGTCTGGAGCCCAGGGGTTGTGGGAGCCCTGGAGGATTTGTTCTGGAGGAGGCTGAGGGGAACCCTCATTGCTCTCTGCAGCTCCTGGAAAGAAGGTTGTGGTGAGGTGGGTGCTGGGCTCTGTTCCCAAGGAACGAGGGGTGTGACGAGAGGAAACGGCCTCAGGTTGTGCCAGGGGAGGTTTAGGTTGGACACTGGGAGAAATTCCTTCCTGGGAAGAGTGGATTCTCTGGCAGAGGCTCCCAGGCAGGTGGGGGAGTCCCCATCCCTGGAGGGGCTCAAAATCTGGGCAAATGAGTTGCTCAGGGCTGGTTCAGTGATGAACAGGGACGGTTGGACTCGATGATCTCCAACCAAGCCATTCTATGATTCTATGATTTCAGTCACCAGAGAGCAATGGATGTTGCCGGGCGATGATCCCTTGCACTTCACACCTGTTCCAGGATGGGGTAAATTATTTCTTGCGGTTTGTCCCTCTCTTGGCATCTTTATCAGCTTCTGAGATGCTGAGCCCTGCCAGCTACCCCAGCAGTTTGAAGATCCCTTCCTGGATCTGCCTCATCTTTATGCCGTAAATGAGGGGGTTGAGCATGGGAGGGACCACCAAGTAGAGATCAGCCACCAGGACTTGGATGTGAGTTGCCAAACCGAGTGAGAACATCTGCAGGTACATGGAGAGCAACCCACCTACGTAAAACAGCAGGATGACCAAAACATGGGACCCGCAGGTCCTTAAGGCCTTGAGACGAGCGTCTGCAGTTGGCAACCTCATCACAGACCTGAGGATCATCCCATAGGAGAAGGTGATGAAGACAGAATCTGACCCCACCAACAGTGTTGCCACGACGAGGCTGTAGAGGTCGCTGGCAGAGGGGTCGGCACAGGCCAGTGCCACCACGGCCATGTGCTCACAGTAGGAGTGAGGGATGGCTCTGGTTTTGCAGTAGGGGAAGCTGGTGAGGAGGCACATTAAAGGCGTCATGACACCGGCTCCCCTGGCCAGGCACAGCAGTCCCATCTGGATGGTCCTTGAGCTTGTCAGGATGGTGGCGTATCGCAGGGGGTTGCAGATGGCTACGTACCGGTCGAAGGACATTGCCAACAGCACCCCTGACTCCACCGCGGTGGATGTGTGGATGAAGAACATCTGGGTGAAGCAAGCCTCAAAACCAATCTCTCTTGAATCCAACCAGAATATACCCAGCATTTTGGGAACCACGGCGGTGGAGAAGGTGAGGTCAATGACGGCCAACATGGAAATGAAGTAGTACATGGGCTCATGGAGGCTGTTGTCCAGGCTCACAGCGAGGAGGACCGTGCTATTCCCCAGCAAGGCCATAATGTATATAAAGCAGAACGGGATGGAAATCCACATGTGGAGATCTTCCAGGCCAGGGATGCCCGTAAGGAGAAAAGGAGAAGAGCTGATGTTGGATTGGTTGGTCATTGTCATGGCACAGATGGCCAAGGCGCATCTTCGTTCCCAACTTTAGTTCCCTGCAACAGTGACAGAAAGGGCTGGGATTTTGCTGTCATCACTTCCATCACAAAACTGCAGTTCTCAAGCATCAAACAATTTTGAATTTGCTTGGGGAAAACCTTTCAGAACATGGAATCATGGAATGGGTTGGGTTGGAAGGAACCTTTGAGTGGGGCATCTTGAACTAAAGCCCCAGGGACAGGGAAGCACTAGACCAGGGCGGTGGTGGAGTCCCCATCCCTGGAGGGGTTTAAAAGCTGGGCAATTGAGGTACTCAGAGATGGTTTTGTGGTGGACAGGGATGGTTGGACTCAGTGATTTCAAAGATCTTTTTCAACCAAACGATTCTGTGAGTCCATGGCAAAGTGAAATGGGGGACCGGGTCGGGTCTGATGGGAGTTCTAAGTTGTTAAGTAGAGAAATAGATAAAAGCAGGCAATGACACCTGACCCCCTGCATGGAGAAGGGAGGCTTGGAGAAGAGAGACAGGGAGAAGAAAAGGTAGGAACCAGTCATGACCTGAGAGAAAAGCAGTCAGTGGACTTCATGTTTTAAAGTGATTTAATTGAGACAAGAAGGACGTTAAACAGCTCCTGCCAAGGACAGAAAACCAATACAGCAGCAGCTCAGGGGGATTTGCATGAAGGGAAAAGCATCTCTGAGTTGGTCAAGGAGGTCTTTGACCTGTTCTGCTCGATTTCGACTCATAGAATAGAACCATGGAATCATTAAGGTTGGAAAAGACCTCTGAGCTCTTCCAGTCCAGCCCCACTGTGCTGACTGATCCATGTCCTGAAGTGCCACGGCCACACGGGTTTTGAGCCTCTCTAGGATGGGGACTCCCCTCCTTGCCCTGGGAGCCTCTGCCAGGGCTTCTCCAGTCTTTCCAGGAAGGAATTTCTCCCAATGTCCAACCTAAACCTCCCCCAGAGCAACTTGAGGCTGTTTCCTCTCATCCCATCCCTTGTTCCTTGGGAGAAGAGATGGTGGGGTCCTCACCCCTGGAGGTGTTTAGAAGACGGGTAGATGAGTTTCCCAGGGACACGGGTTAGTAAGGGGACAGGTATGGCTGGACTCAATGACCTCGGAGATCTTTTTCAACCAGGTGATTCTATGGGACTATCACCCACCTTGCCCCAATCTCCTTTCAGGAGGTTCAAATTGAAAGTCCTGGCAGGCTCTGGTGGCTGCAGGTGCTTCCTCAGGCCACCACTTTAGGAGAAAAGCAGGGTGATGCTCTCAGCTCCCAATCGTCCAGCCTGACGTCAAAGCCCAGCAGGAAGCCCCAGAAGTTAAACAGGAGATTTGGTCAATAACGAATTAAAGGGTTGGGATCAAATCAAATCACAGTCATCAGCACGGCTTCACAGGAAGCAGCTCTTGTTGAACAAACCTGATTTCATTTTCCCATGAGTTGAGTTAATCACTCTGTGTTTGCGTGCAGCGCACGGAGTTATCCAAGGGAAAGGTCCCTGCCCACCGATTTCAGGTGAGGAGCTGGCACCGCACAACCTCTGTGGAGCAGCAGCAAAGGGCTAGGAGAGCTGATGATTACGAGACCTCAAAATGAAGCTTTCAGAGCCATCGTCACAAAAAACCCTTCTGCAGCTGCCTCCGAGCTAGAGGTCATTACAGACAACTCTCATCAGTTTTCCCCAAATCAGCACAAATTGTGTCTCAAAAAATAGTAGGGAACGTGTCCCAGTGTTCCAGTGGGGAGGCCCTGGCCCAGGTTGCCCAGAGCAGTGGTGGCTGCCCCATCCCTGGAGGTGTTGAAGGCCAGGTTGGATGGGGCTTGGAGCCCCCTGACCCAGTGGGAGAGGTCCCTGTCCATGGCAGGGGGTGGGACTGGATGGGCTTTGAAGTCCTTTCCAACCCATCCCTGATTTCAAGGACTGGCCCATGCACCAGGGGGTTGGAAGTGGATGGGCTTTAAGGTCCCTTCCAACCCAAACTATTCCATAATTCCCTGATTCTATGGTTTATTTGTGTACTTTATAACTCCATCCTAGTTTTCTCTAGAAAATCCTTAAAAACCAGATTTCTCCAGCCTTGGCTCTGCAGATTCATTTAAAAAGAAGCTTTAAAATGCTGAAAAACTGCTTTTAAAAAGCAATTTCCTGGCAATTACCTCTTTTTTTTCCTCATCTGCCTCACATTGCGAGTGTGCACAGATCAGATCTGAATTCCCAGCACCCTCCCGTCCCTCAGCACCCGGATTGTGCCCTGGCTCCTTCTGGTCCTACCACGCAGCCACCCACCTTGCTCTCTGCTTGCAGACGGCTCCTGCCCTCGGGGACGCTCGTGCAGAGAAAGAAACATCTCTTGTGTGCAAGGACAGGGCTGGGCATAAATCACCTTCAGCAACACCAGTGGGAGTCTCCTGGATGGAGATTCCCAAGAGAGTTCTCTCCAGGCATCATCTTTAATCACCTCAGCGATGGGGCTGGACAATAACAGCCTTGGTCCCAAGTGATGTCTCACTAATCTAATTTATTTTTCAAACAGAAAGTGTAAGGAGATACCAAACCAGTCAGGAATAGGGTGTGCAAGTCATCTCCAGCAGAAGGGAGAACCTTCTTTTATTCATGGGTGCCCCATCCCTGGAGGTGTTGAAGGCCAGGTTGGATGGGGCTTGGAGCCCGCTGACCCAGTGGGAGGGGTCCCTGTCCATGGCAGGGGGAGGGACTGGGTGGGCTTTGAGGTCCCTTCCGACCCAAACCATTTCATGATTCTTCGTGTTTCTGCCTGGAACTCTGCTGAACCAGCACCTGGTGTCCTCTCCTGGCTCTCAGGACAAAGGGCCGTGCCATGAGATTGAGCTGTCCTTGTCCCCATCGGGGTCCCTTCCCAAGCCCCAGGCAGAACAAGGCTGAATTGTGCAAATACAGTGCAGCGAAAAATGCAAAATCAGGGTTGCAGGGACATTCTGTCAACTGTTTTTTTCTGGGTATCAGGGAAAAGGGCAGCAGAAAATTGGAGAAACAGCACAAAGACAGGGAAAAATGTGACAATTAAAGTACCATGGAGTGATGCAATGGATTGGGTTGGAAGGGACCTCAAAGCCCATCCAGTTCCAACCCCCTGGCGCATGGGCCAGTCCTTGAAATTCTTAAAATGTTCTTATCTCAACCCATGAGTTTTCCTAGTTTTTTTAATCCCCAAGTGCCACGGCCAAATGGATTTGAATCCCTCCAGGGAGGGGGACTCCTCCCCTGCCCTGGGAGCCTCTGCCACGGCTTCTTCACTCTTCTCATGAAGGAATTTCTCCCAGTATCCAATTAAACCTCTCCTGGTACAACTTGAGGCCGTTTCCTCTCATCCCACCCCTTGATCCTTGGGAGAAGTTACTTTGGTTTTTGCCAGGAACGGTTTGAAAGCTCTGGGTTTCCACTCCTCTCTCTACTCAGCACCGTTACAGCAGCTTTAATGTCTCCCTGAAACGCGTTTGTGCAAGAATCACAGAACCATGGAGTGGTTTGGGTGGAAGGGACCTCAAAGCCCAGCCAGTCCCTCCCCTGTCATGGTCAGGGACCCCTCCCATTGAATAAGGGGGCTCCAAGCCCCATCCAACCTGGCCTTCAACACCTCCAGGGATGGGGAAGTCACCACTGCTCTGGGCAACCTGGGCCAGGGCCTCCCCACCCTCACAGGAGAACATTTCTCCCAAATGCTGCATTCAAACCATTTTTTAAGCCGAATGCATTTCATTGAGTTTATTTTTCACGTTGATGTAGAAGTGAGGATTAAACATGACATTTTGGTTGAGATTCATCTCAACAAACACAGGTGGCAGTTGTAGACGTGGTGTCTGCCTTGACTGGAGCTCATCCTCTTGGTTGCCTTCATAACCGTGGAGAGCAACAGTGGGTTTAGGGCAGGATTCATCTCAGCCTGAGGCCAATATCTGGAACAGCTCTGAGGAGTTAGGCTGCACCCATCCCTTTCACTGCCCTGACTGCAAGGGAGATGGTGGTGACCATGTGGACCTTGGCCCTCAACGTGTCTGAGAAGGCTGAGGGCTGCCCCGCACCTTTGCTGTTAGAGGGAAGATGCCATCTCCATGTGTTCTTCTTGTTCACGGTTGTATTAATGGACATGGTCCCCAGTTTCATCCCTCAGCTCCTCCTCCACCCTCAGATTCAAGTGTGGTCGTGGTTCTTCTCTGGATGAAACTCACCATCACCACCAGAGGACCCTGAGCACATCCGAGACTCAGCCGTTCACCTCTACCAAATCCTTTCTATTTCATACTCGTTGACCTTAAACACCCACATGGGAGCTGTCACCAAGCCCTGGTAGCACAGCGTGACCTGCTGCTTTTGTCCCAAAACATCAACTCTTCATTCTTTAGGTGTTACCGATTCTCAGAAGACTCCAGCCTGAGCCCAGGAGGAGCGTCCCTGCAGAGCGGGTGTGGAGCGTCACTTGTCATAGACCAACAGAATGGTTTGGGTTGGGAGGGACCATGAAGGTCCTCCAGTTCCAACACCCCTGCCATGGGGGAATGGTTTTGAGCTGCAAGAGGGGAGATTGAGGTGAGATCCTGTGGAGAAATGTTCTGTTGTGAGGGTGGGGAGGCCCTGGCCCAGGTTGTCCCGAGCAGCGGTGGCTGCTCCATCCCTGGAGGTGTTGAAGGCCAGGTTGGATGGGGCTTGGAGCCCCCTGATCCAGTGGGAGGGGTCCCTGGCCATGGCAGGGGGTGGCACTGGATGGGTTTTGAGGTCCTTTCCAACCCAAACTGTTCTATGAGTCTGTCTGCTGGTGCGAAGCTCAAGACCCTCAGAATGGCTCCTCATTCCTCCAGATAAAACCTCTCACTGCTGAGGGACCTGACCTGTCTGGGGCCTTCTTGGATCCCATCTCCCAGACCAGGAGGGCTCTTGCACTTGGGGATCACTCAGCACGGCTGGGTGCTGCAAGCCCTGGACAGAACCTGTGAATCCGGGTTGGAGACAACTGGTTGGCTCGGCGAAGTCTGGGATGCAGCTGGTCTGCCAGCAGTTACCCAGCCTCAAGATACTTGAACCTACAGCATGAGGTCCATCAGGCCTCCAAGATGCTCCAGATTTAGTTCCTCAGGTACCTGGGATCATTAAAACAAGCAGTCACAGGGCTGGTGAGCTTCTCCAAGCAGACTCAGTGTTTATTTCCACCACTGCAAGCTGTAGATGCCTGGATGCAAACACCACGGACCATCTTCCTCACCCACCTGGTCTGACCCTTGGGATGGAGAAAAGCTTGTAAGAGCTTGGTTCTGAAGATGCTGAGCTTTCATCATCACCCAGAAATCTGGAAAAGTTTCTTTGTTCTAAGTGAGGGTCAACCTTTTGTGCAAGAGAGGCCCAGAGAGGAGAGCCATGGCAGCACCTGCAAGGTGTGACCATCTCCTGTCACCAGACCTAAGGTGTCCTATTGCCAGCCCTGGTGGTCCAGCAGGGACGGAAGGAGACACCGCAGAAGACATTTCCCATTTGGAATGGAATCTGTGTATCGACACAGCGTCCTCCGAGAGAAACTGTTGGCTCGTGGCTTGGGTGGATGGATGGATGGACGGACAGACTCCTCTGGGTAAAAAAACTGGCTGCATGGCCAAGCCCAGAGAATTGTGGTGAATGGACTTAAATCCTGATGGCAGTTGGACACAAGTGGTACCACCAGGACTCAGTGTTGGGACCAATCTTGAGGGCCCCGGCCAGGCTGGATCCATGGGCCAAGGCCAGTGGGATGGGGTTCAACCAGGCTCAGTGCCAGGTCCTGTCCTTGAGCCACAACAACCCCAACAATGCTCCAGGCTTGGGGAAGAGCGGCTGGAAAGCTGCCTGGAGGAGAAGGACCTGGGGGTTCAACAGGGGCTGAACCTGAGCCAGCAGAGGCCCAGGTGGCCAGGAAGGCCACCAGCACCTGGCTGGGCTCAGCCCTGGGGTGGCAACAGGAGCAGGGAAGGGATTGTCCTCCTACATTCAGCACCTCGAATCCCAGGCTCAGGTTTGGGCCCCTCCCTCCAAGAAAGCCCTTGAGGGTCTGGAGCGCGTGGGGAGAAGGGACCGGAGCTGGGAAGGGTCTGGAGCCCAGGGGCTGTGGGAGCGTCTGAGGGCCCTGGAGGGGTTTGTTCTGGAGAAGAGGAGGCTGAGGGGAGCCCTCATCGCTCTCTGCAGCTCCCGGAAAGGAGGTTGTGGTGAGGTGGGTGCTGGGCTCTGTTCCCAAGGAACGAGGGGTGTGACGAGAGGAAACGGCCTCAGGTTGTGCCAGGGGAGGTTTAGATTGGACATTGGGAGAAATTCCTTCCTGGAAAGGGTTGTCCAGCCCTGGCAGAGGCTCCCAGAGAGGTGATCGAGTCCCCGTCCCTGGAGAGATTCAAAAACCGTGTGGCCGTGGCACCTGGGGACAGGGTTCAGTGGTCACCATGGTGGGGTTGGGTTGATGTTGTACTGGATGAGCTTAGAGGTCTTTTCCAACCTTAATAATTCAATGATTCTATAATTCACCTGGAGCCCTGAAACGTGGGTTTAAACGGTTACAAGGAAGTTTATTTGGATCAGGAACACCTCAAAACTCACAGCTGGTTCCTTACTTCACTCTATCACCTGTAAGAAGGAAGGGAAATAGGACCTGGAATTTGCCTGTGCTCCAAGTACCAAACAAGTCTTGCCACAGAGCAGACTCTCACGTGGTCGTTAACACCAACAAGTCGTATGTCCTCTCATTGATTCCATTCTCCGTGTGCATTCAGTGGGAATGGAATTGGTGCTGTCTTTGCATGGATGAAACTGGTGCCACCTTTGCATGGATGAAACTGGTGCCACCTTTGCATGGATGAACACACCTGGAAAACCTGTGTCAGGCATGAACCTTCCTGGAAAAGAGCGTCCTGAGCACTACCTGACGGATCTGCTTGTTCCTCATACTGTAAACAATGGGGTTCAGCATGGTGGGGAGGATCAGGTAGAGGTCTGCCAGCAGGACCCGTGCCCATGCGGAGATGCCGCAATCGAAGTGCTGCGCGTAGATGGAGACAATGCCTGGGATGTAATAGAGCAGCATCACGCAGACGTGGCACCCGCAGGTCCTGAAGGCCTTCCCGCACCACTTCTTCCCCAGGACGGTCTTGAGGATCATCCCGTAGGACACAGCAATGAAGGCCACATCCATCCCTACGATGAGAGAGGACCCGGCCACGCTGTAGAGCATGCTGGGTCTGGGGTCTGCGCACGCCAGCTTCACCACGGCCATGTGCTCGCAGTACGAGTGGGGAACCACGCGGGAGCAGCAGTAGGGGAGGCTGGTCACCATCGCTGCCAAAGGGACGATGAAGAGGTGAGCTCTAAGCACGATGGCCAGGCCTATCTGGGCAATTGTTTGGCGGTTCAAGATGATTTGGTACCTGAGGGGGTGGCAAATGGCAACGTAGCGGTCAACAGCCATGGCCAAGAGCACTCCGGACTCCTCTGAGGTTGTGGAGTGAATGAGGAACATCTGAATGAAGCAGGACATGTAACTGATCTCCACAGAGTTCATCCAGAACACGCACAGCATCTTGGGGACGATGGACGTCACCATCACCACGTCGATGACCGCCAGCATGGCCAGGAAGCAGTGGGAAGGCGCACGCAGGGAGCTGTTCAGCCTGATGGCAAGCAAAACCACTCCATTTCCTGCCAAGGCGATGACGTAGCCTGAGAAGAAAAGGATGCCCAGGCAGGTGGAGAAAGCCTCCAGGCTGGGGACACCCACAAGGATGAAAGAGGAGGAGCTGCTGTTGGGTTGGTTGAAGGGGTCAGAAAGGCTTGGGAGAATCTTGGTTTTATGCTTAACAAAATTTCGAGCTAATTTTGAGTTCTGGGGTGTCCAGAACGGCAGGAGATGGTGAGGACTCTGCATCAGGGCAAGAGCCAAACCAGAACCCTGTTATTATGATGTGTGAGACGGGGATGCTACTGCATGATGTGACTGCTGGGGGAATGGACCAGAAATTATGGATAAATGGGGCTGTTACAGCTTGAAACCTCCTGTAGGGTAAAGGAGTTCACATTTCAAGTTGTGCCACCAGGGACAACCAAGGAGCTTTTTGCAGTCCGTTGCTTGTGAAGGGCTTATTTCTCTTTTGGTTGCTCACCACCACCCAGATGACATCTTGAAATGAGCTGCAAGAGGAGAGAAGAAGGTGGGCATCCACGTCCGTAAGGCAGCGCCTTTGCCTGAGCAGCCCCGGCTTCCCTGCAATGGACACAACGTAGGAAGTTCCTCCAAACCTGCAGAGCAAAAAGCCGTCTCAGGGTCATGAAATGTGACCATGAAACTCCCTTTTGCTGCTCAGTCTGTTCCCCACCCCCCCACCCCCCCTCATGGGAGAAGCCTGATAAAAAGGGCAAATCAGAGGAAAAGGTGAATTTCTGAGGTTTTGTTCTGATGAGAGAAGCTTGAAGGTGATGCAGAAACTCCAGAGAACAATTCTGTGTGGTGGGAAGGGTCTGCACGTGCATTCCAGCACCTAAAGGGGCTCCAGGGAAGCTGGGGAGGGGCTCTGGCTCAGGGAGTGCAGGGATGGGACGAGGGGAACGTGTTTGAGCTGCAAGAGGGGAGAGTGAGGTGAGATCTTGGGGAGAAATGTTTTGCTGTGAGGGTGGGGAGCCCCTGGCCGAGGGTGCCCAGAGAAGTGGTGGCTGCCCCATCCCTGGAGGTGTTGAAGGCCAGGTTGGATGGGGCTTGGAGCCCCCTGACCCAGTGGGAGGTGTCCCTGCCCATGGCAGAGGGTGGGACTGGGCGGGCTTTGAGGTCCCTTCCCACACAACCCATCCCATGGTTCTGTAACCTGTTGCAGAGACGATCTCGAGCACGGAGCCTACAGAGTAACCGACTCCCCCAGCATAGGTGTCTCCCCTCAGGTGAGCTGAGCTGCTCTCCAGCATCCGCTGACCGTGGGCTGGATCTCCCTTGGCTGAACTCTGCACTTCGACACCAGGAGCCCGCACACACAACCAACCTGAAGCACTCGCACACCTGAATCCACAGCCACGTCCCCGGATGCCTCGGTCCAAGGACCATTGGCTTCCAGAAGTTTCTACAGCCAGAATCACGCAAAACATTATCCGTGTTGCAGCAGCACTGAAAAACCCCGATGGCTGGGGCTTCCTGGCCTGGGAGGGGGAAGAACAATGCAGAGATGAGCTTTGCAGCCCAAGCAAAGGCTTCTTATCCTGGTCTGCCAGGAAAAATGAGCACAGGTGTCTGTCTCACCTGCAGGGCCGCAGCAGCTCCTCTTTGTGCATCTCCGAGGGCACCAACCCCGGGGTTTTAATTCACCTGGAGATTCCACAAGGGAGAGCAGACGGAGGACACAGAGCTTGGGTTGTTTGTCCTGTGAGGAAATCGGAGTTTCCAAGGCTCCAGCCTCTTCATTAACTCTTCCTTATGGTGCGGTGCCATGGGGGGCTCGGGGTAGGGTGGCCTCCAGAGCCTGCCAGGTGCCAACGAGACCAACACGGAAAATGTAAACTGAATCTGTCTGAAGTGGAGAAAAATCATCAAGTTATGGAATCATTAAGGCTGGAAAAGAGCTCCAAGCTCAACCACACCATGCCAAGCAAACCGTGTCCTAAAGCACCACATCTATGTGGCTTTTGAACCCCTCCAGGTGTGGGGACTCCCCCACTGCCCCGGAAGCCTCTGCCAGGGCTGGACAACCCTTTCCAGGAAGGAATTGTTCCCAATGCCCAATCTAAATCTCCCCTGGGGCAACTTGAGGCCTTTCCTCTCGTCCCACCCCTTGTTCCTTGGGAGCAGAGCCCAGCACCCACCTCACCACAACCTCCTTTCCTTCCTAGTGCAGGGGACAGGGACCTCGTAGGTGGGAAGCTCAATCCAAGAGGGACTGTGGCAGCGTGGTTGGGGTTTGGGCTCCAGCAGGAGCAGCCCCACAGGTGACACGGTGGGACACGTGAGGTCCATGTGCTGCTCCCACAAGCTTCACCCCCACTGAGGTGTGTGGGTGATGAGGGTCCTGCTGAGCTGCATCCTCAACTGATTTTTGTTTGCATAATTTCTCTGGTTTGGGTTTTACTCCTCTCTTTCTGTTATTTTCCTTTTCATTATGATTTACCATTGTTGCTATTGTTATTGTTTTTATATTTTCTTTCAATTCTTAAATGGTTCTTATCTCAACCCATGAGTTTTCCTACTTTTACTCCCCAAGTGCCACGGCCACACGGGTTTGAACCCCTGCAGGAAGGGGGACTTCCCCCCTGCCCTGGGAGCCTCTGCCAGGGCTTCTCCACTCTTCCCAGGAAGGAATTTATCCCAATGTCTAATTAAACCTCTCCTGGTGCAACTTGAGGCCGTTTCCTCTCCTCCCACCCCTTGATCCTTGGGAGAAGTTACTTTGGTTTTTGCCAGGAACGGTTTGGAAGCTCTGGGTTTCCACTCCTCTCTCTACTCAGCACCGTTACAGCAGCTTTAATATCTCCCTGAAACGAGTTTGTGCGAGAATCACAGAACCATGGAGTGGTTTGGGTGGAAGGGACCTCAAAGCCTGTCCAGTCCCTCCCCTGCAAGGGCAGAGACCCCTCCCATTGGATCAGGGGGCTCCAAGCCACATCCAGCCTGGCCTTGGATGTTTCCAGGTATGGAAAATCTCCCACCTCTCCCAGCAAACAGATCCAGGGCTTCATCATCCTCACAGTAAAGAATTTCTTAGAATCATGAAATGGTCTGGGTTGGAAAGACTGGACATTGGGAAGAATTTCTTCACTGAGAAAGTGGTCAGGGATTGGAACAGCTGCTCAGGGAGGTGGTGGAGTCACCATCCCTGGAGGTGTTTAAGAGATGGGTGGATGAGCTTCTTAGGGACAGGGTTTAGCAGGGACACAAGCACGGTTGGACTCTGTGACCTCAGAGTTCTCCTCCAACCTTATGATTCTGTGATTCTATGAAAAGACCTCTAAGAACAGCAAGTTAAACCATTATGGAACAGTTTGGGTTGGAAGGGAGCTAAAAGCCCGTCCAGTCCCACCCCCTGCCATGGGCAGGGACACCTCCTACTGGGTCAGGGGCCTCCAAGCCCCACCCAACCTGGCCTTGAACACCTCCAGGGATGGGGCAGCCACCACTGCTCGGGGCAACCTGGGCCAGTTTCCCTGGAGTCCTTTTCCCTACTGGAAGCTGCTCTAAGGTCTCCCCACAGCCTTCTCCTCTCCAGCCTGGACAACCCCAACTCTCCCAGCCTGGCCTCACGCAGGAGCTGCTCCAGCCCTCGCCTCATCTCCGTGACCTCCTCTGGTTTCGCTCCAACAGCTCCAGGTCCTTCCTGTGCTTAGGACTCCAGAGTTGGACCCAGGGCTCCAGGTGGGGTCTCCCCAGAGCGGAGCAGAAGGGCAGAATCCCCTCCCTCCCCTCTGGTCCCATGCTTTGGGTGCGGGAAACAAAACTTTGAATGCAGAAGGCAAATCTTTTCTTTTCCTTTGTGTCCACGCCCTCCCTTTGCTTTTGCTTTATTAAACTGCCATTATCTCAACCCGTGAGCTGGCTTATTTTTTGCATCCTATTTTCTCCCCATCCTGTCCTTTTGTGGAGGGGAGGGACAGAGCAGCTTGGTTGGCTTCTGGTGTCCAGCCAAGGTTAACCCACCATGTAGGGATGTTGAAGTCACTGCTGAGCAGTCTTCCCACAGCCCCAAGGGCTTTTCTGCTCCTCATGTTGTCCCAGCAGGGAGCAGCCTTGGGGTGCACAAACTGGGAGGGGACAAAGCAGGGACAGCTGACCAAACGATTGTTCGCACCATGGGATCTCATGGTCAGCAATAACAACCACGGGGGAGGATTTCCAGGGCTGCAGGAACCTGCAGAAGGAACCTGGCTGTATGGATGCTGAGGTGGTTGGGTTGTGGGGTTGAAGAGTCCCCTCCGTCAACCCAAAGGAGCAGAGGAACCTGGCAGACGGAGGAACCTAATAACCACCTCAGAGCCAGAAAAGACCCCAACACAGCTGCTCCCAGGCTGTCCCAGCACAATGGTCAACCCTTGGTCAGGTGTGGGACCTCCAAGGTGGTCAAGAGCAGGAGGGCTCTCTTCTTGCAAACCGACATGAAGTAACACCTACCGAGTTGGGGCACAATTGGCATGGGATGCCAAGAAGAGCACTTTGATACTGTGCGGCACTCGCTGTGGAATGTTTGGGGGTGGGGAGTCCAAACGGTGGAGATGGGAATAGATTTAGGAAAAACGTGTGGAAAAACAGAAGAATAAGGGGCTGGAAGGGTCCAAGCACTTGTAAACAGCCTCTTGGTCAACAAATCATGGAACAATGGAACGTTTTGGGTTGTAAGGGACCTCCAAGCCCATCCAGTCCCACACCCTGCCATGGGCAGGGACCCCTCCCACTGGGTCAGGGGGCTTCAAGCCCCATCCAACCTGGCCTTCAACACCTCCAGGGATGGGGCAGCCATCACTTCTCTGGGCACCCTGGGCCAGGGTCTCCCCACCATCACCATGAAGAATTTCTTCCTGATGTCCAATCTAAATCTCTCTCAATTTAAAGCCATTAATCCATGCAGGGAGGTGGCATCTCACAGGAGGTCTTCAGCCTGGGCTGTGTCACCCAGCACTTGGAGGAGGAACGATGCCTGGTGACTACGGGTAAAGACACCAGACATGATGTCCAGCCTCTTTAAGGATCATCAGCAAATTGCCAGCTCATTAGGGAAAGGGGCTCCAGGAAAGCTGGGGAGGGGCTCTGGATCAGGGAATGCAAGGATGGGACAAGGGGAATGGTTTTGAGCTGCAAGAGGGAAGAGAGAGGTGAGGTGAAATGTTCTGCTGTGAGGGTGGGGAGGCCCTGGCCCAGGTTGCCCAGAGCAGTGGTGGCTGCCCCATCCCTGGAGGTGTTGAAGGCCAGGTTGGGTGGGGCTTGGAGCCCCCTGATCCAATGGGAGGGGTCTCTGCCCTTGCAGGGGAGGGACTGGACAGGCTTTGAGGTCCCTTCCAACCCAACCCATCCCATGGCTCTGCACAGCTCCACTGCCCGTAGATGAACTCGTTAAGGAAGGAACTCTTTTCTGTGGTCCAGCCCCACTCAGAGAAGAGTCCACAGAGACAGCAATCAGATTTATTTTGGGAGGTCTCAGGGAGCTAAACCACCCAGAGATGTTGGGTCAGTGTCACTTCCTTGGGACAGGGACAGGCAGGATTAGGTCCAGCTGAAGCCCGTGTCTGAATGCACACTGAGACCCACACCAAGGTCAGCCACAGGTTTTGAGCATTCTAGGGAATGGACTTGTTCTTCAGAAGTCCAGGCCCTGTGCTCTGAAGGCTAAGCCCAAGCCCTCCTGCCATGGGTCTCCTCTTGGAGATGGCCCTGCGTGCCGCCTCACAAATCTGCTTCATCCTGATGCCGTATATCAGGGGGTTGAATGCCGGTGGGATGAGGAGGTAGAGATCAGCCAACAGGACCTGGAGGTAGGGTGGGAGCTCCTGGTGGTACCTCTGCCAGTAGATGGAGAGCAGCCCGGGGATGTAGAAGAGGGTCATGACGCAGAGGTGGGAACTGCAGGTGCTGAAGGCTTTCCTGCGGGCTTGTGGGGAGGAGAGACTGAGCACGGCTCGGAGGATGAGAGCGTAGGAGAGGGCAATGAGCAGCGAGTCTGAGGTGACCACGTAGGTGGACACGGAGAGGCTGTAGGCATTGCTGAAAGCGACATCCATGAGGGAAAGCTTGAGCACGGCCATATGCTCGCAGTACGAGTGGTTGACCACGGCCAGGCTGCAGAGGGGCAGGCGGCAAACCCAGAAGGTGAGAGGGCTCATGAGAACCACAGCCCTGAGCAAGGTCGCCAAGCCAAGGGAAGCCACAACGGGGCTGGTGAGGATGGACAAGTACCTCAGTGGGTTGCAAATGGCCACGTAGCGGTCCAAGGCCATGGCCACCAGCATCCCTGACTCCATCGCGGTGGAAGCGTGGACAATGTACATCTGGGTTAGACAACCTTCCAGACTGATGGCAGTGGAGTGGAACCAGAAGATGTCCAGCATTTTGGGGGCGATGGAGGTGGACATCACCAGGTCAATGGCAGCCAGCATGGACAGCAGGAGGAACACGGGCAGGTGCAGGCTAGGATCGGCCTTTATGATGCAGAGAAGGGTGCTGTTCCCAACCAGCGAGACGAGGTAAATGATACAGAAGGGGATGGAGATCCAGTGGTGGAGGTGCTGCAGCCCCGGAATGCCTGTCAGGTGCAGCTCCGACAGCGAGATGTTTGTGGGACACAAGTGAGGAGGCATCGTGGTCACTGCAGGAGCTTAAGTGAGAAGCGCGTAGGCATGCAAGGACAGCCGCTACCCAGGGTCGCACCACAGGTCCATCCACACTCAGATCCCCTGTCCAGCGTCACAAGTTGACCCTTAGGGAAGGACATGAGAAAAGAAACACACCATGAGCCTTCTCCTGCATGATGTCCCAGCTCCCTCCAACTTAGCGTTCAGGGACGACGGCTGAACCTGAGCCAGCAGTGGCCCAGGTGGCCAAGAAGGCCACCAGCACCTGACTGGGCTCAGCCCTGGGGTGGCAGCAGGAGCAGGAAAGGGATCGTCCCCATGCATTCAGCACCTGGAATCCCGGGCTTAGGTTTGGGCCCCTCACTCCAAGAAAGCCCTTGAGGGTCTGGAGCGCGTGGGGAGAAGGGACTGGAGCTGGGAAGGGTCTGGAGCCCAGGGGTTGTGGGAGTGTCTGAAGGCCCTGGGGGGTTTGTTCTGGAGAAGAGGAGGCTGAGGGGAGCCCTCATCGCTCTCTTCAGCTCCTGGAAAGGAGGTTGTGGTGAGGTGGGTGCTGGGCTCTGCTCCCAAGGAACAAGGGGTGGATGAGAAGAAAGGGCCTCAAGTTGCCCCAGGGGAGGTTTAGATTGGACATTGGGAGAAATTCCTTCCTAGGAAGAGTGGAGAAGCCCTGGCAGAGGCTCCTAGGGAGGTGATTGAGTCCACATCCCTGGAGGTGCTCAAACTGGTGTGGCTGTGGCACTTGGGGACAAGGTTTGGTCACCATGGTGGGGTTGGGCTGATGTTGTACTGGATGAGCTTGGAGGGCTTTTCCAACCTTAATTATTCAATGATTCCATGACTCCTTTTTCCATTTCAATTAACTCCACCAAGAAAACCATCAAGCTTTCCTGGGCAACATTTTAGCACTCAAACATCTTCTAGCAAGGAATTTCACAAATCAACACCACCTTATGTGGAAAACCCCTTCCCTTCCTTGTGTGCCTGGCATTTGCTGCTGTCGTTAGGGGACCTGGAGTTCGTCTACCAAAACAGGCAGAGAAAAGCTAATTGAGTCATAGAAACATGGAATGTTTTGGATTGGAAGTGACCTCAAAGCCCATCCAGTCCCACTCCTGCCATGGGCAGGGACCCTGCCCACTGGGTCAGGGGACACCAATCCCCATCCAACCTGGCCTTCAACACCTCCAGGGATGGGACAGCCACCACATCTCGGGGCCACCTGGGTCAGGGCCTCCCCACCCTCATCACGAATAATCTCTTCCCAATGTCCAATCTCAATCTTCCCCTTCCAATTCAAAGTCATTCCCATTCATCCCATCACTCCAGGCCTTTGGAAAAAGCCCCTCCCCAGCTCTCCAGGCTGGACAACCCCAACTCTCCCAGCCTGACCTCACACAGGAGCTGCTCCAGCCCTTGGATCATCTCCGTGGCCTCCTCTGGCCTCGCTCCAACAGCTCCAGGTCCTTCCTGTGCTCAGGACTCCAGAGCTGGACCCAGGGCTCCAGGTGGGATCTCCCCAGAGCGGAGCAGAGGGGCAGAATCCCCTCCCTCCCCCTCTTTGGGTGCAGCCCAGGACATGGTTGGTTTCTGGGCTGTGTCAGAATTCAAGGTCGTTTCTTTTGTAGAGGATGTGGAGATGAAGCCTGGGGCTGGAGAACATCACGGGCCCCTCACCAGGTCTTTTTCTTGGGGATTTTCTGGTTTTTAATATAAGTATTTTTAAGTTCATAAGGACAGGACTGCAGCAGCTGACCCTGTGGTGCTACTTCTGTCTGAGTGTCCACGCAGTGACGGTCACCGACCTGGCTTGCTGCTCTCCCCACTCACCCAGCTCAGTGTGAGGGACGCTGACCAGTCCCGGACCCACCATCTGTGTTGCCTTCTCCTCCGACCCAGCAGCTTTGGGCTGTGATGTGTTTATAACCTTGCCGAGAGGAATCCCTGAGGCCTCTGTTGCTGTTGAGTCACTCATTTACTGACTCACCTCCTCATTAAGTTTGCTTTAATTGAGAAGACGTTATTGCCAATCTCTCGTGGTGTTCATAGCCCCTCCAGTGACCTCGTCCTCATCCTTTGGCCCTGCAGCCTTCACAGGTCCCTGACTTAGCATCGCCAGCTTCCTCTTTTCGGGATGTTGAAGCCTTCTAGAATGTTGGATCTTTCCAGGATGCTGAATCTTTCCAGAAGCAAATTAGGTCTGGTCTCCTTCCATGGTCTGTGTGACCATGAGGTGGAGTTCCAGGCGGCCTCCATCCTGTCCGAGGCTGCAAATCAAGGGCAGGAGGTCCATCCTGTGCTTCTGCTTTGCATCCTCAAAGACACCGGCAGAAAGAGCACAACCTGATAGAAATCATGTGGTAGGAACATCTCTGGCCACTTTGACCGAACTGGGACAGATTTGTCTTCTGCAAAGCCAGGGTTTGCTGTTGAAGCCCCCAGACCAAGGGGGGGCTGGCAGTGTGGTGCGACAGGGCAGCTGGAAACAGCACTGCGCTTCCCTGAAGGAGAACACCCTGGCTGGGTGTTCGCAGGGAAATGGAAGGGTGGGTGGTGATACTGGGAGGACACTGGAGGACACTGCCCACCCTACCTGGGCACCACTAAGCGATGGCAGTGGACGTAGACCCTCTACTGGAGAATGACCCCTCTGCCTGGCAGGCTCCAGGTGGTGCCCCGAGCACCAGAACTTCCCAGCCCCAACTTGGAGCAGGACAACGAGTCTTGGGTTGGAGAAGACTGGTCTCTGAGTCAGAGGGAGGATCTTCCAGTACCTGAAGGGGGTCCAGGAAAGCTGAGGAGGGACTTTCTCCAAGGGCTTGGAGTGATGGGATGAGGGGGAACGGCTTTAAATTGGAAGGGGAAGATTGAGATCGGACATCAGGAAGAAATTCTTCAGGCTGAGGCTGGGGAGGTCCTGGCCCAGGTTGCCCAGAGCAGTGGTGGCTGCTCCATCCCTGGAGGTGTTGAAGACCAGGTTGGATGGGGCTTGGAGCCCCCTGACCCAGTGGGAGGTGTCCCTGACCCAGTGGGAGGTGTCCCTGCCCATGGCAGGGGGTGGGACTGGATGGGCTTTGAGGTCCCTTCCAACTGAAAAACTGGAGCTTCCCAAAACCCCACAGCAGGTGCCGATGAGCTTTGGGAAGAGACACAACAGCATAAAATGTTCAAGAACCTCACTAAAATAATGGGAGGAAACATTTGTAGAACCTGTTGTCAAGTGAGCTGGATTTCTGTGGTTGCTGAAAGGTTTCAGCAAGTTTAAAAGATGGGACTGGAGGGAAACAGAATCTGTTCAGGCCGACATCTGGATGGGTGCAAATGTAAACGCAGACACACAACTCGTGCTCCCTGCTCATGGCCAGGGACCAACACCAGGCAGCTGCTTGTCATGGTGCAACCCCAAACAGCAGCCCAGCACCTCAGACATCCACGCTCACTCATCCCCATCCTGGTGGGGTCGGGGAAAGAACTGGAAGAGTAAAATTGGCAAAGCTTGCGGGTTGAGATAAGGACAGTTCAAGAATTGGAATAATAAATGTCTACAGCTGCCTGAAAGGAGATTGGAGTGAGGTGGGTGCTGAGCTCTGCTCCCAAGGAACAAGCAATAGCATAAGAGGAAACGGCCTCAAGTTGCACCAGGGCAGGTTCAGATTAGATATCAGGAAAAATTTCTTCACCAAAGGGGTCCTCAGGCCGTGGCAGAGGCTCCCAGGACAGTGACGAAGTCCCCATCCTTGGAGGGGTTTAAAAGCCAGGCAGATCAGGTGCTCAGGGGTGGCTTAGTAGAGGACAGGGACGGCTGGACTCAATGATCTCAAAGGTCTTTTCCAACCAAAAGGTTCTGTGATGAGGCAGCTGCTTGTTATGGTGCTACCCCAACCAGCATCTGAGCTTCACAGCGCTCCTCGCTCGCTCATCCCCAGCCCGGTGGGATGGAGGAGAGAATCGGAAGAGAAAAAGTGGGGTGAGATAAGGACAGTTCAAGAATGCAATAAATTGAATAAAATAAAAGTAATAAAATAAAAAATAATAACAAAAGCAACAATAATAAAATGTAATGAAAAGGAAAATAATGAAAAGAGAGGGAAATAAAACCCAAAGAAGACAAGTGATGCTAATGAAAATCACATGAGGGTGTAGCTCAGTGGGACCCTGGTCACCCAGGCACCGGGGTGGGTGTAAAGCGTGTCCTTGCTCGGGCTGCTGAGCTCCAGCTGGTTCCCAGCTCGGGAAACTGCAGATGTTCCTTTGCAGCATCACTGGGTGCTGCCCAGAGCATTTTTGCTGTGGGAGCTGATGCCAGCGGAAGCAGCGCTTGTGCCTCATGTGTCCCCTTCTGCGTGTCTTGCGCTGACACCTGTGGGGCTGCTCCTGCTGGAGCCCAAACCCCAACCACGCTGCCACAGTCCCTCTTGGGCTGAGCTTCCCACCTACAAGGTCCCTGTCCCCTGCACTAGGAAGGAAAGGAGGTTGTGGTGAGGTGGGTGCTGGGCTCTGCTCCCAAGGAACAAGGGGTGGGATGAGAATAAACGGCCTCAGGTTGTGCCAGGGGAGGTTGAGGTTGGACACTGGGAGAAATTTCTTCCTGAAAGAGTGGAGAGTCCCTGGCAGAGGCTCCCAGGGAGGTGTGGGAGTCCCCATCCCTGAGGGGGATGAAAATCTGGGCAGATGAGGTGCTCAGGGCTGGTTCAGTGGTGAACAGGGATGGTTGGACTCGATGATCTCTAAGGGCTTTTCCGTCCCAGCCATTCTGTGAGCCTCTAGCCCTTGCCAGAAGGCCGAAGTGCTCTGGATTGTCCCTGTTTTATCAGGAAAACAGAGGCAGGGAAGGGTTAAATCAACCAGAAAAATGGAATTAGATGCAAGTTTCTCAGGCATTTGTACCCCCTGCTTTCCCCACATTCCAAAGGGCAGGATTTCATCTCCTCGGCTTCCCAGACATTTGACATCCTTGACCCCTAAATAGTTTCCTCCAGTCCGAGGCCAGGCTGGGAGAGTTGGGATTGTCCAGGCTGGAGAGGAGAAGGCTGTGGGGAGACCTTAGAGCAGCTTCCAGTAGGTAAAGGGGCTCCAGGAAAGCTGGGGAGGGGCTTCTTCCAGGGGCCTGGAGTGATGGGATGAGGGGGAACAACTTTAAACTGGAAAGGGGAAGATTTAGATTGGACATCAGGAAGAAATTCTTCAGAATGAGGGTGTGGAGGCCTTGGCCCAGGTTGCCCCAAGAAGCGGTGGCTACCCCATCACTGGAGGTGTTGAAGGCCAGGTTGGATGGGGCTTGGGAGGGGTTCCTGCCCTTGGCAGGGGGTGGGACTGGATGGGCTTTGAGGTTCCTTCCCACCAAACCACTCCATGGTTCTGTGATTCTTACCAACACTCAGAGCTCACTCTGGAAAACCCGAGCTGCTCCCCTCCAAGCTGACCCGTGAGTGGCTGCTGCACATCTGGCCCGGGTGCTGGGAGCTGATGTGGGGCTCTGGGCTGGTTTGTGCCTGTTCCAGTGCTGAGGAGTGGGCACCACCCACACCCACCGCCCCTCCTGGCAGCAGGATTCAACCCCTGGAACCTCACTGCTCTCCCAGCCTCCTGCCAACACGAGAGGAGTTGCCCCCCTTCCCCTCACCTGCTTCACTGAAATGGTCCAGGAGCATCGATATCTCCTTGGAGAGGACCTGCTGGCCATCATCTCATTTCCTCAGCACACAAAGAGAGAAGAAATGCAGCCTGAGGAGCTCAAACAAGAATGTTATTTACCTCCAGCTCCCTATCAGCTCAGTGACGTCAAAACTGAAGGCTCTGAAAATGTTCCAGCCTGGCACACGCTGACCTCGGGGTTTCGCATTCTCCTCACTTTGCTGAGCTTCGCTGCCAGCAGCGACGAGCTGAGAGGCTCCTGTTTTCAGCACAGACGCACAATCTTCTCACAGAGAATCACAGAACCATGGAATGGGTTGGGTTGGAAGGGACCTCCAAGCCCATCCAGCCCCAGCCCCACTGGGTCAGGGGGCTCCAAGCCCACCCAACCTGACCTTCAACACCTCCAGTGATGGGGCAGCCACCACTTCTCAGGGCAGACTGGGCCAGGGCCTCCCCACCCTCACAGGACATTTCTCTCGAAGATCTCATCTCCATCTCCCCTCTTGCAGCTCAAAACCCTTCCCCTGATCCCATCCCTGCACTCCCTGATCCAGAGCCCCTCCCGAGCTTCCCCTGGAGCCCCTTTCCCTACTGGAAACTGCTCTAACAGCTCCCCACAGCCTTCTCCTCTCCAGCCTGGACAACACCAACTCTCCCAGCCTGGCCTCACACAGGAGATGCTCCAGCCCTCGCCTCATCTCCGTGGCCTTCTCTGGCCTCGCTCCCAACAGCTCCAGGTCCTTCCTGTGCTCAGGACTCCAGAACTGGACCCAGGGCTCCAGGTGGGGTCTCCCCAGAGCGGAGCAGAGGGGCAGAATCCCCTCCCTCCCCTCTGGTCCCACGGCTCTGGGTGCAGCCCAGGACACCGTTGGTTTCTGGGCTGGGGACGCTCATTGTGGCTCCTGTGGAGCTTCTCCTCCCCCAGCACCCCAAGTCCTTCTTCTCAGTGCTGCTCCCAATCCATTTTCCACCCAGGCTGTGTTTGTGCTTGCGGTTGCCCAGACCCCGGTGCAGGACCTTGCCTTGGCCTGGTTGAACCCTAAGAGATTTGTGCAGCGGAGCCTCTTCAGCTTCTCCGGGTCCCTCTGAGGACTGTGCTTCTCCCACCCTGCAGCACCTCACAATGCGCTGACCTCGGTGTTCCCTTTGCTTTTCCTCACTGGTTTTGTTCTCCTCTCCTCTCAGTCTGACATTTTCTGCCCTTTTTAAAGTATTTTTTTGGCTGAGGAACCACAGACTCCCCTGGTTGGCTCAGCCTTAGCGCGTGAAGGGTCTCTTGCCTACAGGAAAGCTGGGGAGGGGCTCTGGGTCAGGGAGTGCAGGGATGGGACGAGGGGAAAGGTTTTGAGCTGCAAGAGGGGAGACTGAGATGAGATCTTGGGGAGAAATGCTCTCCTGTGAGGGTGGGGAGGCCCTGGCCCAGGTTGCCCTGAGCAGTGGTGGCTGCTCCATCCCTGGAGGTGCCCAAGCCAACGGTTGGGTGGGGCCTGGAGGAACCGAATCCAGTGGGAGGGGTCCTGGGGTGGTACTGGGTGGGCTTTGAAGTCCCTTCCCACCCAACCCATTCCATGGTTCTGTGTCATTGATCCCGGTCCCAGGTGGAAACATCCTTGTCCGGCAGGGGACAGTCCTGGACCTCCCTCCTGGCCACTCCTGCAGCCCCTCAAACTCCCATCCCTTCCCACCCCATGCACCCCCCTGCAAACGTCTGGAGCTGCTGTTTACAAACGTTATTCTGCTCTGTGCTGTGTGGAGAAAGAGGTAATTTGCTCCTAATTCAGGAAATGAAGCTCTTAATCAGATCTGATACAGAAATTCCCGCTTCCACGAAGCCGTGTTTATCTATTCCTTCCCAAAATGATTTTCTAAATCACAGGCAGTGAATAAATGCAAGAAAAAGAAGAGACAGTGAAAAAGTTGATATCGGATGATAGTGTTTTATCCTGTCTGTCTCTCCCAGTGCCTTTCTGGGATGCACAGCAAGGAAAGGAAAATCCCCAGTTCAGCGTTGGCTCCTGAAGGGCTCTGACTGCGTCCACGAAGCCATCAACCTGCCAGGCTCATGTCGGCTTTTACGGCCGTGCTGCACAAAGTGTGTTTGCTCTGCAATTTGCAGCCATAAATTATTGTTATTTGTGTTGTGATAGAGACTGAGAGGCGGCCGAGGCAGAGGCAGCGAGCGGCGCAGTCACAGAGAATCGTGGGATGGAGTGGGTTGTGTGGGAAGGGACCTCAAAGCCCATCCAGTCCCACCCCTGCCATGGGCAGGGACCCCTCCCACTGGGTCAGGGGGCTCCAAGTCCCATCCAGCCTGGCCTTCAGCATCTCCAGGGATGGGGCAGCCACCACTTCTCAGGGCAACCTGGGCCAGGGCCTCCCCACCCTCACAGGAGAGCATTTCTCCCCAAGATCTCATCTCAATCTCCCCTCTTTCAGCTCAAAACCGTTCCCCTCATCCCATCCCTGCACTCCCTGATCCAGAGCCTCTCCCCAGCTTTCCTGGAGCCCCTTTCCCTACTGGAAGCTGCTCTAAGGTCTCCTCACAGCCTTCTCCTCTCCAGTCTGGACAACCCCAACTCTCTCCGTGTATTGCACCTATTTGAAACCTGATGTACCCACAGATAAAATGCACACATAAACCGTGCCCACGGATCAACCAAGGAGCTGCAAGGAGTCCCTCATGAGCTGGAGACACCAGGGCTGTGTTCTCTTCACGTTCCAGAATGCAGAAGTTTCACAGAGCTGGGCAAAACTGTGGAATTTTCTGAATGCACATATTTTAACCATTATTTTTTACTTCCAGTGCCCATAGCAGCCCTCACTCCCTCTTTACACTCTGTAAATTTTCCAGAGAAGATGTGAAAACCTCCATGTGCAACATCCCATGGTGCCCAGCAGCCCCTGAGGGGCAAAGCAACCAGTCGTGGCTGCCTGGGAGAGACCCATGGGGTTTGCTCTGCCTGCGTTAAATGTGGCTTCCCAGTCCTTTGCCCATCACCTTCTGCAGCAGCGTGGGCTGCTCCTGGTCCTGCTCCCGGTCCTGCTCCTGCTCTTGCTCCCGGTCCTGCTCCTGCTCCTGCTGCTGGTGCTGCTCCTGCTCCTGCTCCTGCTCCTGCTCCTCAACCCCGCTTCTCCACCGTGACCTGGGGTGAGTAGGGGGGAAGCTGCCTGAGGAGGGCACAGCCCAGAAGTTCTTCTCCTGTGAGGACAATCAGTTGCAGGGCTTCCATCAACACAAGGTTTTGCAAATGTCTCTGGCAAGAAAACCAAACCAGCACAGTGGAAAAGCGTGAGGAGCAAATTGCTCTTCTAAATATTGCTTTAATCTCCTAGAAACACAGAAACACAGAATGTCCTGAGCTGGAAGGAACCCACAGGGATCACTGAGTCCAGTTCCTGCCCCTACATATGACACCCCCAACACTCACCCCCATGCGGGCAGATGGGCTGGAGAGGAGAAGTTGCTCTAAAAATTGGCCATGGTCAATAAATAAAAATGTTCCTCATTCTCCCTCATGCTGCACGACGAGGATGTGTAAGTCCAGCAGTGGGCCAGGTGGCCATGAAGGGCACCAGCACCTGGCTTGGCTCAGCCCTGGGGTGGCAGCAAGAGCAGGGAAGGGATAGTCCTCCTGCACTCAGCACCTGGAATCCCGGGCTCAGGTTTGGGCCCTTCACTCCAAGAAAGCCCTTGAGGGTCTGGAGCATGTGGGGAAAAGGGACCGGAGCTGGGAAGGGTCTGGAGCCCAGGGGCTGTGGGAGCGTCTGAGGGCCCTGGGGGGTTTGTTCTGGAGAAGAGGAGGCTGAGGGGAGCCCTCATCGCTCTCTGCAGCTCCTGGAAAGGAGGTTGTGGTGAGGTGGGTGCTGGGCTCTGCTCCCAAGGAACGAGGGGTGGGACAAGAGGACACAGCCTCAGGTTGTGCCAGGGGAGGTTGGGGTTGGACACTGGGAGAAATTCCTTCCTGGGAAGAGTGGAAAAGCCCTGGCAGAGGCTCCCAGGGAGGTGATTGAGTCCACATCCCTGGAGGGGTTCAAACTGGTGTGGCTGTGGCACTTGGGGACTGGGTTTGGTCACCATGGTGGGGTTGGGCTGATGTTGTACTGGATGAGCTTGGAGGGCTTTCCCAACTTTAATGATTCCATGATTCCATGAATAACACGTGTACGTTTATTTCTACAAGACCTTTGCTCCCCAGAGGGAAGTCTCCAGCTCCGTGGCTTTAGGTTCTTCACACCCTCAGCTGCCCCTCTCGCTGTACTACTTCTCCCACTGCTTGGATCGGTGCCGGAGGCCGTTTTCCCTCATCCCAGTCCGCTCTGACTTTTGTCTGTGCTTGGCTCTTTCCCCTGATTTGAAAGTGAGTGCTTGGTGGCTTTTGAGGAGCTGAACCCAGGCTGTCGGCACAGAGCAGCACCGGGCTGAGCGGAGCTCTTTGCGGGCACAGTCGCTGTCCCACTGCCATTGTTCAGATCTGACCCCTCAGCCATGTGGAACCTTGAGTTATTTATTTCTTTTCTGGCGGCATCTGGGGTCTCAGAGACCAATTTTCATTGGTTTGTGCTCCTCCCTTCCTTCAGCAGGGTAAGGGAGGGGCTTCTGCCCCTCTGCTCCGCTCTGGGGAGACTCCACCTGGAGCTCTGGGTCCAGCTCTGGAGCCCTGGGTCCAGCTCTGGAGTCCTGAGCACAGGAAGGACCTGGAGCTGTTGGAGCGAGGCCAGAGGAGGCCACGGAGATGCTGCAAGGGCTGGAGCAGCTCCTGTCTGGGGCCAGGCTGGGAGGGTTGGGGTTATCCAGGCTGGAGAGGAGAAGACTGTGGGGAGACCTTAGAGCATCTTCCAGTATGAAAAGGGGCTCCAGGAAAGCTGGGGAGGGGCTCCAGATCAGGGAGTGCAGGGATGGGGTGAGGGGGAACAGCTTTGAGCTGCAAGAGTGGAGACTGAGATGAGATCTTGGGGAGAAATGTTTTGCTGTGAGGGTGGGGAGGCCCTGGCGCAGGTTGCCCCGAGCAGTGGTGGCTGCCCCATCCCTGGAGGTGTTGAAGGCCAGGTTGGATGGGGCTTGGAGCCTCCTGACCCAGTGGGAGGGGTCCCTGCCCATGGCAGGGGGTGGGACTGAACAGGCTTTGAGGTCCATGGTTCCATGAACAAGGACATGCACGTTTCCCCACGAGCCCTGGCAGGAGCTGCCGATGTCCTGCTGTGACCACCAACTCTTCACCAACTCTTTTGAGCTGCAGTGATTTTCACCTGTGTTTGCATAGGAGTCAGCCTGGAATTTTTCTCTGGAAGTTCACCCGATGTGTGGGAGGTGTCCCTGCCCATGGCGGAGGAGTCGGAACTGGACAACCTTTAAGGTCCCCTCCAACCCGATCCGTTCTAAGTTCTTCCCCTCCCACCCCAGCTTCTCATTGCTGAGCATCATTGCTGAGGACACTCAGTGATGCTCCTCAGGAGCCGGCGCCTTGCAAAGTGCTCGGATGGAGATGTGGTGTTTGTGGTTGGGGTTTCTGGTGGCCTCAGGCAGACGAAGCGACACTTTAGGCTCTTGGTCTCATTGGAGCCTCTGAATTCCTTCCTTTCCATTTAACCTTTCTGGTGCCTGCAAAGCACAAACCCATTTTCCTTCCATCAGAGTTCGTTTGGTTTAATTGACCCTCGGGCAGAGCTGGTAAAGGTCTCTAAACCCTCGTTCGTGTTGCTGTACTTAAACAAAAAGGGAAGAAATCGATACAGAGTCACGTGTAATGGGGCCACTTCTCATCTCAGAGTGAAGTATTACCTCTCGTGCTCGGACCCCAGCTGGTTCAGCACAAACATTGACCTTTCTCTGCCTTCTCCCTCCCCCTCTAAACCCTCTTCCCACTCCTTGTCCAGGTGTTCTACATTGCAGGGACCAGCGTGACCAAGGAGGCTTCTCCTACTGCTATGAGGGGCAGCCACTCTGTTCCCAGTGCTGATCTCTTAGAATCATAGAATGTTTTGGGTTGGAAGGGACCTTTACAGATCTTCTAGTCCAACCCATGTCATCTCGTCCAAGCCAGGTCATCTAGTCCAACCTGGGTTGTCTAGTCCAACCCATCTTTGGGTCTCCATCCCTCCTCTCCTCTTTCCTTAGACACAGCTCCTTGGCCCCAGGCACTTGTGTTGCTGAGAAGCTTTCAGGCACCCTCCAAAGGCCTGAGCACCAAATCTCCTGGAAACCTGGGTACTTAAATGTTGGGGACTGCAACGAGGGGAGACCAAACAGTGCATGGCCCATGTAGTGACTTTGGAGCTGGTCCATGGTGGCTTCTCCGTGGCTGATGTGATGGATGTCATAGAACCACGGAGTGGTGTGGGTTGGAAAGGACCTCCAAGCCCATCCAGTCCCACCTCTGCCATGGGCAGGAACCTCTCCCACTGAGTCTGGGGGGCTCCAAGCCCCACCCAACCTGGCCTTCAACACCTCCAGAGACGGAGCAGCCACCACTGCTCTGGGCAACCCGGGCCAGTGGAAGCTTCCCTGGAGCCCCTTTCCATACTGGAAGCTGCTCTAACGTCTCCCCACAGTCTTCTCCTCTCCAGCCTGGACAACCCCAACTCTCCCAGCCTGGCCTCACACAGGAGCTGCTCCAGCCCTTGAATCATCTCCGTGGCCTCCTCTGGCCTCGCTCCAACAGCTCCAGGTCCTTCCTGTGCTCAGGACTCCAGAGCTGGACCCAGGGCTCCAGGTGGGGTTTCCCCAGGACGGAGCAGAGGGGCAGAATCCCCTCCCTCCCTCTGGTCCCACGGCTCTGGGTGCAGCCCAGGACACCCTTGGTTTCTGTGTGCACGCACAGGGGCGTCTGCACAGGGGTTTCTTGGCTCCCAGAAGCATCCCCTTCCAACACCGCAGCAGTTTGTGCACATGGGGGTGGGTCTGACAGCAGGGCTTTCACTCCAAGATAACCATTATTTCCAGACCACCAACGTGTGAGATATCGTCTTGCAATAGAATGGGGTCCAGTCCCCTGACCTTCATCCTCACCGGAATTCCTGGTCTGAAGATGAGCAGCTCCTGGTTGGCTTTGCCTCCCTTCTGCCTCTACCTCCTCGTGCTCCTGGGGAACTGCACCTTGCTCTGGGCGATAAAGACAGACCACAGCCTCCACACCCCCATGTACTCTTTCCTCTCCATTCTGGCCATGGCCGACCTGGGCTTGTCTCTCTCCCCCTTGCCCACCATGCTGGCCATTTTCTCTTTTGAGTCCACCTCCCTCCATTTCGAGGCTTGCGTTGTCCAGATGTACTTCATCCACTCCTCCTCTGCCATCGAGTCTGGGGTCCTGGTGGTCATGGTGCTCAACCACTTCGTTGCCATTTGCTCCCCTTTGCGCTATGCCTCAGTCCTGATGAGCTCCCTGGTAACGAAGGCAGGAGGGGCCATCTTCACGCGGGGCGTCTGTGTGGTTCTGCCTGTTGTTCTCACGAAGAAGCAGCTTTTCTGTGGGTCTCAAGTCCTGTCCCACTCCTTCTGCCTCCACCAGGAGATGCTGAGGTTGGTTTGCGGAGACATCAGGTTTAACAGCTTGTACAGGCTGACGGCAGTGACACTCACCAAGGGCTTGGACTCCCTCACCATCCTCCTGTCCTACGTGATGATCATCAAGGCCATCTTGAGCATCGTCTCCCGGGAAGCACGAGCCAAAGACTTCAGCACGTGCATCTCCCACCGCTGTGCTGTCCTGATCTTCTACATCCCCCCGATCAACTTGTCTGTCACCTGCAGGTTTGGGAAGCACTTTCCGCCCCTCACTCACATGCTACCAGCCGATGCCTACCTGCTGCTGCCGCCCGTCCTCAACCCCCTCATCTACAGCTGGAAAACCAAGCAGGTGTGCAGGATCCTCATCCTGCTCAGCCAGAGAAGGACTCAGCAGCGGGGATAGTTCCGAAGTGTCTCCTCCTTCCTTTCCCATCCAGACTGGATCTCATGGGTAGAATCACAGAATCATGGGATGGGTTGGGTTGAAAAGGACCTCAAAGACCATCCAGTCCCACCCCCTGCCATGGGCAGGGACACCTCCCACTGGGTCAGGGGGCTCCAAGCCCCATCCAACCTGACCTTCAGCACCTCCAGGGATGGGGCAGCCACCACTTCTCGGGGCACCCTGGGCCAGGGCCTCCCCACCCTCTCAGCAGAACATTTCTCCCCAAGATCTCATCTCAATCTCCCCCCTTGCAGCTCAAAACCGTTCCCCTCATCCCATCCCTGCACTCCCTGATCTGGAGCCCCTCCCCAGCTTTCCTGGAGCCCCTTTCCCTACTGGAAGCTGCTCTAAAATCTCCCCACAGCCTTCTCCTCTCCAGCCTGGACAACCCCAACTCTCCCAGCCTGTCCTCCTATGGGAGACTCTCCAGCCCTCACATCAGCCCTGATTTAGTCGACACGATGGTGTTGGACTGAGAATTGGACTTGACGATCGTAGAGGTCTTATCCAACCTTCATGACGGTGTAATTCCATGATCATCTCCATTGCCTTCTCTGGACTCGTTCATGTCTCTGCTGTGCCTGTGGCTTCCCCTAAACCTGGCCACTCTCCAGCTATCCCTGAGTCACCGCAATTCGCAGGCTCCATTTAATCATTGCCAGGGCCACGCGGCTCCCCCAGCACTCGCTGTTTGCTTTTCTGTGTTTGACTTTCCATTGACGGCGCCAAAAGCAATAATGTACACAACAATTTTTCTACAAGTGCTTTCCACCTGTCGATCCCGTCCCCTTATCTGCGTTTGCTCAGCCCCGTGCCTACATTCCACATTGGCCATCACTGAATTCCCTTTTGCCAGAGATGGTGTGGAAGCTCTGGTGATGCTGCACAGGGATGTGACCATAAAAGATGTCCAGACGCTGCCTCACTTGCTTCTTTTTCTGGTCAACATTTGTGTTTTGTCCCAATACTGTATTTCAGTCATGTGTGCACCTTTGGTACTGAAACAGGCGACCAAGCACAGCCCTTGTCGTGGATTCGGTCGAGTTTGTATTAATGGATTTCACAGGGGTTTTCTTCCAAGAAAAGGGAAAGGTTCTCTGCAGCAGCAAAGCTTCTGTACTGGTAACACCTCGTCTGCTCTGCAAGACCTAAAACCCCAGCCCTAACTGTGAATCATGGAATGGGTTGGGTTGGAAGGGAGCTCAAAGCCCATCCAGTCCCACCACCTGCCATGGGCAGGGAGACCTCCCACTGCATCAGGGGTTCCAAGCCGCACCCAACCTGGCCTTAACACCTCCAGGGATGGAGCAGCCACCACTTCTCGGGGCAACCTGGGCCAGGGCCTCCCCACCCTCACAGCAGAACATTTCTCCCCAAGATCTCATCTCAGTCTCCCCTCTTGCAACTCAAAACCCTTCCCCTCATCCCATCCCTGTACTCCCTGATCCAGAGCTCCTCCCCAGCTTTCCTGGAGCCCCTTTCCATACTGGAAGATGCTCTAAGGTCTCCCCACAGCCTTCTCCTCTCCAGCCTGGACAACCCCAACTCTCCCAGCCTGGCCTCACACAGGAGCTGCTCCAGCCCTTGCCTCATCTCCGTGGCCTCCTCTGGCCTCGCTCCAACAGCTCCAGGTCCTTCCTGTGCTCAGGACTCCAGAGCTGGACCCAGGGCTCCAGGTGGGGTCTCCCCAGAGTGGAGCAGAGGGGCAGAATCCCCTTCCTCCCCTCTGGTCCCACGGCTCTGGATGCAGCCCAGGACACGGTTGGTTTCTGGGCTGGGGACGCTCGTTGTGGCTCCTGTGGAGCTTCTCCTCCCCCAGCACCCCAAGTCCTTGTCCCCAGGGCTGCCCTCACCCATTCTCCACCAGCCCGGATTGGTGCTTGGTATTGAAAGCTAAAATGAAGTTTAAGGAGTTTATGGCCAAGCTCCAAAACTGGGTCAGATCTGGGTTGCTCTTTCTTTTTATTATTTTTAGTAGCAACCATCCACCTCCTCTGCTTGTGCATCTTGGGATTTCACCGTTATGACGTCCTGTCAAATTCCAGAGAACTTGGTATTAAATCATCACAAACAGGGCAATGCTGGGAAGGGTTACATGGTCATTGGGAAAGTTTGTGTCTGGGACACGGGCTGATGTTCTGACCTGGTTTAAGACCTCAAAATCCTCTGTTTATGCCTCCTTAGCCGCGTGTTGGCAGATCTCTGGCCGGAGCAGCCTTTAGCGCTGTGTAAACTGATTTTGTACATTAATCTCAGCCTTGAGAATGAGAGATCACAGTTGAGGCCATTGGAAGTGCAGAAATGGGACACCATGAAAGGGCACGGTCCTTCCCAAAGAGCTGAGGACAAACTCAAGAAATCCATCTTCGGGGTTTCCCTGGACTCAGCTCTGTACTCAGAGTCCCAGTTTCAGGCTAAACATCTATGCAGGGTCCGTGGCGGTCAGGGCTGGTGAGCCAACGCAGGCCATGGAGCTGTGGAGCACATCTGCTCTAAGGTGAGAATGTCAAGCCAAATCCCACCCCAAATCTGCATCCGAGGTAATAACCCTTTGTTTTAAATCTCCCTCAGTGGGTGTGACCCCTGGGAGGTGTTCATAGCTCTGTAGGTCACACATCAAATCATAGAATCAACTGAATGGAAAAGACCCTTGGGATCATCGAGTCCAGCCATCCCTGTCCACCACTAAACCATGTCCATGAGAAACTCATCTACTCACCTTTTAAACCCCTCCAGGGATGGGCACCCTCCACCTCCCTGCACAGCCTCTGCCAGGGCTTGAGAACCTTTTTGGTGAAGAAATTTTTCCTGATGTCCAGTCTGAACCTGCCCTGGGGCAACCTGAGGCCATTTCCTACAATCCTCTGCCTGTCACTTGGGAGAAAGGACCAGTACCCACCCTGTCACAACCTCCTTTCAGGCAGTTGTAGACAGTGGTGAGGTCTCTTCTCAGCCTCCTCTTCTCTACATGAATTAAACCCTCAGTTTTTGCCCTGCAAGTGTCCTTCCAGAAGTTCAAGGTTGGAGCTGCTGTGTGGGTTTCAGGATTTGCAGAAAAATCCTGGTCTCCAGCTGTGGGAGAAAATGGGACGTGGTGGCTGCTGTGGTTGGACCGTTAGGATCCACTGGTTCCTGCCCTGGGAGCACCTGCTTGTGAGGAACTGCCTAAGGAATGATCTCTGCTCGTGTGAGACCCCACCTGGAGCCCTGGGTCCAGCTCTGGAGTCCTGAGCACAGAAGGACCTGGAGCTGTTGGAGCGAGGCCAGAGGAGGCCATGGAGATGCTGTGAGGGCTGGAGCAGCTCCTGTGTGAGGTCAGGCTGGGAGAGTTGGGGTTGTCCATGCTGGAGAGGAGAAGGCTGTGGGGAGACGTTAGAGCAGCTTCCAGTAGGGAAAGGGGCTCCAGGAAAGCTGGGGAGGGGCTTTTTCCAAGGGTCTGGCGTGATGGGACAAGGGGAACAGTTTTGGATTGGAAGGAGGAAGATTTAGATTGGACATCAGGAAGAAATTCTTCGTGATGAGGGTGGGGAGAGCCTGGCCCAGTTGCCCAAGAAGTGGTGGCTGCCCCATCCCTGGAGATGCTGAAGGCCAGGTTGGATGGGGCTTGGGGCCCCCTGACCCAGTGGGAGATGTCCCTGCCCATGGCAGTGGGTGGGACTGGGTGGGCTTTGAGATCCCTTCCAACCCAAACCATTCCATGATTCTATGAAGCTTGTCCAAGAGTTGCAGCACGAGTTGCCGAATGGTTTGGGCTGGAAGGGACGTTAAAGATCACCCAGTTCCCCCCCTGCTATGGGCAGGGACCCCTCCCGCTGGACCAGGCTGAACCGCTGAGTCTGGGGCTCAGGCCCCGCTCCTGGTGCGATCGCGCATCGACACCGAGTTTCACGCTGTGCCTCGATATCCCTTTCCCAACAGAGGAAATTTGCTGCCTCCCAGCCATTATTTACAGCCTTCAGACCATGTTCTCCTGCTGGGGGGAGGCTGGGATGTGCTGTACACGATGCTGCTTTGAGTTCATGTTTTAGCAAATCATGTTCAGGTCGTGTTGACCCACGTTCACCTCTCGTCTCCCTCTGAATCACCTCTATCTCCCAGCTCCGCTGAATACGGGGAAACAAAACACCAGGCTCTGCGATGTTTGCTGATTTCTCCAGGCTTGTTTGATTTTCCACCCCACACACTAAAAGCAGAGAATCTGCTGCCCCCCCCCCAGGACCCCCTGTCCTCTCTACATCTTCTGAACCCCCCCGTTGTGTTATTTACCTGATGGACCCAGTCGGGCGTTAAATATGTCAATGTTTGCCTGTACAAGAGATCCTCCACTTTTGCCGGATGGAGAGACAGCGAGTGAGGGGCTCCTGGGTGTCACTCAAGGCAGCGCAGGAAATTGGTTGGTGCCGCTTCGCTTTACCCAGGGATTTTCGTAATTATTTCAATTAAAGACACTATTTTTCTGCTGAAACAGCCCAGGTGGTTCTGTCCCTGAGGGAGCTGTGGCTGTGCAGGTTCCAAAGTAAACAACTTGAAAATACTTCCTGTGGGGGTGGGGAGGCCCTGGCCCAGGTCGCCCCGAGCAGTGGTGGCTGCCCCATCCCTGGAGGTGTTGAAGGCTAGATTGGATGGGGCTTGGAGCCCCCTGATCCAGTGGGAGGGGTCCCTGCCCATGGAAACAGGATGAGCTTTGAGGTCCCTTCCAACCCAAACCATTCCATGATTCTAAGACCTTCCTAAGTGTTTTCCTTCCCCTGTATTTTCGTATCTCCAAGAAGCATCATCTTCCAAAGTGTTACGAGCGCGCTCATCTTGAACGGAGTCGTGTAAAGGCTTCTGTGTGGGAGAACCGACCCCCACCTTTCTCTCGCCTCCTCGCCGTCCCTTCTCACACTCCTATCAGTTCTCACACGCTGAACTCTGGCCTCTCCAGTAAATAAGATTAGAGCTAGCCCAGGCCCAAACTATAAACATTTCCAACAACTCCATGTGTGCCAAATGGTGGCCATGCTCCCCCTCCTCTCTCCTTATGGGAAAGCAGCACTTTTTATAAGATGGGAAAAGAGACAAGCAGATCCTCACACCCCTCCCCGTACACAAGCAATACCTACGCTTCTGGGAAAAGAGATTAAGGAGAAAGCCCTCAAGAATGGTTGGACTGCGGTGGGAGCACAGCGTGCAAACATCACTGCAGGAAGGACGAGGAGGAACGGCTTTAAATTGGAAGGGGAAGATTGAGATTGGACATCAAGAAGAAATTCTTCAGGCTGAGGGTGGGGAGGCCCTGGCCCAGGTCGCCCAGAGCAGTGGTGGCTGCCCCATCCCTGGAGGTGTTGAAGGCCAGGTTGGATGGGGTTTGGAGCCCCCTGATCCAGTGGGAGGGGTCCCTGCCCATGGCAGGGGGTGGCACTGGATGGGCTTTGGGGTCCCTTCCAGCCCAAAGCGTTCCATGATTCTGTGATTCTATGAAGCTCAGCGCAGGTGGGTGAGCCCTGGGACACAAATCAGATGGGACTGTAGGATTTTGGGCAAAACTGTTAAAAGATGGAACTAGATGATCTTTAAGATCTCATTGGGACTGGAGTATTTTAAGGTCCCTTCCAACCCAAACCATTCCATAGTTTTATGATCTTGCACCGCGCAGAAGGAGAGGTGGTGAATCAAGTGGGATCAGCATTGGGCGCTCCATAGTGGGTGCTGGAAGCCTGAGTCCTTCTACTCATGGAATCATTGAGGTTGGAAAAGACCTCCAAGCTCATCCAATCCAATACAGCACAACCCCACCGTGACCACTGAACCCTGTCCCCAGGTGCTGCATCTCATCTGGCTCTCATAACCTTTGTTCTCTAGACCCTCCCCAGCTCCATTCCCTTCTTCTCTCATCCTACCCCTTGTTCCTTGGGAGCAGAGCCCAGCACCCACCTCACCACAACCTCCTTTCCAGGAGCTGCAGAGAGCGATGAGGGCTCCCCTCAGCCTCCTCTTCTCCAGAACAAACCCCCCAGGGCCCTCAGACGCTCCCACAGCCCTTGGGCTCCAGACCCTTCCCAGCTCCAGTCCCTTCTCCCCACACACTCCAGACCCTCAAGGGCTTTCTTGGAGTGAGGGGCCCAAACCTGAGACCAGGATTCGAGGTGCTGAGTGCAGGGGGACGATCCCTTCCCTGCTCCTGCTGACACCCCAGGGCTGAGCCAAGCCAGGTGCTCATGGCCTTCTTGGCCATCTGGGTGACTGCTGGCTCAGGTTCATTCCCATCTCTCTGCAGGACACTTTTGCCCTCCCTGTTGCCTCCAAGGTTGTCTCCGGCTTTTGCTCTGCACCACGGCGTCTCGGCCTCTCTGAACTCACCCCACCACAGTCGAGTTTTGTTCTCATTGCGTCCAGTTTTGATGCAACTTTCAATTTCCAACGCAAAGGCGATGCTCTCTGGCTAAAGCTTGTTTGCTCCGAAGACCATCAGATCTTTTCCACCAGATCAAACTAACGGTCCATCCACCCTTCCATCCTGCCTGGAAGAGTGGCAATTAATGGCCATTTAAGAAGTTAAATTGCATTTTATCCTACCTTTGGCAGGTGTCCCAGCATCTAACAATCAATTCAGAGCCTTTCTGAACAGGAGGCAGCACCTTGGCCATTGCATTTTATAGAAATCAATGACTCTCTCACCCATGGATTGGTCTAATATCTATTTGACTCCATATCTGCTTTGGGTTCCCATGGCATCCAGAGGTGATGAGATCCATAATTGCATTATAAGTTCTTTGAACAGTGTTAAATCTGCTGCCTGATGCTTTCAGGGTAGGTTCACCCCCTCCTAGTTCATGTAGGGATAGAAAAGATGAATAATCATTCTGTATCTGTCTTATTCTTCCCATTCTTTACCACATAGACCTTTCCTGTGCTGCTTTATTGTCTCTTCTCAAGGCTGAGAAGTCCTTTTCTGATAATTTCCTCTTAGAAGGTTTTGTCCACAACACTGTTTTTCATAGAATTATGGAATCATAGAGGTTAGAAAAAACTTCCAAGCTCATCCAGTCCAACATCAACCCAACCCCATCATGACCACCAAACCCTGTCCCCAGGTGCCACGGCCACATCAGTTTGAACCCCTCCAGGGATGGGAGGGAGTCTCTGCCAGGGCTTCTCCACTCTTCCCAGGAAGGAATTTCTCCCAATGTCCCATCTAAACCTCCCATGGGGCAACTTGAGGCCATTTTGTCCAGCCCCTTGCGCCTTGGGAGCAGAGCCCAGCACCCACCTCACCACAACCTCCTTTCCAGGAGCTGCAGAGAGCGATGAGGGCTCCCCTCAGCCTCCTCTTCTCCAGAACAAACCCCCCAGGGCCCTCAGCTGCTCCCACAACCCCTGGGCTCCAGACCCTTCCCAGCTCTGGTCCCTTCTCCCCACACGCTCCAGCCCCTCAGTGTCTGCCACGAAGCCTTGGTGGGTTCCGCCGGGAGCCTGGTCAGGTTTAACAGCCAGGGAGGCGCAGGCAGCGTGTTATTAAAATTAATGCTTGTAAATTAATTGTTCTTTGGCACTGGGGCTGCCCAGCACCGGGAGGTCTAGGATGGTGGCAGCACGGTGACTGAGGTTTACAGGGCTGGACACCAACACGGGTGGGGAAATTAGTTTCCAAAGCACTGCTTGGGAGGTCCACGCCAGTCCATGGGATCTGATGTGTTGGATATCCATGAGAAAGTGCCTCTAAAATGAGGAAGCCACACCATGCAGAGTGCTGACCCCTGCCTGGGAGATGCCAAGCACGATGCCAAGGACCCTGATAACCATTTACTGTTGTCCATCGTGGTCAGTGACCCACCAGTCTGGTTTACGACTGCAGAAGCATCGCCCAGGTCCAGTGTCTGCATTTCCTCCAGTTGCCTCACATGGGAGTGGGCAAATCTGTGAGCTCTCTCACTTTTAAGCTGAAAGAGGGGAGATTGAGATGAGGTCTTAGGAAGGAATTCTTTCCTGTGAGGGTGGGGAGGTCCTGGCCCAGGTTGCCCCGAATAGTGGTGGCTGCCCCATCCCTGGAGGTGTTGAAGGCCAGGTTGGATGGGGTTTGGAGCCCCCTGACCCAGTGGGAGGGGTCCCTGCCCATGGCAGGGGGTGCTTGGGCTTTGAGGTCCCTTCCAATCCAACCCATTCTATAGTTCCATGATTCTATGATTCTTTGATCTTTAAGGTCCCTTCCCAGCCCAACTCATTCCACAATTCCATGCTATTCTATGTTTCCTGTGTCCTGGTTTGGCAGCTGCAGAAATAGGGGTTAACGGAAATTTCCACCTCACAGCTAAGAAGGCGAAGATAATGTTATTACACCGAGACACCACAGGCTTCTGGGCCATCAGAGAGGAAATCTCCTAACGGGTCTATGTTTGGCTTTGTAATGTTCAGCTTGTTTTTATTGTGCCGTTTATTGTGGTTTTAAACATTTCGTGTGTCGCTGGTCACCGAGGGGGTAGAACCTCACCCTTGCTCTTTCCTGGGAGAGATGCTGCAAGAAGTCTCCTTGCAAGATACATTATTGTTTGCATTATAGGTCCATTCTCACAATGAAACCGATGTGCCCTGCCAGCACGCTGGAGAATTGCCAGCCATAAATCACCGGGAGCTATAAACACGTCGCCCAATAAACCATCAGAGGAAAATTCATGCCTGCTGGGAGAGCAGCATAAATGGAAGCGATCATTTACTTCTCGCTGTTTTCACTGTCCCCTGTTTGCGCATGGGGAGCTCGGGCTCCGCGCGCCTCTGGGTTGATTGGACGGGGTCAGTCCTCGGGGAGCGTTATAAGCACTGCCCTCCCCGACGGCGCGATGCGGATGCGGGTTCTTCCTCAGTGTCGTGACAGGGTTGCGCTGCCCGAGCAGGTCGCAAAGCCCCCAGGCCCCCAGCACCAGGCTCGGTGAGTACCCTGGCCTCTCCGTCATCACGGTCCTCATTTACCGGCACAGTGATTGAGGTTGGTGGGGTTGGACACCAGCGTGGGTGGGGAATTTTGTCTCCAAAGCGCTGCTTTGGAGCTCCACACCATTCCACAGGACCTGATGGTTTGGGTGCTCACGAGAACGTAGGCAACTGACTTTTGGCCATGCTGCCGGGGAAGATCCACCCATCATGGTGCCGCTCACCGTTGTGCTGTGGGCTTCGTGCAAGGGCCAGCCTGCTCTTCCACCATCCGGTGGTCCAGCTCAGCTGGTGGGAACGTTGCATTCCTGTCTGTAAAGTCAACATCGGTTTGGTTCTGTGGGTGCTGGCGCCCCTTTGGTAATCCTCCTCCCTTCCCTGAGCGGCCAAGCCCTCACTTGGGTGCTTGAGTTGGCAGTGACGCGATTGTGAAAATAGCAAAGTCTCCAAGAGCAGATCTCTTGGTCCCATCCTTCCCCAGCCCCCACTCCCAAGCACTTGCTCTTGCCCACGCTGAGAACTCTTAAAGCACCAGTGCTTTGCTTACGTTGTTGGTGAAAATCAAAGGCAGAGACAGGCAAGAAACCAGGAGGTGGCTTTTGAGGGATGGAGGAGGGAGGACACCATGTCCGCCATGAGGCACCTGCACCTCACCCCATCGACCAGGCACCCTGGAGCAGCTTCTGGGGAGCAGAAACGCCTTGAGCTGGAGGACAGTTTGCTCTCTGTGGCTGGATGCTCTTCTAGGCGAGCAGCAAACGCTGCCCTGGTGCTGCCGTTCCTCTTCAGTCCCTCCTGGAACTGGAGGTGTGTGTCTTCATCAGGGCTCAGCTGCAGCTTGACAGGCAGAATTGCTGCTGCACGACAGTTGTTCGGGAGGTGCAAAGTGTATGGGTGTTGTTTGTTACATAAACGTAACCACAAATAAGTGTTCAGGCTTGTTTTTCTATTTCATACATGCATTTTGTATATTTATATGTGTTATTTATAGACAAACACACACAAAACACAAAGGGGACACAGAATAACGCGTAGGAGCGGGTCACAAACGGGAGCAGCTCAGAGAGGAGCAGAGCTGGCAAAGCCCATTTCTAAATATCTTTCTATTGCATGGGAGGAGCTGCCTTTGCCTAAAAAATTCAGGTTTGCAGAAAGGTTTTTCTTGGAGGAGGAGAATCTCTTGTAGCTCCAGTGAGTTGGAATCATGGAATCATGGAATTACGGAATGGGTTGGAAGGGACCTCAAAGCCCACCCAGTCCCACTCCCTGCCATGGGCAGGGACACCTCCCACTGGATCAGGGGGCTCCAAGCCCCATCCAACTTTCAACAGCTCCAGGGATGGGGCAGCCACCACTGCTCGCGGCAACCTGGGCCAGGGCCTCCCCACCCTCACAGCAAAACATTTCTCCCCAAGATCTCATCTCAATCTCCCCTCTTTCAGCTCAAAACCGTTCCCCTCATCCCATCCCTGAACTCCCTGATCCAGAGCCCCTCCCCAGCTTTCCTGGAGCCCCTTTCCGTACTGGGTGCTGCTCTAAGATCTCCCCACAGCCTTCTCCTCTCCAGGTTGGACAACTGGAAGCTGCTCTAAGGTCTCCTTGGTGCCTTCTCTTCTCAAGGCTGAGTTCTCACCAGTTCTTTCTTTCCCATTGCCCTCTAAAACCTCTCCCCTTTATCCACCTCCATATTCCTGGAAACCTCTTGAATCTCAATGTTTCTGAGAGTTCTGGACATCTTCCAGATTCTACTGTAAAGCATGCAGAGAGACAGAGAGATGTAGAATCATGGAGTGGTTTGGGTTGGAAGGGACCTCAAAGCCCATCCAGTCCCACCCCCTGCCCTGGGCAGGGATGTCCATGCACATACTCTGGATTTGGGGTTTTTTTTAAACCATCCTGCAGGTGAGGCTGAGCTGCACAAGCCTGCAGGTCAGCTCCTGCTTCTCCGATGCTGTTGGATTCATGGAAAAGGACAGCTCTTACCTTCATGGTGCTCCAAGCTACCATGTAGGACCTCTGCACAGTCTCCTTTTGCCACTGTTGATGCCTTAGGGGAAGCTCTGGGTGCCCTCAGTAGGCAGTTTCATCCGTGCCCATGCCGTCTCCCATGCTGATGAGGTTCTCCTGAACTTTTCAATGAGGATAAAGTGGCCCTGCCTGGAAGAAGTGAAATTATTTGGGTCTTCCCCAGTTCCCACCAGTTTTGTGTTGCTCTGGCCATGGAGCAGGAAGATGTTTATCCTTGTAGAGCTCTGGGGTTTATTATCACATCAGACTCTCCAGCAGGAGAGCAAAACCAGAGCAAAATCATGTTAGGAACCCAATAAATCACACAATCACAGATGGGTTTGGCTGGAAAAGACCTTTAAAATTGGTCCAACCAAGTGCTAAGTCTGCCACTAAAAAGTGTCCCCAGGTACAACACCTACTTATCTTTTAAACACCTGCAGGGATGGGGTGACCCAACCACCTCCCTGGGAGCCTCTGCCAGGGCTTGGCAACCCTTTCAGTAAATAAATTCTTCCCAATATCCAACGTAAATCTCCTCTGGTGCATCTTGAGGCTGTTTCCTCTTGTCCTGCCACTTGCTGCCAGGGAGCAGAGCCCAGCACCCACCTCACCACAACCTCCTTTCCAGGAGCGGCAGAGAGCGATGAGGGCTCCCCTCAGCCTCCTCTTCTCCAGAACAAACCCCCCAGGGCCCTCAGACGCTCCCACAGCCCCTGGGCTCCAGACCCTTCCCAGCTCCGGTCCCTTCTCCCCACGCACTCCAGCATCTTGATGTCCTTCTTGTAGTGAGGGGCGCAAATCAGAACCCAGGATTTGAATTCTGGCCCGCCCAGTGTCCAGTGCAGGGGCACGATCACCTCCCTGCTCCTGCTGCCACCCCAGGGCTGAGCCAAGCCAGGTGCTGGTGGCCTTCTTGGCCACCTGGGCCACTGATGGCTCAGGTTCAGCCCCTGTTGAACCCCCAGGTCCTTCTCCAGGCAGCTTCACAGCCGCTCTTCCCCAAGCCTGGAGCGTTGTTGGGGTTGTTGTGACCCAAGGGCAGGACCCAGACACCACATGAGTAGGGGTTTTCTCATTGGTTTCCCTTCACGTGACAGTAAAGTTGATCATGAAATGAGCCACAACTTGGATGTGAGAGCTGCTGAAAATCCACTTTACCCTGATGGTTATCTTCAGTGCCAAGAGTCACAGCACCCCAGTGCCGGATTCTCTGCTATATTTTGTCATTTATTTCCAATATCGAATTCCTAACAGAGAGATCAGAGTTAAATTTTCACCATTTTCACCTCTTTCTGTCTCCAATCGGCATCGAAAAGAAAGGCAACTGCTCAGCACCTTCATCCTGGGTGGGATGAGCATAGAAGAAACATTTGCTCACATTTGCACACATTTGCTCACATTTGCTCTCAGCTTGTGGACTTTGGGGACACCTACTGAGAAGCTTTTCTCTTTCATTTTGAGTAAAAATGTCTTTTTTTCCCCCTTTTTAAGAAAAAAATGTCCAGCCTTTCCCTTAATTTATTAGTTTAATGGATAAAGAAGAGTGTTGGCGTATTGAACGACAGCGCTCAGAGTGGGGTCCAGCCCTGTTCCATGTTGTTATCAATGATCTGCACGAAGGGTTCGAGTGCTCCCTCAGTGAATTTGCAGATGATGCTGAGCTGGGCAGAATTGTTGATCTGCTGGAGGGTGGAGTGGTTCTACAGAGGCACCCGGCCAGGCTGGATCCATGGGCCAAGGCCAGTAGGATGGGGTTCAACCAGGCTCAGTGCCAGGTCCTGTCCTTGGACCACAACAACCCCAACAAGGCTCCAGGCTTGGGGAAGAGCGGCTGGAAAGCTGCCTGAAGGAGAAGGACCTGGGGGTTCAACAGGGGCTGAACATGAGCCATCAGTGGCCCAGGAGGTCAGGAAGGCCACCAGCACCTGGCTGGGCTCAGCCCTGGGGTGGCAGCAGGAGCAGGGAAGGGATCGTCCCCCTACACTCAGCACCTCGAATCCTGGTCTCAGGTTTGGGCCCTTCACTCCAAGAAAGCCCTTGAGGGTCTGGAGTGCGTGGGGAGAAGGGACCGGAGCTGGGAAGGGTCTGGAGCCCAGGGGCTGTGGGAGCGTCTGAGGGCCCTAGGGGGTTTGTTCTGGAGAAGAGGAGGCTGAGGGGAGCCCTCATCGCTCTCTGCAGCTCCTGGAAAGGAGGTTGTGGTGAGATGGGTGCTGGGCTCTGCTCCCAAGGAACGAGGGGTGGGACAAGAGGACACAGCCTCAGGTTGTGCCAGGGGAGGTTGAGGTTGGACACTGGGAGAAATTCCTTCCTGAAAGAGTGGAGAGTCCCTGGCAGAGGCTCCCAGGGAGGTGATCGAGTCCCCACCCCTGGAGAGACTCAAAAGCCGGGCAGATGAGGTGCTCAGGGCTGGTTCAGTGGTGAACAGGGACAATTGGACTTGATGATCTCCAAGGTCTTTTCCAACCAAGCCGTTCTGTGTCACCCCGTGGTGATCACAAGTGTCCTTTACAGTGTGTGGGCATTTCCATAGGTTGGTGGGGAGGTGGAGGGGTGCGGGACTCATCATTACCCAGTTTTGCATTCAGTGGAGAGTCCAACTACCTGGAGTTTCTGTTGTTGGTTTGTTTTAGGTGTAGGTTTGTGGGAGCTGAGCTGGGATGGAGCATGACTCACACACCACGTGGGAATTCAATGGCTCCTTCTACCAGCCTTCAGCTTTCCTCATGATGGGCATCCCAGGCCTGGAAGCCCTTCACCACTGGATCTCCATTCCTTTCTGTGCACTCTACCTTGTTGCTCTCTTGGGGAACTGCATGATCCTATTCATCATAAAGAGGACCCAAAGCCTCCACGAGCCGATGTATTACTTCCTCTCCATGCTGGCGGTCACTGACCTGGGCTTGGTCCTCTGCACGCTGCCCACTACTCTGGGCATCTTTTGGTTTAATTTGCAAAGGATTGGGTTTGATGCTTGCCTCACCCAGATGTACTTCATCCACACGCTGTCCTTCATCGAGTCCTCTGTGCTCCTGGCGATGGCGTTTGACCGCTTCGTTGCCATCTCCCATCCACTCAGACACCCGTCCATACTGACCAAGACGACAGTCATAAAAATAGGTCTGGCAATCGTGCTGCGAGGGGTGGTCTCCCTCCTTCCCATTCCCTTCTTGCTCAAGAGACTGACCTATTGCAGGAAGACCGAGCTCTCTCATTCCTTTTGCTTCCATCCTGACATCATGAACCTGGCATGCGCAGATATAAAGGTCAATGTCCTCTACGGAATGGTCATTCTCTTATCGACAGTAGGGATGGACTTTATCTTCATCGTGCTCTCCTACATCCTGATCATTAAAACCGTTATTGGCCTTGCGACCAAGGAGGAGTGCCTCAAGGCTTTGAACACGTGCGTCTCCCACATTTGTGCTGTTCTGGTGTTCTTCATCCCCATGATCGGACTGTCCATGATCCATCGCTTTGGCAAGAATGTTCCTGCTCTGGTTAACACCCTGGTGGCCTACACCTACCTCATAATTCCCCCCGCTCTCAACCCCATCATCTACAGCATAAAATCCAGCCACATCCGTGAGGCTTTGCTCAGGGCGCTGTGGAGGAAGGGTGACTCTAACTGGTAGCTTCCTCCACCAGTTCTGCCAGAAAGCGCTTGTGGACTGGTTTCATGGTCAGAGCTGGTGGAGTGGTTTCATCATAGAATCATGGAATGGTTTGGGTTGGAAGGGACCTCAAAGCCCATCCCGATCCAACCCCCCTGCCACGGGCAGGGACACCTCCCACTAGATCAGGGGGCTCTAAGCCCCATCCAACCTGGCCTCCAGCACCTTCAGGTTCATTGTACTCCTTGCGCAGGGGTCACTGCCAAATGGGAAAACTACAACTCCACTCAACCCAGAGCTGTGGTCTTCCATGTCCTGACCTCACATGATGCCTTCATCCCTTCCAGCAGCCCACAAGCACCCCAAATATTGATGCCCGTGATAGTTGCCAAAGGAAGCCCTAATACATGGGAAGCGTTACAGAAAAAGGGGCTGCATGACTTTCTCTTGTCACATCTCACGATGGGGTGGATCAAGGAACCACCGCAACACGCGTGATGCACACTCAAATAGCCAGATAGAAGCGTGTCATCTTCACTCAGACTCCCTTGCATGACCTCACCACTCCGTCCCAAGCAGCAAGCTCAGCAAGACAGGGCTTGGCTCCCAAATCTGGAGCCACTCTGGATGTCCCACTCATCAACTCTTCAACTGCACCACGAGATGGAGCTCGGTTCCAGAGGCCGGGCAGTTCCTGAAGATGAGGTCCTGTTAAGTGGGCCCAGAGTGCTCTCAGTCGTCCCAGTGGCTCAGACTTCATCTCCATCTGTGTTTCAGATGTGCCGTACTCATCCACAGTGATGGACACAGCGCTGCTTCTGCTTCTCTTTTTGATGTCACTCAGCCTTGGCATCTTGCCAAATCTGACCCTCCAGACTCTGCTTCGCGTGGACTGTAATCAATGTGTGTGATATCATCAATAAAAGGCATCTGCTCACTGTAAAAGGTCAAAAGACTTCATGGAGTCACTTTTTTCCCTTTATAAGATGTAGAGAGGTCAGGTTGGCATCGCTTCAGGTGTTCAGGAGTTGCTGTGGGCAAGCACAGGGCTGCATGGATTTGGTGTGCATCAGGACGGTGCTTCTGGACCTGGTGTGGCTGGGTCTGTGGATGGAAAAAAAGGGGTTAAAAATGTGATAGGAATGGCTAAATGATAGGAATGGTTGAACTTCCTGATGCTGTGGACCACACCCAACAGTCTTCCAGCTGACACCTGACCCAAGTTGCCCAGACATCTCATGGATGTCCATCCCTGGAGGTGTTGAAGACCAGGTTGGATGGGGCTTGGAGTCCCCTGATCCAGCGGGAAAGGTCCCTGCCCATGGCAGGGGTGTTGGATCTGGATGGACTTTGAGGTCCCTTCCAAACCCAACTCATTCCATGATTCTATGATCCACCAGGCACTGCCTTCCTCAGAGGGACGGGAGGAGGGGATCTCCATGGGCAGAACACGGATGGCAGTGACAGTGCCTCTCTCTGCTTTTGGGTGGGTCTCAACCAGGTGTGCAGAAAGGTTTCATGATCCACCTGGCTTGTTTCCTCCCACTGGCAGAATAAAATGACCCCAAAACCTTTCATGCCTCCAAATCGTGGGGTTGTGTTTTTGCTGGTCTTAAGCCATATTTGGCCAGTTTGGACCATGGTGGGAGAACAGGAAGGACCTGTCGGTGTCCACCTGGGAATGGTGAAGCAGCAGGAGGTACTGGGGGAGGACTGCACACCAGAGCGGGGCTGTTCCTGCCTGGCTGAGCACTGCACCCTCCAGACTAAGCCAGGATTGGTGCCTCTCTCTGTTCTGCTCTATGCGTACGATGAAGAAAAGTATAACGAGGACCATCTCCTTAAGGAAGTGAAAAGAGAAGGTTCCCAAGGGGAGCATTCCCAGGCCACTGGTTGTGCTGCATTCTGCTAATTGTTTTGGTGAGGATCCCAGTGGATCCTTGCACAGGGTGAAATTCTGCCCAGCAGAGCAGCCCCAGCACCTCTGCTGGGGTGCTGACACAGCAGGTCCTGAGGCAGCACCTGATGGGTGCTCAAGGTGTCTGAGCTTGGCCCTGGCAGCCAGGTGCCATCCGAGGAGAGAGTGACGTAAGGGACACACGCAGCTTTCAGCAGAAAAGGGCTTGCAGGATCCTCACACCCTGAAAACTTCCCGTTTCTCCCTGGAGCTCTGTCCTTCCTGGCCACAAGCATCCTCTGAAGCAGCAGAAGCCCATGGAGCCTGTGCCACAGCGGGCAAACAGCTGAGGTGGGGGCAACCAGGGAGGAATCGTGGGGGAGATTCAGTAGCACATGCGTTGGCACAGTGGGGGACCACGGCTCGCAGCAGCTTTGGTGCTTCTCCACCACCCAACCCAACGCAGCAGAGTTCATCTGTCTCCCCGTCTGCCTCTACAGCCAGAGGGGAACGGGCAGGCGCTCGAGGCTTGGGAACCCCTAGGTAAGGTACTGTCTTTCGGGACCGTGTTCAAAATCCTTTGTGGGGAAACTTAACTGTGATTTAACAGCTGTGTGTGAGCAAAAAGAGGGATGAAACACCTAAAGCTGCTCATCCCTCCTCTGTGATGCCCCGAGATCTGCACTTTGTACCACAGGGTCGCTTCCAGTGCTCACTGGTGGATTTATGTCCGATGAAACACGGGAAGAGCTGTGTGAGATGTGTCAGAGGCAGCTCTGGAGAGAAGAAGGAGATGGATGGGAAGGGGAGGGGAAAGAGGGAAGGGGAGGGAGGGAGAGACAGAGAAAGGGAGAGGCAGAGAGTGGAAGAAAGGGAGAAAAGGATGAGGAGAATGAGAAAAGGAGAAGGAGGAGGCAGGGGAGGTGAAAAGGAGAAGAAGAAAAGGAGAATGAGAAGAGGAAAAGGAGAAGGAAAAGAAAAGGAGAAGAGAGAGGGAGTAAAAGGAGAATGAGAAGAACAAGGAGAAAAGGAGAAGGATAAGAAGAAACGGAAAAGGAGAAGGAGAAGGAGAAAAAGGAGGAGAAGGAGAAAAAGAAGGAGGAGGAGGAAGAGGAGGAGGAGGAGGAGAAGGAGAAGGAGGAAGGAGAGGGGAAGGATAACAATAAGAAATGTTTTGTTGTGAGGGTGGGGAGGCCCTGGCCCAGGTTGCCCAGAGCAGTGGTGGCTGCCCCATCCCTGGAGGTGTTGAAGGCCATGTTGGATGGGGCTTGGAGCCCCCTGACCCAGTGGGAGGGGTCCCTGCCCATGACAGGGGGTTTAGAACTATACAATATTTAAGGTCCCTTCCGACCCAAACGGTTCGATGACTCCATCATCCTTTACATCGAATGTCCACCTCTCGTGGTCGCGTTCCCTCAAAATAAACGAGCAGGGTGACCCAGACTGTAATTACACCTTGGGAAGGTTCACGTTAGAGGTTGCTGAAGTGCTTGGCTGGTTCTTCCTGCATCTTCTTGTCAGCAGTTTTGCTAAGCATTCCATCACCAGAACAGCTTTTAGTCAACCTGACAGCACGGGGCCGCCTACGCTGCCTGTAAATTGGGTGTAAAACGTCGCAGTATGGGCCTTATCCATTATAGATTCGAGATGGAAAAACCCCACATCAGGGAAATAAATCCAGATTGCTATTTTAGGAGAAGGGCTTCACAGATGTGCAGGACTGAAAAATGCGCCTGTTTTTAGAGCCAAATGTTTTAAAATAGCTTTATTAACAGCCTGCAGCACTCACCACAAAAGCGTTTTGAATCCCTGTTTTACATGGAGAAAGGATGAAGGAAACGATGGATAATACTGCAGACAGCAGCTCTGTGCTTGACTTCATCCCACACAGGGAAGGAGAGACAAGGGGTTCGTTCCATTGCAGGTGGAACCAGGTGCTGACCCACGGTTCGATCCATCGAGGACGATGGATGGGGTCCAGGAAGCTGAGCTGATCACACTGTCATGGAATGGTTTGGTTGGATGGGACCGTTCCATGATTCTACGACCCCTGAGAACAGAAAGGCACTGAAAGCAACGGCTTTTGCATGTCGTGCTGGTTGTTCCCCGTGGATCACGGTGCTCCTGTGTAGTTCACAGGTCCAGAATAAGGTGAAAAAACAGATTTTAGTTTCTCTGCTCTTACTCTGATATTCCCATACGTGTTGTCAGGCAGAAAGGATGAAAGTTTGTGTGTACAAACAAATAACTGTGTCTCAGCGACACTTGGGAGCAGTGGGACCATAGGCGGCAGCACCACCGGTTGCGTAGAGCACAGTTCGGACAGGACACTGCAAATGGAAAGGCTCGAACAGCTCTGAGTTTTAACAGGATGCACTGAAGATATGGGGGGGTTAAAATCATTTTTCCCTTTAAAAATAAAAGAAAGCCAGGTGAGCTGCCGGGTGTGTGATTGAAAATGTGGATTTCAGTGTTCTGCACTTAAAATGATTCAAGCAATTTCTGTCCAAATCAAAACGCCAGCGTTTTGGGGCTGCAGATGTTCTTTCATAGAGCTATAACGGGGTGAAAAGGGAGGAGCTCTGCCTGTCCAAGTGGCAACCGCAGAACTCCTTTGCGTTTCACAGGCCCGTGGGAAGCCCCGTGGGAGTCGCAGCCGTGGGAAGGGGTTTCTGAAGCCGCTGTTTCTCTTTCCCTTGCAGCAGGAGTTGCTCCACGGTGTAGCATGACTGCTCCCCCACCCTCATGCCATGCCCTTCCCCAACAGCTCTGACCTCAGCCCACCCTCCTTCATCCTGGCCAGCATTCCGGGGCTGGAGGCCGCCCACGTGTGGATGGCGATCCTCCTGTGCTCCGTTTACCTCTTGGCCATCACTGGAAACTGCGCCGTGCTCTTCATCGTGAAGACAGAGCCCAGCCTGCACCTTCCCATGTACTTCTTCCTCTGCATGCTGGCCACCATCGACCTGGCGTTGTCCACATCCACGGTGCCACGCGTCCTCTCCTTCTACTGGTTCAACACCAGGGAGATTAGCTTCGGCGCCTGCCTGGTGCAGCTGTTCCTCATCCACACCCTCTCAGCCATCGAGTCCACTGTCCTCCTGGCCATGGCCGTGGACCGGTACGTGGCTATCTGCCACCCGCTGAGACACGCGACCATCCTCACCAACGCCACGACAGCCAAAATAGGGCTGGTGGCCATGGCCAGGGGAGTTGTCTTCTTCTTGCCTTTGCCATTGCTCCTCCTGCCCCTTCCTTTCTGCGGGTCCCGGGTGTTGTCACACTCCTTCTGCTTGCACCAGGACGTGATGAACCTGGCCTGCGCCAACACCACTCCTAGTGTGGTGTACGGCCTCACCGCCATCCTGCTGGTCATGGGGTTGGATGCCATCCTCATCTGCCTCTCCTACGTCCTCATCCTCAAGGCCGTCTTGCGGCTGGTGTCATGGAAGGAGAGGCTCAAGGCGTTCAGCACCTGCGTCGCCCATATCTGCGTGGTCCTGGCCTTCTACGTCCCCCTCATCGGGCTGTCCGTGGTGCACAGGTTTGGGAAGGACCTGGCTCCGCTGGTCCATATCATCATGGGGAACGTCTACATCCTGGTGCCTGCTGTGGCCCACCCCATTATTTACGGGGTGAGGACCAAGGTGATACAGAGGAGGATCCTGAATTTAATTCACCTCTACAACCTCAGAACTGCCCGCTGACCTCTGCTCGGTTGCTGCCTCCTATATCTTCACACCAGGGCATCGTATGTTACATTGAGGAGTCTTTGGTACAGGGTTGTTCTCTGTCGGTCTGGCACCCAGCACACGGTGGGAGACCCTCCTATGGTGTTCCATAGGCAATTCCAAACTCCTTCCAAGAACGTTTACCCTCACCAGACTTGAAGAAGATCTACTGCAATGATCTAAATCCAACACTCAGTCCTTGGTTGCCAGAGAGAAGAGATCAGGAGGAGGAGCAAACACTGATCTCTTCTCTCTTGAACAGAGGGAATGGCAGGAAGATGCACCAGGGGAGGGCGAGGTTGGACGTCAGGAGAAGGTTCTTTACCCAGAGGGAGGTGGAGCACCGAACCAGGCTCCACAGTCACAGTGCCGAGCTGGACAATATTCCAGAAGGGTCTGGCCAAGGCCTTCAGCACCACGGGGTGAATGTTGGGGTGTCCTGTGGGACAGGAGTGGGACTCGATGGCCCCTATGGGTCCCTTCCAGCTCAGGACGTTCTGTGATTCAGCAGGAAGATAAAGTGACTCAGCAAAGCAACAAATATCTTGGCATTGCACCTCCCTGCTCCCACCTCACCTGTAGCAATGGCAGAGCTGAGCGAACACTGATGTGGTTTTTTTGATGATTTCATTAATTCCTGGTTCTGCTCGTGGCACATTCACCTTTTATCAAAATTTTTACCCGAAACTTCAGTTTTGGCAAGAATCTCTAAGTAAAATAATGACAGTAAGTGACATTATTGATGCAGAAATGTCCTTCGGAAGAAGTCCTCCACCTTGTGGCCTTACTCTGGTCCATTGGGTGTTCAGCTAAGATACCTCAGCCTCCTCATAGAGGATGCTCTGGAAAAATTTCAGACCTAGGGTTATTGGTAGCGGATGTAAAATTTTAATTAATACTTTTACTCAATAAAATATCAAAATCTCAAGAGAAAAAAAAGAGCAAGTTGTAAACATAGTTTGGTTTGGTTGGACTGGAAGATCTTAGAGGCCTTTTCCAAACTTAATGATTCCGGGCTGAAGGAAGTGGTATTTCTAAGTCAAAGGTGTTTCACCTCTTGTCCTGTTTCAGGCATTGGACTTCACACGTTTGCAGTTCCTAAGAAGCTGTGAGTGAAGTTCAAGATATTCAACTTCCAAGGCTTTTTACAGTTCCCAGGGGTTGGCCACGAAACAGAGTCCCTGGCAGCCTTCCCGTTCCTTATTCTCCACTGTCCACCCAGAGCCGTGGGACCAGAGGGGAGAGAGGGGATTCTGCCCTTCTGCTCCACTCTGGGGAGACCCCACCTGCAGCCCTGGGTCCAGCTCTGGAGTCCTGAGCACAGGAAGGACCTGGAGCTGTTGGAGCGAGGCCAGAGGAGGTCACGGAGATGAGGCGAGGGCTGGAGCAGCTCCTGTGTGAGGCCAGGCTGGGAGAGCTGGGGTTGTTGAGCCTGGAGAGGAGAAGGCTGTGGGGAGACCTTGGAGCATCTTCCAGTGTGGAAAGGGGCTCCAGGAAAGCTGGGGAGGAGCTCTGGATCAGGGAGTGCAGGGATGGGAAGAGGGGAAGGGTTTTGAGCTGAAAGAGAGGAGACTGAGATGAGATCTTGGGGAGAAATGTTTTGCTGTGAGGGTGGGGAGGCCCTGGCGCAGGTTTCCCCGAGCAGTGGTGGCTGCCCCATCCCTGGAGGTGTTGAAGGCCAGGTTGGATGGGGCTTGGAGCCCCCTGATCCAGTGGGAGGTGTCCCTGCCCATGGCAGGGGGTGGGACTGGGTGGGCTTTGAGGTCCCTTCCAACCCAACCCAACCCATCCCATGATTCAATGAAACAATGACAATTGTTGATGGAGTTCGGTGCAGTTTCTCCCACCCAGGGTGGAAGGGGCGTCCTTCATGCAGTCAGTGCTTGTTCAGCCTCTGCCTCTGTGAAACACCTTGCTTTAACCTTCTCTGTGACATTAAAGCCCATTTTATTTCACAATAAATACTCTCATTTAAGTCCGTCGCAAGGAGCTGCCAATGGGGACCCAAAGGCACTTTTGCCCCCCTGTCACTTTTTTCACCTTCTGCTTTGTCAGAGCTTGGAAGGGCAGACATATTCACCAAAACAAAAGCAACCTATACCTACCTGACAGAATTTGGGAGGTGTGGGTGGGTTTTTCTGTGGTGCCATGGCTCTAAACTCTTTCCAGGAGGCCGTGGCGTTGAGGAATGTCTCCTGCTCTTTCCCCAAATGTTCCTTGTTTTTATTCTTTTTGTGCTGAGAGAAAAAATAATAAAGAAAAATGAATGAATGGCCCTGTAAATGCTGTTCTTCAATTCCGAGCCGCCTGTTTCTCAGAAAGACATTTAATAAAGCCTCGAGCAGGGAGTCATGATGGATCCCTCCTGGGCACGGATGGGAACTGCGTGGGATCCTATCTCCGCATCTTGTTTTCCGAACTTCAGTTACAGAGTTTTGCCAGGGGAGAGAGGGAGCACGTCTTCGTGCTCACTGTGAGTCTTTGCCAACAGCTCTGACAACCAGAAAAATGTCCCTTGGGGGGGCCCAGGTCACCTCAGCTCTGCAATATGAGCGCCCCCAGCCCAGAAACCAACAGAGCCCTGGGCTGCACCCAGAGCCGTGGGACCAGAGGGGAGGGAGGGGATTCTGCCCCTCTGCTCCACTCTGGGGAGACCCCACCTGGAGCCCTGGGTCCAGCTCTGGAGTCCTGAGCACAGGAAGGACCTGGAGCTGTTGGAGCGAGGCCAGAGGAGGTCACGGAGATGATCCAAGGGCTGGAGCAGCTCCTGTGTGAGGCCAGGCTGGGAGAGTTGGGGTTGTCCAGGCTGGAGAGGAGAAGGCTGTGGGGAGACCTTAGAGCAGCTTGCAGTAGGGAAAGGGGCTCCAGGGAAGCTGGGGAGGGGCTCTGGATCAGGGAGTGCAGGGATGGGATGAGGGGAACGGTTTTGAGCTGCAAGAGGGGAGACTGAGATGAGATCTTGGGGAGAAATGTTTTGCTGTGAGGGTGGGGAGGCCCTAGCCCAGGTTGCCCAGAGCAGTGGTGGCTGCCCCATCCCTGGAGGTGCTGAAGGCCAGGTTGGATGGGGCTTGGAGCCCCCTGATCCAGTGGGAGCTGTCCCTGCCCATGGCAGGGGGTGGGACTGGGTGGGCTTTGAGGTCCTTTCCAACCCAACCCATTCCATGATTCTACGATAGCTCCGCGGGAGTAGCACATGGAGAGGTAGAGGGTAGAGTTACCTAATAAACGTGGGGAGGGCTCTCAAATCCACCTCTCATTTCTCCATTGTCCATCTCTGGGATGGGGAGGATGTGACCAAATCCTGTCTCTAAGCCTGTGACGGAGAAAGGATGGATTGCTGTTGTTTGGAAAGCCCTTCATAATTCATGGTGCTCCAGTTTTAATGACAGACCAAGCCCTCTGGTTTAATCTTGAGCCTCCCCATCGCTCCCGAGTCTCCTCCAAGTAAACCCATGCTGGAAAACAGATCCAAACCAGAGAACTGTAGAACGGCTTGGTTGGAAAAAACCTTTGAGATCACCCAGTCCAATCCTTGCAGAACACAGATTTTCTATGAGGTCACCAGCACTGAGGGGGGTTAAAAGCTCTTGGTTCCTCTCAGCAGCAGGGGAAGCCAGGGCTGCCTGCTGCGATTTGTCTGTCAGGCACATAAACACCTCCAGGTCTCCAGTGCAGAGTCCCTACCTGGGGACCTGCAGGTGAGGAGGCAGGTGCATACACCACTGCTCCTGGGCTGGATGTCCACCAGGAGCTGGCAGGCACGCTCTTGTCTCCCACATCGCCTTTCCTTGGGAATTGTGTTCCCTGTCCCCGTGTTCTCCACAGGAAAAGGACCTTTTAGGTACAGGGGCGCAAGGAGTAGCAGCTGGGAGGAAGGAGATGGAATCAAGGAAGGAAAAGAGCAGGAATTTCAGTTCATGTTTAGCCCTGGGACACCTCTCCCAGATTTCAGGTGACCCCAAGCCATGTGGAGCTTTAGGGGTTCCAGCACATCCCAGCTCTGGCCGGGGTGGCCGTACGGGGCTGGGGTGGTCACAGTGTGGCATCGCTCCGGATGCCACCGGAGCGGAATCTGCTGCTGGAGCCTCAGGGAGGAAAAGCCAAACTTGTCTAGGAAGCTTCTGTTTCCTCCTCCCACCCTCTGCTCCCCGCAGAGCTCCAGCAAGAGTGGGGGGGGGGGGGGAGGGGGGGCAGGAAAGGCCCCCCTGGTTTTATCAGCTCAGGAACGAGGCTGCTGTGAGGTTCAGCTGGTGCCTTCTCCTCTCCAGGCTGAACAAGCCTGGCTCTCCCAGCCTCTCCTTGCAGCCCTCGCATCAGCTTCGTAGCCTCCCATGGACCCGTTCTAACAGTTCCATCTCCTTCTTAAGTTGGGGATTCCAGACCTGGAGACAGGGCTGCAGGTGAGGTCTCATCTCTTGCCACATGGTGACACCACCGTTGGCAGGTGGCACTGCACTAGCAGAAGTCCAGAGCAGTGGTGGCTGCCCCGTCCCTGGAGGTGTTGAAGGCCAGGTTGGATGGGGCTTGGAGTCCCTGACCCAGTGGGAGGGGTCCCTTCCCATGGCCAGGGGGTGGGACTGGATGTGCTTTGAGTTCCCTTCCAACCCAACCCATGCCATGGTTCTGTAAGTCAATTATCCCAATAAACAGGCAAACTCGTTTCACACGATCCCTACTCTGAACAAGGTGGGGAGCAGAATGAGGTGCAGGTTGGACAATCCGAATTTGAGTTGCGGAACTCAAGCCCCTTACAGAACTTTGCTCTATTTTTAGTGTGAACTGAAGAGCAGCCGTGGATGGGGGAGAGATCTCAGACCTGGCGCAGCATTTCTTGGAGGTCTCTATCTTCCTGAGCAGCCCTGGCTATCGTGACCACCCATGAGGAGCCTCTGGGCTCTGCCATCTCTCTGAGAGCTGGAAACCAGCGGGGAAGCAGGAGGAGAGGGGGGCCTGGAAAAGAAGGACTTCAGCTGAAGCCCAGCAGATGTTTGGCTGCAGACAAAGTGGGAAGGGAATGTTTGTTTGGCACCGTTTCAGCAGAAAGCTTGAATTTCAGCTTGGTTCATCCTTTTTCTTCAGATAAAAGAGATGAGAGGCGGCGGAAGCCAGAGGAGGAAAGATGCCACTGCCGTTTGTCTCAGAGCATCCACTTCATAAATCAGGGCTGCACCACATCCTTCCAGTAGGGAAAGGGGCTCCAGGAAAGCTGGGAAGGGGCTCTGGATCGGGGAGTGCAGGGATGGGACGAGGGGAGCGGTTTTGAGCTGCAAGGGGTGAGATTGAGATGAGATCTTGGGGAGAAATGTTTTGCTGTGAGGGTGGGGAGGCCCTGGCCCAGGGTGCCCCGAGCAGTGGTGGCTGCCCCATCCCTGGAGGTGTTGAAGGCCAGGTTGGATGGGGCTTGGAGTCCCTGACCCAGTGGGAGGTGTCCCTGTCCATGGCAGGGGGTGGGACTGGGTAGGCTTTGAGGTCCCTCCCAACACAACCCATCCCACGATTCTGTGAATTCTCCTTTTTCAGTCTCATTGTGGAGCAACCCAGGCAGAAGAGTTCCATGGAGCAGCGTGGGGTGGGGGTGCTCTGGGGCTGCCCCGTGGCTAGAGGATGGGATTTATCCCAATTTAATGAATATTTACTCAGGATGATGCCCAGAGTGGGCAAGGCAACGCTTTCACTTCTGTGGGATATCCAACCCCACGTGCACAGACGAGGAGGACGAGGAAGATGTTCAAGCCTGGACATCCAGACTCCAGCACTTAAAGCTGTATTTTTTGTATTGAAGCTAATTAGAACGCGTGGAAAGCTGTCTGCTAATTTAACCTATCAGGCTAATTATTCATCTGGTAAAGCGGAGACGGGAGGCGCAGATGTCTGGGGATTTGTCTGAGCAGCAGGGCAGTCAGAAATAGGCTCGTTCCCTTCTTCACGGAGTGTTAATGACTTCAGCCACGCACCCTCCAATTAAACAACGCCAAGTTCCCTGTTTACGGAGACAGATGGAGCACGAATTCCTTGAGTGCTGGGGGCTGGAGAAGCTTCATTTCATCCACATCAGCCACTGCAGCCCCGGAAAAGAGCATCAGCCAGGCAGAAAATCAGCGCAGATGAGACGGTTGTTTATAATTCAATTTTTACCTGCAGCTCCAACAGGCACCGTCCCTGTCCTCAAAGCTTAAACCCTTTTTAATAAAATCACGGAATCATGGAATGGTTTGGGTTAGAAGGAACCTAAAACCCACCCAGTCCCACCCTCTGCCATGGGCAGGGACCCCTCCCACTGGGTCAGGGGGCTCCAAGCCCCATCCAACCTGGCCTTCAGCACCTCCAGGGATGGGGCAGCCACCACTGCTCTGGGCAACCTGGGCCGGGGCCTCCTCACCCTCACAGCAGAACATTTCTGCCCAAGATCTCATCTCAATCTCCCCTCTTGCAGATCCAAACCTTTCCCCTCGTCCCATCCCTGCACTCCCTGATCCAGAGCCCCTCCCCAGCTTTCCTGGAGTCCCTTTCCCTACTGCAAGCTGCTCTAACATCTCCCCACAGCCTTCTCCTCTCCAGCCTGGACAACCCCAGCTCTCCCAGCCTGGCCTCACACAGGAGCTGCTCCAGCCCTTGGATCATCTCCGTGGCCTCCTCTGGCCTCACTCCAACAGCTCCAGGTCCTTCCTGTGCTCAGCTGGACCCAGGGCTCTCCTGCGGCTCCCATCTTCCTTTTATTTTTGCTCCTGTTGAGAAGACACGAGAAACGTGTCTGCAGGCTGGGAAGGGGTGGATTTCCCCAGCCCAGCCGGGGGCTGCGCCATGGGCGAGAAGTGGGCGATTTGGCTCCTGTGGGTGTTCAGTTCCTGCCCAGAAGGAGCCTGTGGAGAGAGCACAATCCTAACACATTTGTGCTTCCCAGCACCATCTGCCAGGCTCCCAGTGAGCAGGGACGATAGGAACTGGTTCAACATCTCCAGTTGTGCCAACTCCAAGTGTCCTCAGTGCCAGCCACTTCAGAGGGGGGAGTAAAGCAGTGCTGGGGCAGCAGATGGGGCACAAAATTGGTGTTTTGTGAAATCCTGTGAAAAAAACTGTTCCTACAACGTGACTTCAGGGCTCAAAATCCCATCTGGAAGGCGCTGCGATAACACTGGATGTTCCTTAGGTGGGAAAGTCTGCTCCCTCGGCCAACAGGCATTGTAAATCAGCAGCCATGTCCCTGTGAGGTCCCTGTGATGCTCAAATGCTGTGGAGAACCCTGAGCAGAGGCAGCGCGGTGGGGGGAGACCTGAGTGGGGGATGAAGATGATCACGGAGTCATGGAATGGTTCAGGTTGGAAGGGACCTCCCATGGGCAGGGACGCCTCCCACTGGATCAGGGGGCTCCAAGCCCCATCCAACCTGGCCTTCAACACCTCCAGGGATGGGGCAGCCACCAGTGCTCTGGGCAACCTGTGCCAGGGCCTCCCCACCACGATGGTGACGTATGGACAGACGAACGTGCAGCCAACGGTGGGTGGCAAGAGCTGACTGGCTGGTTTGGAGATGGTTTTGGCTGGGCCAGAGTTAATGTTCTTCCTCACAGCTCACGCAGGTCTGTGGTTTGGGTTTGGGTCCAAACCAGTGCTGATGAAACGCTGAGGTTTGGGTGACGTTGGCGTTTCTCTCCCTGCCCCACCAGGCTGGGGGTGCAGAGCCCACCCCAACTGAGCAGGGGGCTGTTCCACCCCGCATGGCATCACCCCCCGGGATAAAAGCCGCGGGAGAAGGAGAAACGGGGACTTTTGGAGTTAAAAGCATTTGTCTTCCTAAATCCTCAGGGCGTGTGGTGAAGCCCTGGTTCTGCGGGGTTGGGCACCAAAACACCAGCAGAGGGGTGAGGGGTGGGTGGAGAACACGAAGCAGCTGCAGCAACACCCAGCGATGGGTGAGGGAGCCAGCGGAGACCCAAAGCCACCCCCAATCCCAAACCTGAACGGAAAATCACCCACCCTGAAAAGACTTCAGCGAGGGAGCAAAGCTGAAGGGCAGTGACCCTGCCCAAGCTCGTGCCCCCGCTCCGCTGAGACCTTGGGCAGGAGGGGCAGGAGGGGCAGGGGGTGGGCACAGGGGCAGGAGGGGCAGGAGGGGCAGAGGGGCAGAGGGGCAGCAGGGGCAGAGGAGCAGGAGGGGGAGAGGGGTATGAGGGGCAGAGGGACAGGGGGGCAGGGGGAGCAGAGGGACAGAGGGGCAGGAGAGGGAGAGGGGCAGAGGGACAGAGGGGCAGGAGGGGCAGAGCGGCAGGAGGGGCAGAGGGACAGAGGGGCAGGGGGAGCAGAGGGACAGAGGGGCAGGAGGGGCAGAGGGGCAGGGGGGCAGATAATCAAGGCAGCACACTCCATCCTTAGTGTTTCACACACAAACACATTTTCCTACAGCTTTTATGCTGCCTGGGTGAAATCACAGCAACAACGAGAGCCACCTGGGAGCCATGGCAGGGGCTGAGGCTGTGAAATGCCAACCATCCTCAGAACCCAGGAAGGTGGTGCCATCCAGAGGGAGTTGGACAGGCTGGAGAGGTCGGGCTGTATTGACCATCGTGAGGTTCAACCAGGCCAAGGCAACGTCTTGCACCTGGGTCTGGGCAACCCCAGCACTAATCCGGGCTGGTGGAGAATGGGTGGGGGCAGCCCTGGGGAGAAGGACTTGGGGTGCTGGGGGAGGAGAAGCTCCACAGGAGCCACAACGAGCACCCCCAGCCCAGAAAACAACGGTGTCCTGGGCTGCACCCAAAGCCATGGGACCAGAGGGGAAGGAGGGGATTCTGCCCCTCTGCTCCCCTCTGGGGAGACCCCACCTGGAGCCCTGGGTCCAGTTCTGGAGTCCTGAGCACAGGAAGTACCTGGAGCTGTTGGGGCAGCCACCACTTCTTGGGGCAACCTGGGCCAGGCCTTCCCCACCCTCAGGGTGAAAAATTTCTTCCTAATGTCCAACCTAAATCTTCCGCCTTTCCAATTTAAAGCTGTTCCCCTCATCCCATCACTCCAGACCCTTGGAAAAAGCCCCTCCCCACCTTTCCTGGAGCCCCTTTCCCTATTGGTAGCTGCTCTAAGGTCTCCCCACAGCCTTCTCCCAACTCTCCCAGCCTGTCCTCAGAGCAGAAGGGCTCCAGCCCTCATTGTACAACACACCCACACCCGACTGACGTCGCGGTGACAACACAAATTCCCCCTCCTTCCCCAACACAGAGACAGGAGATTCAGGAGATTCGGGGCTGGGAGATGTTTATTTGGTGGTCACAGCCTGTTGTCGCCTCAGGGCATCTCCATGTGCCCAGAGGTGCTCATGGTACATGGGGACCCTTCCCGCACCATCAGTCCCGGGATGCTCAGTGGTACTTGCGGGCCAGCGCGTGCGCCACGACGCCCACCAGCTTCTGCCAGGCGAACTGGCAGGCGGGGGTGAAATCCCTGGCGAAGTGGGAAGCCAGGACGATGATGAGGATGTCTCCGAGGAGCTGGAGGAGAAAAGAGGAGAAGGAGGCAAAGTTAGAGCTTCTCAAACTGCTGCATGGCCCACGGAGTAGGGGCCAAGCTGTTGGAACTCACAGCCTCTCAGGGAAGGTTCTGCATCCTCGCAGCACGTAACTCCACCAAGCCCAGGGTGTCCTGACACATCCTGAGCTCTAAACACCTTCTCTCTCTATTCCAACCCTCTCTCTTCATGGTTTTCCTGCTACAGCTTCCCATTGGTGTCAGCCCTACCCTCTCCTTCCCACCCTCCCACCTCCCTGGAGCCCCCAGGCTGAATTTCCTCTCCCTGAGGCTGAACTCCCCTCCAGAAGGGGCTCCCAATGCTGCCCACTCCTCCTCTTCCTCCTCCTCCCCCAGGCATCAACTCACTCCCCGTTCCCGGCAACGCCAGGAGAAAAGCCTCATCCTTTCCGCAGAAAGCTCCAAGTTTGAGGGAAACAACGGAATTCATTCTTCAAGAAAAGGCAAACCTTGAGCCCGTTTCCTCCTCTTTTGGGGATGCCGAAGTAATTTGTCCTCAGACCCAAAATTCTCTTTAGAGGTAAATAAGAAAATGACCCACTTTTATCTTAAAATTTTGCAGGAGGAGGATGTGTCCTGTGCAGAAAAGCAGCTCCTGCTGGACAGGACAGGAACCTGCTTGGTTATTTCCAAGCGCACACGCAAGACCAATGGAATCACAAAATGGGTTGGGTTGGAAGGACCCCAAAGCCATGTGCAGGGACCATGGGCAGGGACCCCTCCCACTGGGTCAGGGGGCTCCAAGCCCCACCCAACCTGGCCTTCAGCACCTCCAGGGATGGGGCTCCCTCCTACAGGACCTCCCATCTCCTTAGTTGCTCTGCTCACCCCCCCTCTGCCTCCTCCAGCCCCTTTCCCTGGGTTTTTTTCTCCTGTCCCAGCCCCAGCAGCTCCTTTCGGTCACCAGCTCCCAACGCCTGCTCTCCCCAGGGCTGCGCTGGCACTAAAAATGGGACCTTTTAGTGTGAAAGCCACCCAAATTCGTCCTCCACGCGAGCGTTTCTTGCTGTCGGGTGCTGCACGGGGACTCTGCCTCCACCAGCCAAAGGCAACACCCCCCTGGGCAGCAGATTTGGAGGTGGCACCCCCAGTTCCAGAGCAAAACTTGGACAGAGGGAAGGGCTGGGACCGCAGACCCGTCTCACCCTGAAGTTCTCAGGGTCCACGTGCAGCTTCTCGCAGTGCAGCTCAGACAGCTTGGAGAAGGTCGCCTTAATGTTGTCCAGGTTCTTGACGGCCTCCCCGAAGGAGGTGAGCACTTTCCTGCCATGGGCACGGATCTTGGGGTTGCCGATGATGGCGGTGGGGCTGGAGAGGTTCCCGAAGGAAGAGAAGAACCTCTGGGTCCAGGGGTAGACGATGAGCAGCCTGGGGAGAGACAGAGGGACACAATCAGACCCCGTTAGTGCTCCGGTTTCTCAAGAGGCGCAGCTGAGCAGATGCCCAAGAGATGGACCAACCTGGCCAGGGCTTCGGCACCGCATTCCTCCACGTTGACCTTGCTCCAGACGCTGGCGATGAGCTGCTTCTCCTCGGCTGTCCAGTGCACCATGGTGGCAGGAGGGTTTGCTGGGAGCTGCAGGAGGGCGCAGAGCTCGGAGCTGACCCGCAGACCCCACGGAGGCTTTTATCCACGTGCAGCAGCTCCTCCCCACCCCGCACTGCGGGGTCATTGGCTGGGGGGCTGCATGGGCGGTGGGGGAGCAGAAAGGGATGGCCAGGGTGTGGCACCCTCAGAATGGGCCTCTGGTTATCCTGAGTCCGAGATCTTTATCCCTTCCTCTCTGTCCAGGCGGTTCCCGTGTCCCCTACCAGACATGGGTCCCTTGGGCTGCAGAACCCACCATGATCTCGGTTTCATCAGGAAAACGAGGAATGCCCTTGCCAAAACATGGTGGAGCAACCCAGAGGGCTTTTCCTCCCCCAGACCTTTTAGATCCCTGGGCTCCAGGAGGACTCTGGGCCCCAGGAGCTGTGGGCAATGCTGGGGCAGCTCAGGCTTTGCAGCTGGAATCCTCATTGACTCCACTGTCCTCCTGCTGTAACAGAACCCAACCTGCTCCATTTATTGGTCCCTTCTGGAGCAGGAAAAACTCCCCTCGGGTGCTGAAGGACCAACGAGATGCAACAGGGAGCGAGAACCCACCAGGATCAGCCTCTTCATCCCATTTCTGCTTGCACCCACGTCCATGAAGAGCAGGTGAAGGGCTCAGGACACGAGGTTTTTCACTTCAGAATCTGCTGTGGGGTCAAACAGAAGCAAATGCTCAGCTCAGGGGGGAGTCCAGGTGCTTCCCATCCTGTTCCTGCCCTGACAAAGCTGCCATATTCCGCATTTCCCTGTGTTTCCTGTTTTCCCTGCACCTTTGGCAGGAGGATGTGATGGGACTTGGTGTGAGTTGTTCCTCTGGGACTCATCCTCCCCCAGCGATCTCCCTGCAGGGGGTGGGACGTGTGGCTCCTGCTTTATTTCCCCACAAATCACAACCTGGGTGAAAGCGCAAGGGCTGAAAGCCCGGTCATGGGACCATTGAAGCTGGAAAAGCCCTCCAAACTCATCCAGTCCAACATCAGCCCAACCTCACCGTGACCACTGAACCCTGTGCCCAAGTGCCACATCCACACGGGTTTGAGCTCCTCCAGGAGTGGGGACTCCCCTCCTGCCCTGGGAGCCTCTGCCAGGGCTTCTCCACTCTTCTCATGAAGGAATTTCTCCCAATGTCCAACCCAAACCTCCCCTGGGGCAACTCGAGGCCGTTTCCTCTCCTCCCACCCCTTGATCCTTGGGAGAAGTTACTTTGGTTTTTGCCAGGAACGGTTTGGAAGCTCTGGGCTTCCACTCCTCTCTCTACTCAGCACTGTTACAGCAGCTTTAATGTCTCCCTGAAACGCGTTTGTGCGAGAATCACAGAACCATGGAGTGGTTTGGGTGGAAGGGACCTCAAAGCCTGTCCAGTCCCTCCCCTGCCATGGGCAGGGACCCCTCCCACTGGGTCAGGGGGCTTCAAACCCCATCCAACCTGGCCTTCAACACCTCCAGGGATGGGGCAGCCACCACTGCTCTGGACAACCTGAGCCAGGGCCCCCCCACACTCATCCTGAAGAATTTCTTCCTGATGTCCAATCTAAATCTTCCCCTTCCAGTTTAAAGCCATTCCCCCTCATCCCATCACTCCAGGCCTTTGGAAAAAGCCCCTCCCCAGCTTTCCTGGAGCCCCTTTTCCTACTGGAAGCTGCTCTAAGGTCTCCCCACAGCCTTCTCCTCTCCAGGCTGAACAACCCCAACTCTCCCAGCCTGGCCTCACACAGGAGCTGCTCCAGCCCTTGGATCATCTCCGTGGCCTCCTCTGGCCTCGCTCCAGCAGCTCCAGGTCCTTCTTATGTTGGGGGTAACATATTAACACAACATTTTTGGTTCAGAGAGGGGTTTCTATAACCCCCAGTGGGTCAGAGTGGGAAGCCCACGGCTGTGGATGAAGCAGGGATTGGACACAGGGAGTCAGAGATGCTGAGATATCGCACCATGCCCTCTTTTTTCCCCTTTTCCCCACGTTCTTTCAGCAAATCGTTGCTTTTGCTGCGTCACGCTCAGACCAGACCGAGCTTCCCGTGCCAAGAACAACTTCTACTTGCACGTCCTGCCCTGTAGGCACTCGAACACCCAAACCAGCTGCCATGTGGGGCATCTATTGATCCCCACATCCCTCGTCCCCCACCTCCATTGCCCCCCACATCCATTGACCCCCCACACCCATTGATCCCCACAGCTCTTGATCCCCACATTTATTGATCCCCACATTCATTGACCCCCACATTCATTGACCCCCTCATCCTTTCACCCTCACTCTATTGATCCCCTCACCCCTTGACCCCCACATTCATTGATCCCCACATCCATTGATCCCCTCACCCCTTGATTCCCACATCCATCGACCCTCACACCCATCAGCCCCCACATCCATAACTCATTAACAGCCACCACAATTAACAGAGCTTCCCCCCCCTCCCCCGCAGTCTGCAGAATGGGAGGTGCAGGGTGAAAAATCAGCTCATAAACAGGGTCTGGACAGGTCTTGATAGCAAAATGTTTATCTGGAACCTGCCCCCACCTAGCTGGCTGCGAGGCCGGTGTGAGTCAGCTAATTTCTCGCAGGCTTTGTGCCAGAAATGAGCTGTGCTGGAATAAAGTGTTCGCTCGGTTTATCCTGCCTAAACCCCATGAAACCTTCCTGTTCCTGCAAGAAAACTCCCCCGTTTCAGAGTAAAACACGGCCCAGTTCCTCGGTGCGACCCCCCCGGTGAGAGACCATGGGAGCAGCAGGGCTGGATCTGCCCAAAGTGGGATTTCCAGAGGCAGAAACCACCCCAACCCCCCCCAGAATGAAGCAAGTTGGCATTTTCTGGGAGCAAAAACCCTGCTCCAGCTTCCACTCCTGGTGGCCCTGAGGTTACCCCAAGCCCACGTCGCCCCCAGCCCCTCCAGCCTCCCAGGGACACTCGGAGTCAGCGGGGACTTCACAGGATGAGCTTTATTTGGTTCTTTGAAGCTTTCATCTCCCAAGCGGCACTGGGAGACGCTGCCAGGACTCTTCCTGCTGTCTCTTTAGTGGTACTTGCGGGCCAGGGCATGGGCCACAGCGCCAACCAGCTTCTGCCAGGCAGCCTGGCACTCGGGAGTGAACTCCTTGGCGAAGTGGGAGGCCAGGACGATGATCAGGATGTCACCCAGGAGCTGGGGGGGACAGAAGCACCTTCGGGTTAGCGATGCCCAGGCGCCAGATCCCCACACCAATACTTCTTTAGACCCAGGAGAACCTCCAGGCACTTTGGAGACCCAAACATCCCCCAGGAGCCCCTTTTAAGCTGCACCTCAAGCTCGTTCTCTGCTCCTACTCTAAAGACTCAGGTTCTGCCACTGCTGTGGGAGGAGGAACCAAAAGTTCTCCAGAAATCAGGTTGATTAAATTTATCTTTCTCCCTTCTGGCTTTGTCTGGGAGCTTCTCCAGAGCAGAAGACGCAGCCGAGCGTTGGCCCTGCGGCAGGGAGCTGGCACTGAGCGCGCCCTGCCACCAACAAGGAGCTCCTGCTGACTTGGGGGGAGCCCCCCCAGCCCCGAGTTATTTCCCAACCAGGGAACTGGCGGCTGCCAGTGTTTCCTCATCCTCCTGGTCCCACTCCTCTTTGCTTCTGGCACCTCACCCCCATCTCTTGCTCCTCATCTCCGCTCTGTGCCAGGCTTAGCTCTTACTTCTTTGCTTTCCCTTGGCTCAAACCTCTTCCTGCTCTTCAACTGCTTCTGCTTTGCTTTCCCCCTCCCTTTTCCGCACCAAAACCACCTTTTCGCTGCCTTCCGTGCACCCCCAGACAAGGGTCACCACCACCACCGCACAGCCTCTTTGGTGCTTCCTCACCCAGCTTCGGGGTCCTCTCCTGCCTCTCCCCTTTGCCCCAATCACCCCAACCTCTTCCTCCTGCACTGGCACGGCACAGCACGGGGAGGGTTGTGGGAGAAAGTGCCCAAAGGGACGCGGTGGGGAGGATGGGGCTCACCCTGAAGTTCTCGGGGTCCACGTGCAGCTTGTCGCAGTGCAGCTCGGACAGCTGGGCAAAGGTGGCCTTGATGTTGTCCAGGTTCTTCACGGCCTCCCCGAAGGAGGTGAGCACTTTCTTGCCATGGGCGCGGACCTGGGGGTTGCCAGTGACAGCGGTGGGGCTGGAGAGGTTCCCGAAGGAAGAGAAGAACCTCTGGGTCCAGGGGTAGACGATGAGCAGCCTGGGGAGAGACGGAGGGACACAAGGAGACACAGAGACCGTTAAAGCTCCTGAATCCAACGGTCGCGGTTTCTCCACCCAAGATGAAGACAAGACAATGCCCAAGAGATGGACCTACCTGGCCAGGGCCTCAGCGCCGCATTCGGCCACGTTGACCTTGCCCCAGAGGCTGGTGATGTGCTGCTTCTCTTCAGCTGTCCAGTGCACCATGGTGTAAGGTGGAAGGTAGCGTGCGACTGCCGGCAGGTACGGAGGAGATCTCGGCTCTTGCTCCCGAGGGGATCTGCGAGTGGGCAATCTCCATGCCCACTTTTATACGCTTTGCCGGGCCCCTCCTCTTGCCCGGGCACCCCTCCATTGGCTGCCCCCCCTCCCCTCCTCGGGGTGGAGGGGGAATGACACCCACAGCCCTGGCACCCCAAGGGAGGGGGAACGCGGTTTCAGGGTGGGGCCCCAGGGCAAGATGCCCAGATCCACCAGCACCGTGGGCTGGTGCGCCGCCCTCCCCCTGTCTTTGATTTCCAGCCCCGCAGCTCCGACTGAACCGTGGTGTTGGTGTTGTTCTCCACGCAAAGCCCAAGCACAGCAGGTCCCAAGTGAGCCCTCAAAGGAGGGGTGTGCAGGGCTGGGTGGCCCTTGGACGATGCCAACCACTGCAGGTTGCACGGCCACGGGGTGGAAGACGCAGCCTTGGGGCCGTTGGGTCCCTCTGAGCACCAGTGGTGGGCAAGTGGTTTATTCTTTGTCCTCTCCTTGCAGACCCCTCAGGTTTTGGGTTCACCTTGTGCTTTTTGGTCTTTAGGGTGACATTAGAAAACCACAAGCAGTGGCTCGTGCTCAGTGACAGTTCCTGTCTCAAGAACCATGGAATCACGGAACGGTTGGGTTGGAAGAGACCTCAAAGCCCACCCAGTCCCACCCTCTGCCATGGGCAGGGACACCCCCCACTGGATCAGGGGGCTTCAAGCCCCATCCAACCTGGCCTTCAGCACTTCCAGAGATGGGGCAGCCACCACTTCTCTGGGCAACCTGGGCCAGGGCCCCCCCACTCTCACAGCAAAACATTTCTTCCCAAGATCTCATCTCAATCTCCCCTCTTTCAGCTCAAAACAGTTCCCTCTCGTCTCATCCCTGCACTCCCTGATCAAGAGCCCCCCCCCCAGCTTTCCTGGAGCCCCTTTCCCTACTGGAAGCTGCTCTAAGGTCTCCCCACAGCCTTCTCCTCTTCAGGCTGAACAACCCCAACTCTCTCCAACATCCTCTGGTTCTGCTGATCCCTCATTCCCAAATAAACACCAGTTGCTTCAGCCATGAAGGCATCTTGGTGGGAACAGGGTGGGGACCACCCTGGGGTACAGGGGAAGGGGAACAGGATGCTCGCGCATGGAGCGACCTGGACCACAGTCTTGAGTATGGATTCGTGCAAGTGAGACTCATCCAAGCTGGAGAAGCCAGGGGAACACTGAAGACAAACCCAAATAAACACTACAAAATGCAAACCGAAAGCTCTGGTATCAAAATAATCTGGTTTATTGTTTTCATTCTTTCACAGATTAAGTGGAACAAATATTTTATACAAAAACTTGTGGTGGGAGAGGTGTTGGTGATGTTGGATCCCTTGTTTTCAACTTCTGTTGTGGAAGGAAAAATGCTTTTCTCGTCATTTTTGCCTAAACCGTCATCATTCCCAGATTATTAAAGGCAGGAGGTAATAGGAATTATTTATATGGCAAAAATTATGCGAGGAATGGTCATTTCCTGTAGGGGAAGGATGGAGATCCTGGTTTCTTGGCCCTGTGCTGAACTTCCCACACAACAGAATTCCCTGAGCAGTGTCCATGCCTGGCAGTACCCCTGCCCTCCCCAGCCTCCCGTCCCCCCGAGGCTCGCTCAGCCCCGGCACTGCGAGCAGCTCCAAGACGCGTTTGGGGTTCCTGGGTGGTGAGAACCTCCCTGGTGTTATCAGGGAGGAGGCAGCGCTCCGGAGTCCATTCCCAGTAAACACCCTCTGTTCCACACAGAGGCTGGGGAGCGGTGCCCCCCCACCCCCCACCCCGGCCTGACCCCGGGGGTCTTCAGACAAGACCCCCATGAAGAGAGGAGAGCAGAAGCAGTGGCAGCCCGTGGCCAGTGCAGACCCTGCTGGACCAGCTGGCACCCTGCGCATGGCCTGGGTGCAGACCCACAAGCTCCATCACCGGTCCCACCTCCTGCATCCCACCTCCTGCATCCCACCTGATCTTCTCCAGCACCCCACCTTGCCACGTCTTGCATCCCACCTCGCCACCTCCTGCACCCCACCTCGCCACCTCCTGCAACCCACCTGATCAGCTCCTGCATCCCACCTCACCAGATCCTCAATCCCACCTCCTGCATCCCACCTGATCAGATCCAGCACCCCACCTCACCACATCCTGCATCCCACCTTGCCACCTCCTGCATCCCACCTGAACAGCTCCTGCATCCCACCTGAACAGCTCCTGCATCCCACCTCCTGCAACACACCTCACAGCCTCCTGCATCCCACTTTGTCACTTACTGTATCCCACCTGATCACCTCCAACATCCCACCTGATCTCCTCCAGCATCCCATCTGATCTCCTCCAGCACCCCACCTCTCCATCTCCAACATCCCACCTCGTTAGCTCCTGCGTCCCACCTTGTCACGTGCTGCATCTGACACCTGCACCCCACCTGGTTGCCTCCAGCACCCCACCACACCCAGCCTGCTCTGCCAGGTGCAGGAGGAGATGTGGAGCCCCAGGAGCCCCAGCTGCCTCTCCCACCACCCAGGAGGGACCACTTCTCCTCCAGCTGCCAAGCTGCTGGCTCCGGTGCTGCCTCCTGCTGCTCCTCTGCTCAGACACCAGTAAACCCAGTCTTTCTCTCCTCTCCCCTGCGAGCCAACACCCTGCAGGCAACTGGTGTGTCCTGGGTTGGAACGGTTCCCTTCCAGCCTTGCTGTCAGGCTCCTTGAGGCTTGAAGGCTCCTGGGAAACCTTAGAGCAGCTTCCAGTAGGAAAAGGGGATCCAGGAAAGCTGGGGGGGCGTCTCTGGATCAGGGAGTGCAGGGATGGGACCTCAAAAGTCCATCCAGTTTCAAACCCCCTGCCATGGGCAGGGACCCCTCCCACTGGGTCAGGAGGCTCCAAGCCCCATCCAAACTGGCCTTCAACACTTCCAGGGATGAGGCAGCCACCACTGCTTGGGGCAACCTGGGCCAGAGCCTCCCCACCCTCACAGCAAAACATTTCTCCCTAAGATCTCCCCTCTTGCAGCTCAAAACCGTTCCCCTCATCCCATCCCTGCACTCCCTGATCAGGAGCCCCCCCCCCAGCTTTCCTGGAGCCCCTTTCTATACTGGGAAGACCTCTGGATGTGCTGGATTCCTTCAAAGCGTGTCTTGCATGGTCCCCAGCGTTGTCAGCTGGAAAAGAGGAAGAACATGAGATTAAACTCCATGTGAACGACCTCCAAGGGCTTTTCAGTTTGGAGATCCGCCAGGCACAAACACGTTTTGAAGAAAGCTGCTCTCTGGAAAAGCCAGGCTGTTGACAACAGGCGGCCAGCGGTCCAGAACACCATTGGAGGCAGAGCTGACAATCAATCAGCCCCGAAGGTGGCTGCTAGGCCATCAGGGTGATTCCAGCAGGGACACCTGGAGCGCTCGCTGTCAGCAGCCCTGAATGCTGTGAGACAGCAGAGACCCTTGGAAAACCCAAAGGCACAGAAGTCCAGACAGCTCCAGCCCTGCCCTCTGCTTGCGGCTTCTCCAGGGGATGTGTCCACATCTCTGGTTTTTATAAGAAAGAGCTCATTTCAAGTACATTTTTAAATCCGCGTGGGTGGAGATCTGGTGGCTGAGAAGCTCCTTATGAGCCACCAACGAACACCCCCAGACCAGAAACCAACGGTGTTCTGGGCTGCACCCAAAGCCATGCGACCAGAGGGGAGGGAGGGGATTCTGCCCCTCTGCTCCACTCTGGGGAGACCCCACCTGGAGCCCTGGGTCCAGCTCTGGAGTCCTGAGCACAGGAAGGACCTGGAGCTGTTGGAGTGAGGCCAGAGGAGGCCACGGAGATGATCCAAGGGCTGGAGCAGCTCCTGTGTGAGGCCAGGCTGGGAGAGTTGGGGTTGTCCAGGCTGGAGAGGAGAAGACTGTGGGGAGACGTTAGAGCAGCTTCCAGTAGGGAAAGGGACTCCAAGGAAGCTGGGGAGGGGCTCTGGATCAGGGAGTATAGGGATGGGATGAGGGGAACGGTTTTGAGCTGAAAGAGTGGAGACTGAGATGAGATCTTGGGGAGAAATGTTTTGCTGTGAGGGTGGGGAGGCCCTGGCCCAGGTTTCCCCGAGCAGTAGTGGCTGCCCCATCCCTGGAGGTGTTGAAGGCCAGGTTGGGTGGGGCTTGGAGCCCCCTGACCCACTGGGAGGGGTCCCTACCAATGGCAGGGGGTGGCACTGGATGGGTTTTGGGGTCACTTCCAACCCAACCGTTCCATGTTCTCTGTCCCACCAAACTCCATGCTCGGCCACCCCAGCTTTGTGCCTGGAGGTCCAGGACCATCCTGAGGGGGCGGCGAGGAAGGACAGCACTGAGCAGGTTGATTCCTTTTGGAGGGGCCCTGAACCGCCAGGAAAAGCACCCCCCCCCTTGGTCCACCCTTTATGTGTCGCTATGCTCCCAGCAGCCCTGAGCCCATTGTCCTCCCCTCTGTGCCCTCTGCCCCCTCCCTCCCACTCCCCAGAGACACCAGAGCACAGAAAGCTGTGGAAATAAGGTTTTTATTGACTTTTACAGACACATCTCCCTTCGGAGAGGGGGATTTAGTGGTACTTGTAGGCCAGAGCGTGGGCCACCACGCCTACCAGCTTCTGCCAGGTGGCCTGGCAGGCAGGGGTGAAGTCCTTGGTGAAGTGTGCGGCCAACACGATGACCAGGATGTCTCCCAGAAGCTGGAGAAGGAAGGAAATCGGGTCAGAACGGTGCTGAGCACCCCCTCTACCTGCGAAGAACTTGGGGCTGGACAGAACCCTGCTCGGGGTGGCCTGGAGGGAACCAGGGAAGCTCTTTGAGCTGGATTCTCTGTGCTGACCACCTGTACCAATGTCCACCTCCCCTGTCTCTGCTTCTCTTCAAACCCACTATTTCCGGCCTCTAGACTTTATTTCCAGACCTTTTCTCCACCTGCCACGTCCCTAAAATCAGGCTGAAACAGAGGTCAGAGCCCACATCCAGCCCCCTCCGCCCCTCCCAGCCCAAACTGCTCCCAGGCTTCTCCCCCCCCCTCCACCCTGACCTCCTTGGCTTTGCTCCCCTCCTGGTCCCTACCCTCCTCTCCTGACCTGGTCCCTGCGCTCGGACCTGTCTCTAAGAGCAGGCTGCACCTCTTCCCATCAGTGCTCACACCCTCTTCCCACCAGTGCCCACTCCCTGGCCACCCCACGCGTGCTTCCTCTTCTCCCTTGGAAAAAGGGGAGATGAAGTGGTCTCCATCCCTGGGACCAGGAGGTGCCAAGGGGAGGCCACCGCATCTTCAGCCTTCAGGCCCTTCCCTCTGCTCTCTCCACCCCCAGGGCCACTCACCCTCCTCGGGTTCCCCTCGGGCTTTGCTCAACCCAAGCCTCCAGAGCTTAAAATCACCAGATCGGGGAATTGAGTCCAGCTCCCTGCTCCTCCCAGGAGCACCCAACCCGAACCACAGGACAAAGAGCGTCCTCCAGGTGCTCCTTCAACTCCAACAGTCTTGGGGCCGTGACCACTGCCTGGAGGACCCATTCCAGCAACCATCCACCACATCCCCCCACGTTTGTCCTCAAGCCCCTCACAGCCTGGCATCTCCCTGCCAGCATCAAAGGCCCAACCACCCCTTGTCCCCGAGTCTCCACCCAAGCCAGCTCCTCTCTGTAGCTAAAACTGCTGCTCCTTGGGCACGGAGCTGTTTGCAGGGTGAATGGGAGAAAGGGGTCAAGTCCCAAGCGTGGCTCACCCTGAAGTTCTCGGGGTCCACGTGCAGCTTCTCACAGTGCAGCTCAGACAGCTTGGAGAAGGTCGCCTTGAGGTTCTCCAGGTTCTTGACGGCCTCCCCGAAGGAGGTGAGCACTTTCTTGCCGTGGGCGCGGACCTTGGGGTTGCCGATGATGGCAGCGGGGCTGGAGAGGTTCCCGAAGTTATCGAAGAACCTCTGGGTCCAGGGGTAGACGATGAGCAGCCTGGGGAGAGACAGAGGGACACAATCAGACCCCGTTAGTGCTCCGGTTTCTCAAGAGGCGCAGCTGAGCAGATGCCCAAGAGATGGACCAACCTGGCCAGGGCTTCAGCACCGCATTCCTCCACGTTGACCTTGCTCCAGACGCTGGCGATGAGCTGCTTCTCCTCGGCTGTCCAGTGCACCATGGTGGCAGGAGGGTTTGCTGGGAGCTGCAGGAGGGCGCAGAGCTCGGAGCTGACCCACAGACCCCACGGAGGCTTTTATCCACGTGCAGCAGCTCCTCCCCACCCTGCGCTGCGGGGTCATTGGCTGGGGGGCTGCAGGGGCGATGGGTCAGTCTGTCCATGGAGTGGTCAGTGTGAGGTGAGGTGTGGTCTTCGAGGAAAACACCCTGTGACCTGATTAACAGGCGGGTTCTGGACACACAATGTCCTCTTATCTCCCTCTCTGTCCACACCACCCCGTGCCTTCGGATCTGCCCCAAGCTCTGACCCATGGGCAGGGGGCTTCAAACCAGCCTCGTGCCAGCAGTGCCAAACTCTGAGTCATAGAATCATGAAAGCATGGAAGGGTTTGGGTTGGAAGGGACCTCAAAGCCCACCCAGTCCCACCCCCTGCCACAGGCAGGGACACCTCCCACTGGGTCAGGGGGCTCCAAGCCCCATCCAACCTGGTCTTCAACACCTCCAGGGATGGGGCAGCCACCACTTCTTGGGGCAACCTGGGACAGGGCCTCCCCACCCTCAGCCTGAAGAATTTATTCCCAGTGTCGAGAGTCCTCTGCAGGGTTCAAGGATCTCCAGACCTGAGGAGTTTCTCTAACAGGATGGATAAGCTGGTTTGTCTGGAGCACAAGCTTTATGAGGAGCAGCTGAGGGCCCTGGGGGGTTGGTTTTGGGAAGAGGAGGCTGAGGGGAGCCCTCATCGCTCTCTGCAGCTCCTGGAAAGGAGGTTGTGGTGAGGTGGGTGCTGGGCTCTGCTCCCAAGGAACAAGGAGTGTGACGAGAGGAAACGGCCTCAAGTTGCCCCAGGGGAGGTTTAGATTGGACACTGGGAGAAATTCCTTCCTGGGAAGAGTGGAGAAGCCCTGGCAGAGGCTCCCAGGGCAGGGGGGGAGTGCCCATCCCTGGAGGGACTCAAAACCCGTGTGGATGTGGCACTTGGGGACAGGGTTTAGTGGTCAGGGTGGGGTTGGGCTGAATGTTGGACTGGATGAGCTTAGAGGTCTTTTCCAACCGTAATGATTCCATGATTCCATGATTTATGAACTGAGGGGCTTCACGGCCCTTCTGGACACACAGACCTGCAGAGAAACCCTCGCCTGTTCTCCTGAGCAAGCACCTTCCATCAGGTGAAAGTGTGGAAAACATCAGCCTGTCAGTCTAGTTCCTCCACACCCAAACTGGAGACCCAAGGAAGTGCAGCTGGTGTCAATGAAACGGAGCAAATCTCCCCAGATTCTGGGTTTTGAGGAAGAGTGGATGAGGGTGGGAAGGCCCTGGCCCAGGTTGCCCAGAGCAGTGGTGGCTGCCCCATCCCTGGAGGTGTTGAAGGCCAGGTTGGATGGGGCTTGGAGTTCCCTGATCCAGTGGGAGGGGTCCCTGCCCGTGGCAGGGGGTGGCACTGGGTGGGCTGTGAGATTCCTTCCAACCCAACCCATTCCAAGTTCCTATAGAAGCTGCACTCCCACATCAAGAAAAGTTGGGATGAAGGAGATGTGTGGCAACCTGACCACACCATGGCCTGCAGTCTATGGGGCTTCACCCAGACCTCTGGCCCATTCCAGTTACAGACCCAGACTGGTCCACTGATCTCACTGGAACCACACTGAGAAGCGGTCCGAGCCCACGGCTCCGATCCAGTTGGGGTGCCCATGTCTGTGGCCATTGCTGGGGGGTCTGAGGAGATATTCATGTCTGGATGTTTCTGATCCCCTGGCAGGGCCCAGAGGCCCCTTCCAGCTACAAGCGAGAGGCCAGAGGGCTCCGATAATGCAGCGCGGAGCAGGGGCTGCTCGGGGCTGATAAAGGTATCACCAAGGTGGCCGATGCCTGCAGTAGCTCCTCACCTAAAGAGCAGACACACAGACATATGGACACACGCCCTCGGCCCCTTCAGGAGTTGTCAGTTTTCATAGAATCGTTAATATTGGAAAAGGCCTCCCACAGCCCCTGGGCTCCAGACCCTTCCCAGCTCCGGTCCCTTCTCCCCACGCACTCCAACTCCTCAAGGGCTTTCTTGGAGGGAGGGGCCCAAACCTGAGCCCGGGATTCAAGGTGCTGAGTGCAGGGGGACGATCCCTTCCCTGCTCCTGCTGCCACCCCAGGGCTCAGCCAAGCCAGGTGCTGGTGGCCTTCCTGACCTCCTGGGCCACTGATGGCTTATGTTCAGCCCCTGTTGAACCCCCAGATCCTTCTTCTCCAGGCAGCTTTCCAGCCGCTCTTCCCCAAGCCTGGAGCCTTGTTGGGGTTGTTGTGGCTCAAGGACAGGACCTGGCACTGAGCCTGGTTGAACCCCATCCTACTGGCCTTGGCCCATGGATCCAGCCTGGCCGGGGCCCTCTGCAGACCCTCCTGCCTTGTTTATGACCGACTGCCAACCAGATTTCACTCCTTTCATGACAACTCTCTGGGCTCAGGAAATAAGACCGGACTCAAAGGGTGGATTCAAACGTGTTGAAGCTTAAATTCACAGGTCAATATTTCCATGGAGCCACCTGGTCCATAAAACCGAGCACAGAGCTGAGCTGTAATGCATGGTGGAAACTGGATGGTCTTTAAGGTCCCTTCCAACCCAAATCATTCCATGTCATTTATTGCTCCTCTCGCCCTGCGTTTCCTGGCAGCCTTTCACCAAAAATCAACCCTGGCTCTATTTTTAGCAACGCTTTCGCCTCCTCTGTGCTGGGAGTCCCGGATCCAGCTCGACAAAGCGAAGCTTTAGTAGAGACAAGATAACTGTTCTCTTCTTCTGCATCTGAACCAGCAGTGTGGAACAGCTCGGGGAGGGGTGGGAGAGCGGAGGAGCTTGGAGCTGGGATAAGAGGGACAACATCAAACGCAGAGGCCTGGGGGAGAGCATAAACTGCAGAGCTGATATCAATATTGTGATTAAAAGTCCTGGTTTTCTGGTCTCTGCAGAAAACCAGGCAGAGGCTCTGCTGGCAGTGAGAAACCTCAGCTCCTGATCCCAGGCTTGGACCCCTTCAGGGTTGGGTTTTGCTGGAGCAGCTGCAGGAGCAGCATCGCTTCTTCATGGTCAGTGACCAAGAGCTGAGGGGAAAGGGAAGGAGAAAGGCTGAGTCCTTCCAGCTTTTTCATCCAGGCAAACTTCTTCAGGGCTGGGACAGGAGGAAACGGCCTCAGGTTGCCCCAGGGGAGGTTTAGATTGGACATTGGAAGAAATTCCTTCATGGGAAGAGTGGAGAAGCCCTGGCAGAGGCTCCGAGGGCAGGGGGGGAGTCTCCATTCCTGGAGGAGTTCAAAATCTGGGCAGATGAGGTGCTTGGGGCAGGGTTCAGTGGTCATGGTGGGATTGGACCGGATGAGCTTGGAGGCCTTTTCCAGCCTTCATGATTCCATGATTGTTCTCCATTGATTCCTTTTACTGCTTGGTTTACACCCACCATAATTCTTTAAACTCAGCCCCGTCGGATGGGCACTCGTAGAAAAGGAATCAAAGCAGGTGAATCCGCCCGCTAATCGGGCTTGGATCTCATTGAGGACCTGGACACGTCTGGATTGAAGAGTTCATAACAATAAAGGCTTTTTACAGCCAGAGCAGAGCCCTGGGAAATGTTCAGAAGCAGCAGAGCGGCTGCTGCAAACCCGTCCAAACGGGGTCAGCGGTGACTTCAGGGAAGAACAGAGCAGCACCGGGCTGGTCGGAGTCATAGAATCATGGAACCATGGAATGGGTTGGGTTGGAAGGGACCTTAAACCATTAAACCCATCCTGTTCCAACTGCCATGGGCAGGGACCCCTCCCACTGGGTCAGAGGGGTCCAAGCCCCATCCAGCCTGGCCTTGGATTGCCAGGGATGGGAATCCCAGGGATGGGGACCTCCACCAGCTTCTTGGGCAATCTCTGCACGTGCCTCACCACCCTCACCATAAACAATTCCTTCCTTATATCCAGTGGAAACAACCATCACTGATCCAGCTTTCCAGTTCAGCCGCAGGTTTGGACGTGAAAGCGGTGGAGAATGCCTGAAAACGCAATTTTTACCCTTAGGAGGGAGAGGGAGAACAGGAAAGAACTCACACAGGAGCGGTGCAGGAGGGATTTGGAGCAGGCTGGAGTTTTGCAGGCAGAGCCTGGTGCCCTTTGCCACCCGGTTTAGCTGCAGCCCCTACCTGCAGCTTTCTGCCCCACACTGAGAGGCAAATCCTTCCTGTGCCAATAAAGAGGGAAGATACACCTGCAGGGCAAATCAACACCTCCCAAACTCCAGGATCCAGGTTTAACCCCTTGTACCCTTGAGCCCTGACTCCCAGAGGTGCTGAGAACCCTTGCCATGCCTGGAATTTCGTACCCGTAATGACTTATTTATTCACAGAATCATGGACTGGGTTAGGTTGGAAGGGACCTCAAAGCCCACTCAGTGCCACTCCCTGCCATGGGCAGGGACACCTCCCACTGGGTCAGGGGGTTCCAAGCCCCACCCAAAATGGCCTTCAACACCTCCAGGGATGGGGCAGCCACCACTTCTCGGGGCAACCTGGGCCAGGGCCTCCTCACCCTCATTGGGAAAAATTTCTTCCTGATGTCCAATCCCAATCTCCATCTTCCAGTTTAAAGCTGTTCCCCCTCATCCCATCCCTACACTCCCTGAGGAGAACCCCTCCCCAGGTTTCCTGGAGCCCCTTTCCCTACTGGAAGCTGCTCTAACATCTCCCCACAGCCTTCTCCTCTCCAGCCTGGACAACCCCAACTCTCCCAGCCTGTCCTCACACAGGAGCTGCTCCAGCCCTCGCTTCATCTCCGTGGCCTCCTCTGGCCTCTCTCCAACAGCTCCAGGTCCTTCCTGTGCTCAGGACTCCAGAGCTGGACCCAGGGCTCCAGGTGGGGTCTCCCCAGAGCGGAGCAGAGGGGCAGAATCCCCTCCCTCCCTCCCCTCTGGTCCCACGGCTTTGGGTGCAGCCCAGGACACCGTTGGTTTCTGGGCTGGGGGCGCTTGTTGTGGCTCCCGTGGAGCTTCTCCTCCCCCAGCACCCCAAGTCCTTCTCCCCAGGGCTGCTCTCGATCACATCGTCCCCCATCCCATACTGACATCGGGAGCTGCCCCGTCCCCGGTGCAGGACCTTGCCTTGGCCTGGTTGAGCCTCACATTCCCACAGCCCGACCTCTCCAACCTCTCCAGGTCCCTCTGGATCCCGTTCCATCCCATCCTGGTGTCCCCACTGCCCCCCTCAGCTCGGTGTCACCCTGTTTCTCGCACGAGCAGGATCCTCGGTGTTTGAACTGACTTCGAGCCATTTAGAGCATCGCCCTGATTTTGTGGGAAGCCTCCTGGGGCTGAAATTTGCTTCTGGAGGCAGCAGCGGGAGATCTGTCCTCACTCTTCTCCTGCGTCCCTGTCCCCGTGTCCCTGCTGAGGGGTTCACCAGGACGTAGCCCACGCTAACGCTGCTCTGGTGCCACAGCACATGGGGGCTTCAGGGCTGAGGGAGGTGACAGGGTGGGAGGCACCTGGGCACAGGAGCCATGGCATTCAGGGGAAACCTAAAGGGTCAATTAAACAGCTCCTGAGTTATCCCTCAATATCAAAACTGGGGAAAACAATGCAGAAACGAGCAAAACCAACCCAAAAATGGGGCAAAATAATACAGAAATAGGCAAAACCAACGTAGAAATAGCCAAAACCAACCCAGAAATAGGGAAAAACAATGCAGAAAAAGGCAAAACCAACCCAGAAATAAGCAAAAACAGCCCAGAAATAGGAAAAAACAGCTTTTTAATTCATGATGAGATGTCTCCAAGACTCATTTAAGGCACAGCCGAGCGGGTTTGGTCTCACCCCTCACCCTCACTGGGCTTTTCATCTGCTCAGCCCAAGAGGGACATCGGCTCAAGGCAAGAGGGTCCGGCCCGTGTCCTCCTGCCAGAACCTCTGCCCTGGGCTGGAGAAGAAGCCCAGGTGGGCGCTGGGCTGGTGGGGACACCACAAGAGGCGGCTCAAGGGGGACTGGTAAGGTTCTTCCCAAGAAAGAGCTGAGGGGCTGAGGGAGCCAGGCTGGGTTTTCCAGCTGTGCCCAGCTGTGAGGAGCGCCCACATGGCAGCCCTGTGCACTCTTTGCAGCTGGACCTGCCTGTGCCAAGGGGGTGGAACTGGATGACTTTTAAGGCCCCTTCCAACCCAAACCACTCTACGAGTCTATGTGCTGCACCATCGCGACCCCTCTTCTCCCAGTGACACGCCCGAGCATCCCTGGCTGTAGCGCGACACCTTGCTATCAGTCCCTGCTTGGGACCCTGGCTGTGCCCACCTCCCCCTCTATCGCCCACGGGCAGCCCATCCCCGCCCACACCCTGTGAGCCCCACGCCAGATAGCTCCTCGCTGCAAGCCGAGATAAAACCCGTGCCCTCAAGGTGTTTTCTCCCTCCGGCTACAGCAGAAACGGGCTGTGGTGTCAAAGGGGCTGGGGTCCACGTCTGCGGGTGTGGGGACAGCTGTAGAGGTTTGCACCCAACCCCAACTTGGCTCTACAGGTTGGCACCAACCCCAACTTGGCTCTACAGGTTGGCATCCAGCCCCGATTTGGCCCTACAGGTTGGCATCCAGCCCCACTGTAAACTGAGTTTTCCCACCATTTTCCCCTCTTAGAGCAAGCTGGGAGAGGCCACAAGATGTTATTTTAGCATCTCCTTCACCGCTGCCTCACGCGCGGAGGCCACGCTCACACCAGGGCGATGCCCGGACCAACAGGAGGACAGGAGGTGACTGCTTCTCTGGGGATGTGGGAATCCGCAAATGTGTCCTCTCTCAGTGTCCCCGGGTAGGACCTGGGGCACGGGATCTCCTGTAGAGCAGGAGGTGAGCAGAGGGCACAGAGAAAATCCCTCCTGGGGTCTCCAGCCCAACAAGATGAAACGGGTGGCCATGACCCCTCAGGGCCGAGAGCTGCAGTGCCCGGCGAGAAACCTGCAGAGCCGAGAGCCCCCAGGTACTGGCAGAGCCCTCACAGTGACTTTGGGTCCCTGTGTTCACACTGAAATCCGGCAGTGCGACCCCTCTCCGGTTCCTCGCTGCCCATTCGGCTGAGCTGGTCCCCAAGTCCCGATCCATGATGGTTTGCAGGGACCCCATGGTCCTGTGGGTGCAGAGTCCAGAGCGGAGGGGGTTCCTGGTGCCTTCATTGTCCTGTCTCACTGTGCTCTGCCAATGAATTCATGGAATCACGCAACGGGTTAGGTTGGAAGGGACCTCAAAGCCCACTCAATGCCACCCCCGGCCATGGGCAGGGACACCTCCCACTGGGTCAGGGGGCTCCAAGCCCCATCCAACTTGGCCTTCAACGCCTCCAGGGATGGGACAGCCACCACTGCTCGGGGCAACCTGTCCCTGATTTTGCTCAGGTCCCTGTGACACCAAACCATCACCTCAGCATCGTGCACCGAGCAGAGCCCTTTCCCCCAAGGGGGTCCCAGTTCAGAGCAGCTCTAATCCTGGGCTGAGTCGAGGGCAACCGGGGACTTGAGGAGGGAAATGAGGCTGGGAAGGGTCTGGAGCCTAGGGGCTGTGGGAGCGTCTGAGGGCCCTGGGGGAGGTGGTTTTGGAGAAGAGGAGGCTGAGGGGAGCCCTCATCGCTCCCTGCAGCTCCTGGAAAGGAGGTTGTGGTGAGGTGGTTGCTGGGCTCTGCTCCCAAGGAACGAGGGGTGGGATGAGAGGAAACAGCCTCAAGTTGTGCCATGGAAGGCTTAGATTGGACACTGGGAGAAATTCCTTCCAGGGAAGGATTGTCCAGCCCTGGCAGAGGCTCCCAGGGCAGGGGGAGAGTCCCCATCCCTGGAAGGGCTCAAAATCCATGTGGATGTGTCAACTGGGGAGAGGGTTTGGTGGTCATGGTGGGGTTGGACTGGATGATCTGAGAGGTCTTTCCCAGCCTCAGTAATTCCGTGATTCTTGACCCAGGGAGGGGCAGGGAGGTCCCCATCTGAGCTCAGCAAAGCCCCTTCGTGGCCCCACAGGACCCTTCCAGGCTCACAGGGGCATCAGGAGCAGAAGCCCCAGGACTGTAGGGTTTGTGACCTGGCTCTTGTGGTTCCCACCCAGTGCTAGGGGCTTTTTTTGGAGGGGGGGAGGTTGTGGTTGAAGGACCCTTCTGCAAAGCTGCAGGTCCAGGCGCAGAGCTGGGAGAACCATCCAGGACCCTTGGAGCCCAACTGCTGCTTGGAGGTTCTCACAAATCCATGAGCCTGATGTTGGGGACTATCCAGCAGAGCCCGTTCCACCCCGGCTCAGAGGGACACTTGGGTTTGTGGGTGCTTTTTAGACACCCAGGCAAAAGAGCGGCTCTGCCACCGTGGCAGCTCCCACGCCCAGGGCTCCAACCTGTTCTCTGCAGAGAGATGCTCCGGTTCTTTGAGGTAAAGACCTCAGGTTGCCCCAGGGCAGGTTCAGATTGGACATCAGGAAACATTTCTCCACCAGAAGGGCTCTCTGGCCCTGGCAGAGGCTCCCAGGGAGATGGTGGAGACTCCATCCCTGGAGGGGTTGGAAGGTCGGGTAGATGAGGTGCTCAGGGATGGTTCAGTGTTGGACAGGATGGTTGGAGCCAATGATCTCAAAGATCTCTTCCAGCCAAGCCGTTCTATGATTTTATTTCTGCTCTGGTGACGCTGTCGGGCTCTCCCATCGCAAACGGAGTTGTCGCCGGGTGCTCATTGCAGGGTGCTGAGTCACAACAGCCTCTCCCAGCCGGGGGCTGTGGGGGGACGATAACCGGGACGGCGCAAACACGAGTGCGGCCGCACTGAGATAAGGCAGCGCTGGGGCTGGATCCCCTTTCTGCTGAGTCAGACTTGTGACGCAGCAAAAACGCTTCTGCTGAGGCAGCGCGGCAGCCGGCTGAGAAATGGCCAGCGTGGTTTAATTTCCCGTAGCAGGAGCTGGGGGGGGGAACACAAACCATCTGTGTTCTGAAGCGATGGAGCAGGGAACAGGCTGCCCCGAGCAGTGGTGGCTGCCCCATCCCTGGAGGTGCCCAAGGCCAGGTTGGATGGGGCTTGGAGCCCCCTGATCCCCAGAGTTCTCATCACTGCCCTCTGTCTCATGGTGGGCTCAGAGGTCTCAAGTTCTCAAGGGGGTTGTGGGATGCGCCCTGATAACCAATCCCTCTTCTCCACCCTCGCCTCTCGCCCTGTGTGGGTTGGAGGGGTGGGAAATGTTCTGGCTGCTTTGGAAACCTCTGCTATTTAGAATCATGGAGACAGGGAAAGGTTTGGGTTGGAAGGGACCTCAGTGCCCATCCAGGTCCAGCCCCCCAGTACCTGGACCAACGCTTGGAATCACGGAATGGTTTGGGTTGGAAGAGACCTCAAAGCCCAGCCAGTCCCACCCCCTGCCATGGGCAGGGACCCCTCCCACTGGGTCAGGGGGCTCCAAGCCCCATCCAACCTGGCCTTCAACACCTCCAGGGATGGGGCAGCCACCACTTCTCGGGGCAACCTGGGCCAGGGCCTCCCCACCCTCACAGCAAAATATTTCTCCCCAAGGTCTCATCTCAATCTCCCCTCTTGCAGCTCAAAACCGTTCCCCTCGTCCCATGCCTGCACTCCCCTTTCCATAGCAGAGGGAAGCCCACCACCTTGATCCCACTCCATGAGAAAAACTATTGGGAGATCCAAGGGCTCCCGTGTTTTTCCCTGGGCTGGGCAGCAGTCGGAGCTCCTTGTGGGGAAACTGAGGCACCAAGCCCGTGGAACAGGGAACAGGCTGCCCTGAGCAGTGGTGGCTGCCCCATCCCTGGAGGTGTTCCAGGCCAGGTTGGATGGAGCTTGGAGCCCCCTGATCCAGTGGGAGGGATCCCTGCCCATGGCAGGGGGTGGGACTGGGTGGGCTTGGAGGTCCCTTCCAACCCAAACCATTCCATGGATCCATGGTTTGGTGATCAAAGGGACTCCTGGAAACCTGCTGGGTGTGGGACGTTCAGAAGGACCAAAGCCAAGGGAAAGGAGGGATCCAGGTGTGCGGGGAAGGAGAACGGAAGGGGCTGGTAAAGGCGTGGATGAAGTGTAAACGCGTCACTGGTCAACGCACAAGGTCTTGTCTGCTCAGCAAACCAGGCCCTGGCTCCGTCCTGACCTCACTGTCTGCACATGCACACACACACACACAGACACGCACACACACGCACGCACACACACACAGAGACACGCACGCACACAGAGGTGCACACACGCACACACATGCGCACACACACGCACACACACATGCACATACAGACACACATACGCACACGTGCGCACACACGGGATTTGCTGCAAACGTTGAGCGGGACCGGGGGATGAAAATCCCTCCAAGCTCATCCAGTCCAACTTCAGCCCAACCCCACCGTGACCACCAAACCCTGTCCCCAAGTGCCACATCGACACGGGTTTGAGCTCCTCCAAGGATGGGGACTCCCCCCTGCCCTGGGAGCCTCTGCCAGGGATTCTCCACTCTTTCCAGGAAGGAATTTCTCCCAATGTCCAATCTAAACCTCCCCTGGGGCAACTTGAGGCTATTTCCTCTCATCCCACCCCTCGTTCCTTGGGAGCAGAGCCCAGCACCCATCTCACCACAACCTCCTTTCCAGGAGCTGCAGAGAGCGATGAGGGCTCCCCTCAGCCTCCTCTTCTCCAGAACAACCCCCCCAGGGCCCTCAGACGCTCCCACAGCCCCTGGGCTCCAGACCCTTCCCAGCTCCGGTCCCTTCTCCCCACGCACTCCAGCTCCTCAAGGGCTTTCTTGGAGGGAGGGGCCCAAACCTGAGCCCGGGATTCGAGGTGCTGAGTGTAGGGGGACGATCCCTTCCCTGCTCCTGCTGCCACCCCAGGGCTGAGCACAGCCAGGTGCTGGTGGCCTTCCTGGCCACCTGGGCCACTGCTGGCTCAGGTTCAGCCCCTGTTGAACCCCCAGGTCCTTCTCCTCCAGGCAGCTTTCCAGCCACTCTTCCCCAAGCCTGGAGCCTTGTTGGGGTTGTTGTGACCCATGGACAGGACCTGGCACTGAGCCTGGTTGAACCCCATCCCACTGGCCTTGGCCCATGGATCCAGCCTGGCCGGGGCCCTCCCATTGCCCCGTGGGAGCCCAGCATGGCCAGAGCTGGTCACCCTGTGGCCAACCAAGACCGTTGTCAGCAGCACCGGGGAGGTGGGGTGCCAGGATCCTGCACCCTCCTGCTCTCCTTCCCCAGAGGACCTGGCACAGTGGGGTGGGTCGCCCAGAGAGGCTCCACCTGTAGCTCGATGCTCCCCTCTGCTGGGAGCTGTGCGGTGGGGAGCGGGGTGTTGGGTGCGGGGTGCGGGGTGCAGGGTGCGGGGTGTGGGGTGCTGGGTGCGGGGTGTGGGGTGCATGTGCGGGGTGCTTCTCGCCCCTGCCACCCCAGATCCCCCCTCAACCCACAGTGGGAGATCCTGGGGTAAAGAGGGTGGGGGAATCTCTGCTTTGGAGACCTCAAATGAGAAGGCAAATCCCTGGGGTCTCACCAGTTGTCCCGTGCCAGAGTCACCCCATAGATTGTGCTCCACGTCAGAACCCTCACGGAGTGCACTTCTGCTGTTCTCGTTTTCACAGAACCAGGGAATGGTTTGGGTTGGAAGGGACCTCAAAGCCCACCCAGTCCCACCTCCTACCATGGGCTGGAACCCCTCCCACTGGGTCAGGGGGCTCCAAGCTCCATCCAACCTGGCCTTCAACACCTCCAGGGATGGGGCAGTCACCACTGTTTGGGACAACCTGGCCCAGGGCCTCCCCATCCTCATCACGAAGAATTTCTTCCTGATGTCCAATCTCAATCTCCCCGTTCCAATTCAAAGTCCTTCCCCTCATCCCATCACTCCAGGCCCTTGGAAAAAGCCCCTCCCCAGCTTCCCTGCAGCCCCTTTCCCTACTGGAAGCTGCTCTAAGGTCTCTCCACAGCCTTCTCCTCTCCAGGCTGGACAACCCCAGTTCTCCCAGCCTGGCCTCACACAGGAGCTGCTCCAGCTCTTGCAGCATCTCCGTGACCTCCTCTGGATCGTCTCCGATCTCCCGGGGTCTCCTGTGCTGACAGCACACGGTGCGGCTGATGCTTTGTAGCACCTGAAAATCCACATTATGTTGTCAAAGCCGGACTTTCCCGTGTCCCGGGGCATCTGTCCCCGTCGGGGGTGGGGTGTGCCTGTGCTGTCCCAGGGTCTCAGAGCAGGGGATGGACCCCCCCTCCCATCTCCGACCCCACAGGCACCGAGCAGGACTCAGCGCGGCCCCAGTGACCCCGGGGTTGGCATCATCCGGCGGCTTTGGGGCTCCCTCCCTCCCATCCCGCGCTGCAGCTCAGACCTTCAAAATCAGACCTGGGTACAACATTCCACAGCTTTCTGGGTTTTCAGCCTTTTGTCTGCAGTCAAAATAAACAAAACAACTCCTGGGGCAACGGTTTTCTGCAGATCTCCGTCTTGGGGGCTTGGAGATCTCATCTTGACTTGTTGAGCCCCAAGGTGTGAGGTCCCAGCTCTCCCGAGAGAGGAAAGGACAAAGAAGGAAAGGCAGAAGAAAGGAAAAAGGAAATCTCTGGCTGGGAAATAAAATAAATCTCTGCCCAGAAAATAAACTAAAAATCTGCCCAAAGGCAGTCTTTCTGGTTTTATTTGAGCAATTATATGGCATATCCAGGTGGAAAATAAAATATCTGAGTGAAAAAATGAAATATCTGGGTGGAAAATAAAACATCAGAGTGGAAAATAAAATATCTGGGTGGAAAATAAAATATCTGAGCGAAAAATGAGACATCTGGCTGGAAAAAGATATGTGTGGAAAATTAATATCTGGATGAAAAATGTAATATCTGGTTGGAAAATAAAATACCTGGATGAAAAATGAAATATCAGAGTGAAAAATTAAGTACCTGGCCAAAGGCGACCTGTCTGGCTTTATTCCAGCAATTCCATCCGGATTTAGAGCTTCACTTAAGGTCCCCAGGCTTGGTTTCTTCCTGCCTTGGTTGCCTTCCCTTCGCCTCCAGCCTCTCGCCGCCCTCGCACCTGGGGCCCTTCCCACTCTTTGTTAACGTTGGCTTTGGGGGGTTTGCCCCAAAGGGAGCCCTGGCAGAGCAGGAGGCAGCGCGGCAGCGCTGGGCGCCAGGGCCAGGAGTGGTGGAAGCCATCGGGGAGCAGCGTGATTCGTGCATCGATCCCCTCGGCGATGGGAGAGGATGCGCTGGAGCCCCCACGTTGGAGCTGGAGGAGGTGATGGCAGCGGGTTGGGGGTCATCCCGGTAGGGTTGGCATCGCTTAATGTGCCATCAGCCGTCCCCCCGCATCCCAATCCTGCCATGCCAGAGGCGATGCAGCGCCCCGACGGCTTTGTGAGCTCTGTCCCCTGCGGTGAGCCCCGCGAAGAAGAGATGGGACAGGAGGAAACGGCCTCACGTTGCAGCGGGGGTGGTTGAGGTTGGACATTGGGAGAAATTCCTTCAAGGAAAGGGTTGTCCAGCCTGGCAGAGGCTCCCAGGGAGGTGGTGGAGTTCTCGTCCCTGGAGGGGTTCAAAACCCTTGTGGCTGTGGCACTTCAGGACGTGGTTTGGTAACCACAGTGGGGTTGGACTCCATGATTGTAAAGGTCTTTTCCAACCTTAAATCCATGTGGACATGGGGCTTAACGTGGCTTCAGTGGTGAGGTTAAAATTGTTGGGCTAATGGTTGGACTCGATGATTGTAAAGGTCTTTCCCAACCTTAAATCCAAGTGGATGTGGTGGGTAGGGACACGGTTCAGTGGGGGGGTTAAAGGTGTTGGGTTTTGGTTGGACTCGATCTTAAAGGTCTTTTCCAACCTCAATGATTCCACGATCCTGATTTTACTCTGAACTCCGTGGATCTCGTGTGCTTTCCATCACGTTTGCCCCAGCTCCACCTCTCCCTGGAGCCCCTCGGGGACGCAGGGGGGTGTTGATGTCACAACATCAGAGGTTCATGTTCTCCATCCTGGCTGTGACGGGAGATCGTGAGAACTTCCCAGTAGCCGTCGTCAGCTCAGTTTCTGTGGCCGAGGTGCCTGATTTCAGCTCCAGGAAAGCTGGGGAGGGGCTCTTGGTTGGGGGGGCAGTGATGGGACGAGGGGAACGGCTCTGGGCTGCAAGAAGGGAGATTGAGGTGAGACCTTAAGGAGAAATGTTCTGCTGTGAGGGTGGGGAGGCCCTGGCCCAGGTTGCCCAGAGCGGTGGTTGCTGACCCATCCCTGGAGGTGTTGAAGGCCAGGTTGGGAGGGGCTTGGAGCCCCCTGACCCAGTGGGAGGGGTCCCTGCCCATGGCAGGGGTTGGGACTGGATGAGATCATCAGCTCCAACTGAGCATCTCATCTGCCCGGCTTTTAAACCCCTCCAGGGACAGGGACTTCACCACCCCCCTGGGAGCCTCTGCCAGGGCCTGAAAAACCTTTCCGCAAAGAAACTCCTCCCAATATCCAACCTCAATCTCCCTTGGTGCATCTTGAGGTCATTTCCACTTGTCCCATCACCCGTCACTTGGGAGCAGAGCCCAGCATCCACCTTGCTCCAACCTCCTTTCAGGCAGTTGTAGACATATATTATTCCAATTCTTAAACTGTCCTTATCTCAACCCGCGAGCTTCCCCACTTTTACCCTTCCAATTCTCTCGCCGGTCCCACCAGGGTGAGAATGAGCGAGCGAGGAGCTCTGTGAAGCTCAGATGCTGGTTGGGGTAGCACCATAACAAGCAGCTGCCTCATCACAGAATCAAAGACTCACAGAACCGTTTGGTTGGAAAAGACCTTTGGGATCATCGAGTCCAACCATCCCTGTCCTCTACTAAGCCACCCCTGAGCACTTCATGCCCATCCCTTAAACCCCTCCAGTGATGGGGACCCCACTACTGCCCTGGGAGCCTCTTCCAGTGCTCGGGAACACTTTTGGTGAAGGAATTCTTCCGGATCCTCCGCTCTGCCCAGGTTCATGGGTCGCCCTTTCGGATCGATGTGGTGCAGCCTGGGTGCCCTGGGTGCTGCGTGAGCCCTCCTTGCCTGGAAGCTGCCCCAATGGACGATGTGGTGCCAAAGAGTGAGGGGGGGGGGGCTGGTGCTGAAAGGTGCAGCGTGTGGTGTCAGTCCATGTCGGTCGGTCCCTGCTCATCTCCTGCCTCGTCAGCTTTGGGTGCTACGGGGAAAAAGAACAAGAAATTACAGCAGCGGGAACGGGAGGGAACGCGTTCCCAGGTTCTTTGCTGAGATTTTCCTTGGAGAATTCCAAGGGGGCTCCAGGAAAGCTGGGGAGGGGCTCTTGGTCAGGGAGTGCAGGCATGGGACGAGGGGAAGGGGTTTGAGTTGCAAGAGGGGAAACTGAGATGAGATCTTTCCTTTGAAAGCCCAGAGAAATGGTCTGCACAGAAGAATCAAGGAATCATGGAATGGATTGGGTTGGAGGGGACCTCAAAGCCCATCCAGTCTCACCCCCTGCCGTGGGCAGGGACACCTCCCACTGGGTCAGGGGACTCCAAGCTCCATCCAACCTGGCCTTCAACACCTCCAGGGATGGGGCAGCCACCACTGCTTGGGGCAACCTGGGCCAGAGACCATTTCAGAGCCCACTGCACCTCCGCCTTCACACAGTTTTCACTCTGAGAAAAACTCTCTGGTCCACCCAAAGGCGACAACCACCACGGATGTTTGTTAGATGTTTGTCTTACTGTTTCACTGCACATGAAGTTCGTTCAGTTCCAGATGATTCCCACAAGAAGAACAACATCAAAATGGGAATTTAAATGAGCTCGACCTCCTCTGTTTTCCAGCCATTTCTCTTCATAAATTCCATAATTACTGATGCATCCCCTGCATTGCCTGGTGCTCCACGCGGCTCCCGCAGCATCTCCTGACGGCACACGCTGTTACTGTTCTTTTTCTCCCCTCATATCCTTCTCCTCTCCCATCCTCATCTTTGAAGCTCTTGGCAGCAGAGATTGTCTTTTCATTCTGCATCTCTGATATTAAAGGATCTGCTCCGAGCTTCATCGCTCAGCAGAGGCACAGGAACTCAATATCAGCCCTGAAATTGCTCCTCATCCAGGGCTACGTGAGTTGGGATGCAAAATCAGAACAAAAAAAAGCTGAATAACAACAACAAAAACAACAAATCATAATTCCAGTTGCAAAATTTCAGCTGAATCAATATCAGTGCTGGACTCACGGGGTGCAACCAGGCCAAGGCAGGGTCCTGCTCCTGGGTCAGGGCGACCCCAGCACCTATCCGGGCTGGTGGAGAACGGGTGGGGGCAGCCCTGGGGACAAGGACTTGGGGTGCTGGGGGAGGAGAAGCTCCACAGGAGCCACAACGAGCGCCCCCAGACCAGAAACCAACCGTGTCCTGGGCTGCATCCAAAGCCGTGGGACCAGAGGGGAGGGAGGGGATTCTGCCCCTCTGCTCCGCTCTGGGGAGACCCCACCTGGAGCCCTGGGTCCAGCTCTGGAGTCCTGAGCACAGGAAGGACCTGGAGCTGTTGGAGCGAGGCCAGAGGAGGCCACGGAGATGATCCAAGGGCTGGAGCAGCTCCTGTGTGAGGCCAGGCCAGGGAGAGTTGGGGTTGTCCAGGCTGGAGAGAAGGCTGTGGGGAGACGTTAGAGCAGCTTCCAGTAGGGAAAGGGGCTCCAGGAAAGCTGGGGAGGGGCTCTAGATCAGGGAGTGCAGGGATGGGATGAGGGGAACTGTTTTGAGCTGAAAGAGGGGAGATTGAGCTGAGATTTTGGGGAGAAATGTTCTGCTGTGAGGGTGGGGAGGCCCTGGCCCAGGTTGCCCAGAGCAGTGGTGGCTGCCCCATCCCTGGAGATGTTCCAGGCCAGGTTGGACGGGGCTTGGAGCCCTTGACCCAGTGGGAGGTGTCCCTGCCCATGGCAGGGGGTGGCACTAGGTGGGTGTTATGGTTTGAGGTGATTGGGGTGACTCTGACTCTGGCTTGGTCTTAGTCTAAAGTAACTTCAGGCATCTCCAACCATGACAATGGGCTTTGAGGTCCCCTCCAACCCAAACCATTCCTTGATTCTCAACGATTCAAAAGGACACACTGGTTTTGTCTGGGACGGAACTCATTCTCTCCGTGGTAGCTTGCACAGTTCTGTGTTTTCGACGAGTGACGAGAACAGCGTTGATGACCGGGGGTGTTGTAGGCCCCACTGAGCAGGGCTCCCACAGCCTCAGGGTCTCTTCAGCTCTTCCCCCTGCCCCTCCAGAGAGAAGCCTTGGGCTGCACCAGGAGCTGGGAGGGGGCGCAGCTGATCCCAGCTGACCCAAGGGAGGTTCCAGGATGTGCAGAGCAATAAAAGACGAGAGAAGGTGGAGATTTTAAACTGTCTTTATCTCAACCCATGAGGTCTCGTGCTTTGTTCATGCATTGCACACTGGGGAAGCACGGAAAAGCCAACCACGAGCATCTACCAGACCAGGACAGCCAGGATACAGCACAGACCATTGCTCAAAGCGTTGAGATGCTCCATCTGGAATGTGATGCTTAAATTGGCCCTGGCAACCACTATTTATGACACAAAGACGAGGTTGAGGTCTACGTGGGCAACTGGACCCAGCAAAATGTGTTCCTGCCCGTGGCAGAGGTTTGGAACTGGATGGACTTGGAGGTCCCTTCCAACCCAAACCATTCCATGGTTCCATGATTCTAATTTGGTGTCAACCAGACCCCTCAGATCCCATCCCTGGAGGTGTTGAAGGCCAGGTTGGGTGGGGCCTGGAGCCCCCTGACCCAGTGGGAGGGGCCCCTGCCCATGACAGGGGTGGGACTGGATGGGCTTGGAGGTCCTTTCCAACCCAACCCATTCCATGGTTCTATGAAATCTGCTGCAGAAGAGTTGAAATTCAGAATTTAACTGTTTGATGACCTTAGTTTTCTCCAGCTTTGCCCCTGCACATGCAGGTGTCCCTGCCCATGGCAGGGGTTGGAGCTGAATGATCTTTAAGGTCCCTTCCAGCCCAAGCCATTCTATGATTTTACAGTTTCCCACCTGCACGTGGGTTTATTTTCCCGGCCCTTGTGTTCAGAAGCCAATTTCCATCTCATTTCGTGGCTCCCCAGAGGGATTCTGCCCTGGCCGTGGGTCTGAGTTGACGCATCTGTAACCTCCGTGGGAAGAGCAACCTCATCCGGTTAAAGATGCTCCTGAAGGGGGGTTGGACTGGGTGACCTCGAAAGGTCGCTTCCAAGCCAACCATTCTGTGATTTTAAGTCCCTGGGGCATCTGAGACCTTTCATTTCCAGGTTGGAACTTGAATTTCTAAGCGCGCTCGCCCAGTGTTTCTCTCTCTCCGTTCACACGGCTCTCCCCACCCTTTCCCCTTTATTTTTTACTCCTTTCTTGCTTTCTGCTCGCAACTTCCCCCCCTTCTTGGCTCACTCGTGACTCACTCCTGCACAGCCTCCTCACCCAGGGATACCGCAGTTCTTTATCAAAGAGAGGCAGTTTCTCTCCTGACCTCCCAGCAAGCTGAGCGTGCGAGTGGGTTTCCCGGTGAAATAAACAATCGGATTTGTTGTTGCAGAGCAGCGGCAGCAGCACAAATGAGCGTTGGCAGCCTCTCTGCTCTCTCTCCACCCCCATCTCCGCACCCTGCGGTACCCGGGCTCCCAGCATCCCTCTGAACAGCAGGAATAACGCCTTCGCTCATCCCAGCTCCCCACCCACGCACAGCTGTGTGGTTCATCCCCCACAACCGACCCCAGCAGCGTCCACCAACCCCAGCAGCATCCACCAACCCCAGCAGCGTCCACCAACCCCAGCAGCATCCACCGACCCCAGCAGCACCCACCAACCCCAGCAGCATCCACTGACTCCAGCAGCGTCCACCCACCCCAGCAGCGTCCACCGACCCGAGCTGCCCTGGTGGGCAGGGACCCAGAAACCTTCTGATTCCCCATCAAGAGTCATCCAAGGGTTGTGTCGTGTCCTCGCCAATTTCAGTTTTCACAGATTCATAGAAACTCTTGGTTGGAAAAAGACCTTTAAGATCACGGAGTCCAACCATAACCAGAGTGGTTTTTAATGACCACCTTCAAAATCCTCAATATTTTGGATATCAAAAATGAAGGGATGGAACCACTGAGTGTTTGAAATTAAAAGTCTGGAGCAACCATCTCTGTCCTATGTAGGAGATGTCACCTTTCTCCCCTTTTCTTCCGTGCACAAAGGAATTCCGTGTTTGCATCCACGACTAAAGTGTATTTTAACCCATTTTTCCAGGGTCATCTCGCCCTGTCTTGTAGTCAAACACTGATTGACTCCCAAAAGGGCTCTGGGACTGAGATCCTGTTCCAGCCTGAGATGCGTAAACACGGGCGCCTCTGTGGAGGTGCCTCCTCATGCTGCTGGGGGGGCCTCCCTGCAAGGGTCCCGGTCTGCACGGGACATCCCAGACCCCAGCGGCTGGTGGGGATTTGGGGCTCCACTCGGTTGCTCCCTCTTGGTGCTGGGTCCCACTCAAGGTGTCCCAACTCTCCCAGCTTGTCCTTCAGCCCTTGGAGCATCTCTGTGACCTCCTCTGGCCTCCCTCCAACAGCTCCAGGTCCTTCCTTGTGCTCAGGACTCCAGAGCTGGACCCAGGGCTCCAGGTGGGGTCTCCCCAGAGCGGAGCAGAGGGGCAGAATCCCCTCCCTCCCCTCTGGTCCCACGGCTTTGGGTGCAGCCCAGGACACCATTGGTTTCTGGGCTGGGGGTGCTCATTGTGGCTCCTGTGGAGCTTCTCCTCCCCCAGCACCCCAAGTCCTTCTCTGGGAAGCTGGGACACAGGATGTGGCACAGGAGGTGCAGACAGGGCGATACAACCTGAAGCACTGGCTGATGGAGACCTCGTGGCTGCAAACGACTCGGGAATGGTTGGATGAGGAAAAGCAAGCTCGGAGCAGGACAGAAATGGTTTTGGGGTGACAAAGAAAGCAAAGGATGAATACCTAAGATGCATAAAATGCACCATAATTAGGAAATCTGCACGTCACGGACTTGGAGACCAAAGAGAAGAAAGCAAGGTGTAAAAGCGTTTTATCCAGCATAAAAAAGACACAAAGTGGACCCTGGAGTGAGGAAGAAGCCACGCAGGTCAATATTGTGCTCCCTGTGAAGGGGTCCAGACTTTGGTGACGTGATGTAACATCCCCAGTTTGGACTGGATGGTTGGACTCAATGATCGCAAAGGTCTTTTCCAATCAAGCGATTCCATGATCCCATCCAACCTGGCCTTCAGCACCTCCAGGGATGGGGCAGCCACCACTGCTCTGGGCAACCTGGGCCCTGAATTTCCTCACCAACCTTTGGACTCAGAGGAGCGGTGAAAGGGTGGGCACGAGCCCCGGGAAGAGGAAGAAGCAGGAAAGTATGCGTGCAGTTACTTTAATTTATCATTACTGTTACCATTATTAGCTCTGACACCTCTTTTTCTGCAGAGAAATATTAACTTCTTTCCCTTTTTCTGCAACAACAGGATCAGGACCAACAGGGATCCTCGTACTCGCCCGCTTTCAATTAAACTAACAATTAATTCTTGGCTCTAAACACAAAGCGTCGCTTTGTGCCCCTAAATGAGATGTTGATCATTACAACCCCATGGTCCTTTGTGGCAGTGGAGGTGGGAAGCCACGTGGGACACCATCGGGCATCTCCGACGAGACCCGGGATCCCCAGTGACACGACACCACGATGCATCGGCAAGCGCGTCACGCCCCAGCGGGCACCAATCCCAGGGTGCCCAGGGGGCCTTGGCACAGCCTGAGGCAGCTCCTCGCCCAAATCTGCCCCAGGGAAACATCCCAAACAGTTTCTTAGACTCCTAAAATCATGGAATGGTAGGGTTGGGAAGGACCTCAAAGCCCACCCAGTGCCACCCCCTGCCATGGGCAGGGACACCTCCCACTGGATCAGGGGGCTCCAAGCCCCATCCAACCTGGCCTTCAACACCTCCAGGGATGGAGCAGCCACCACTGCTCTGGGCAACCTGGGCCAGGGCCTCCCCACCCTCACAGCAAAACATTTCTCCCTAAGATCTCATCTCAGTCTCCCCTCTTTCAGCCCCAAAACGTTCCCCTTGGGCACCTCCAGGCTGTTCCACTGCAACAGCCCCTACAGGAATCTCTGCCGGGGTTCCTGCTTTCCAACAAATTCTGTCTGAGAACGGGAGGAGAAAACAGCAAAGCAACCAAGTTTCTGCTGCTGCTCCACTCCTCCAGGAGCGGCAGCGCCAGCTGTGAAAATCTGCAGAGACCTTGATCCGGCTGAGTCACCGAACAATAAAACAGCAGATAAAAAAAATAACAGTGCAGAAAAACAAACTTGGGTGAAAAAAACAGGACATTTCGGAGAGAAAATGACAGGCTGGGGTTGAACAATTATCTCCTAGGAACAAGCTGTCACCATTGTGATGGAGCTGCGACAGCACAGATCAGTGATCAGCAGCTCCAAAACAAAAGGGGATATTAGAGATTCCGAAGCAGGGACCAGGAAACCAGGTCAGGCTGAAACCTGCCCAGAAATCCCAACGGTGTCCTGGGCTGCACCCAAAACCGTGGGACCAGAGGGGACAGAGGGGATTCTGCCCCTCTGCTCTGCTCTGGGGAGACCCCACCTGGAGCCCTGGGTCCAGCTCTGGAGTCCTGAGCACAGGAAGGACCTGGAGCTGTTGGAGCGAGGCCACGGAGATGATCCAAGGGCTGGAGCAGCTCCTGTGTGAGGCCAGGCTGGGAGAGTTGGGGTTGTCCAGGCTGGAGAGGAGAAGACTGTGGGGAGACGTTAGAGCAGCTTCCAGTAGGGAAAGGGGCTCCAGGGAAGCTGGGGAGGAGCTTTTTCCAAGGGTCTGGAGTGATGGAAAGAGGGGAATGGCTTTGAGCTGCAAAAGGGGAGACTGAGATGAGATCTTGAGAAGAAATGTTTTGCTGTGAGGGTGGGGAGGCCCTGACCCAGGTTGCCCCGAGCAGTGGTGGCTGCCCCATCCCTGGAGGTGTTGAAGGCCAGGTTGGATGGGGCTTGGAGCCCCCTGATCCAGTGGGAGGGGTCCCTGCCCGTGGCAGGGGGTGGCACTGGGTGGGCTTTGAGGTCCCTTCCCACACAACCCATCCCATGATTCTATTCCGTGATTCAGCAACCCTGCTGCAGCCCCGACGCCTCGGGGAGCAAATCTTGTCATGGGAAATGGTTGAGAAGGTCATGGGTTTGGTTGGAAAGAGGCAACGGAGGGGAGAGAAGACAAAGGAGTCCCAGGCGCAAAGATGAGTGCGGGAAGATCTGCTCAGTGTCACTCCAGCATGAGACCCAAAATCAGGAGAAACCAACCCGGTAACGTGTCTGGCTCAGGAAGAACAGGCAGAGGTCGTTATTCATGCCGCCCATCATTGGGCGTCGCTAAAGCAGGGTCTCCTGGAGCCTGGAGTCCTCCTGCATTAGAAATCCGTGAGGATGAGCTCCTTGGGAAAGTGGGTTCATCTCCAAAACCTCCCTGATCTGATGGAAATAAAGAGAAAAACAGCCCCAAACTCACCCTGCCCCAAGGCTTCGACCTTTACCAAGAGCTTTCCAAAGGACCATGCCCAACTCTGGGGTTCAACCGCTGCTCTTGGGGTTCTGCCACCAGGTTCCCCCATCAGCCAGCGTTTGTTTTTTCCCACTGGGAGCTTTTCTTCCTCTTTTTTAGACCCCACCACTCACTCCTGCATCTCCTTTTTTAGCCGTGGCCATCACCCCCTTTGCGTTTATTCCTGGTGCGCAACAGAATCCCGGCCCTGCCTCTCCTTGGCTCTTTTTGTCCCACACAAATCAAAGCCTCCACGAGCGAGGGGAACAGTGGAATGAGGAGTTGTTATGACTGGCCAGGGCTGATAAGAAACCTCCCTTATGGAAAAACACCGCTGAACTTTTTCCCAGGCGAGAGGTTGTTGGTGCAGAAGACGCCCAGAACAACGGCTTTGAGGTAACGAACTGGTGGGGGTCAACCTCGTTAGAGGAATTCAGAAGGTAATTCTGAGTGCCAGCACCTGTGTCAGGAGGTTTTGCTATTAAAGCTGATCCCAGCAGGTCTTGCTGAGTGTTTTGAAGGTCTAGCAGAGGCTTTAGATGTGGCCTGGGCAGGTAAGGTCACCTCTGGGTGGCTTCTGGGTGGCATTAGGGTTTTGTCGCTTCCATCTGTAATTATGATGTAAATCAGCTGCTCCCAAGTCCTCTGATCAACAAATCTTCTTCCTCAGCTCTGTGATTGCTTTCTTCTGAGTTTTTTTGATGCTGTTTTGATGCTGTAAATGGTTCGTTTGGAGTTCGGACTGGGCGATCTTGCAGGTCTTTTCCAGCCTTCCTCACTCCATGAGTCTCTTTGGCTGCTGTGTTTTTCAAGATGTTTAAAACCTGGTTGGTTTAAGACCCTTCTGCTGTGTTGGTGAGAAGCACGGGGACCGCTGCCGTGTTCGTTGGTTCATTCTTGCTTTGGAATTATTTTTTTTCCTTGGTTTGGGAGTATTTTAAGTAAATTATTATTAAAGTCCTCTCAGCCTCAGGGTGGGCAGAGGAGGCTGCAGCGCGAGTGTGTGAGAGGAGATCTCGTTGCTCTCTGCAGCTCCTGCAAAGGAGGTTGGAGACAGGCAGGGGTTGGGATCTTCTCCCAAGGAACAAGGGATGGGATGAGAGGAACCTGCCTCAGGTTGCCCCAGGGGAGGTTTAGATTGGATATGATGGAAATTTCCTTCATGGGAAGAGTGGAGAAGCCCTGGCAGAGGGTCCCAGGGCAGGGGGGGAGTCCCCACCCCTGGAGGGGCTCAAACCTGTGTGGCCGTGGCACATGGGGACAGGGTTCGGTGAGCACAGTGGGGTCGGACTGGATGAGCTAAGAGGTTTTTTCTGACCTCAGTGATTCGATAACTCTAAAGTATCTTTCATTGCTCAAGTCAGACCTTGGCTGTGGGTCTGCAGCCAGAGAAGATGTTTTCCTCTCTCAAACGACTTCTGAAAACAAGGCGAGGCTCCTGCTCGTGGTCCACGCGAGGTGTCCATGCGCAGCCTCTAAACCAGGGGCGGAAGAGCTCTGACACCATGGGGTGGCTTAAAGCGGAAGGACCCCAGTTAGAACGGGTCTTGCCCAGCATCCCCCACCCCGTCGGGGGTGTTTGATGGTAACTTCACCTCCAGGAAAGCTGGGGAGGGGCTCTGGATCAGGGACTGCAGGGATGGGACGAGGGGAACTGTTTTGAGCTGCAAGAGAGGAGACTGAGATGAGATCTTGGGGAGAAATGTTTTGCTGTGAGGGTGGGGAGGCCCTGGCCCAGAGTGCCCAGAGCAGTGGTGGCTGCCCCATCCCTGGAGGTGTTGAAGGCCAGGTTGGATGGGGCTTGGACCCCCCTGACCCAGTGGGAGGTGTCCCTGCCCATGGCAGGGGTTGGCACTGGATGGGCTTGGAGGTCCCTTTCAACCCAACCCATTCCGTGATTCCAAGGGCCAGCTCCAGGTACCGGGAGATGTGGACCCAGATGGGTTTTGAGGTCCCTTCTGACCCAAACCATCTCGTGGTTCTGTGAGCTGTGGAACGGCCCCCCCACCGAAGGGACTCTTTGTCTGTGACGTGATGATGTCCAGAGGACACCACCAAGCTGACCACCCTCAGCCATGCCTGAAGGGGCTGCGCTTGTGTCGTTGGTGTGAGAGCTGCTGATGCTCTCTCGGTGTGTCCTGAGGAGCACCTGGTCCCCACAGCACCTCGTTTACTGCTGCTGGTGGCAAACCCCGTCCTGCGCTGCTGTCTTTCTCTACAGCTCCATCGCTTCCCAGCTCCTTGACCCGACTGGACCGGCTGTGGAGATGGGACTGGGGTTGCTGGTGCTGTTGGCCACCTGCGCGGTGGCATCTGCGAAGGACCCGTTGCTGAACGTCTGCATGGACGCCAAACACCACAAAACCAAGCCCGGGCCAGAGGGGGACCTGCACGACCAGGTATGGCTCCGCTGACACGTTGGGTGGCATTGTCACTTCTGTCCCTGGGCTGTCTTGGGCTTCAGGCTGAGAGACTGCTCGCCCGAGGGTGAGGACCTGGGTGTGAGGTGTCCGCTGTTGTCTTCTCGCAAGACACTGGGGCAGGTACGGGGTGTGAGGACTTCTTAGCTCAGGGTCCCCCCCCAACTCTACCAAGGAGACCCCCCCTTCCAAAACCTTAGGTAGGCCAGGTCAGACCCAGGTGAAGCCCTTCCAGGAAAGACTCTTTTCTGCTCCCTCTCCATGTCGGAGCCTCTCCTTGCTCCCTGAGGAGCTCTGCCCCTGAGTCCTTGGTGGGGATGGAGCTCAGAGCAAGCCAGGGCGGAAGAGAAAAGGGAGTTGGTTCTTATTCCCCAGGTTGGCACCAATTCCAGGTGAGGATCTGACCTTCAGACCCCTCCTCCCTCCCCCCCAACCCCACCCCAGCCCTGGCCCCTTCAGGCAGAGGATTTGCTGGAGGAGAGGAGGTGCTCCTACAGCTGAAGGGGTGTCCCCCTCCTGCCCAGCCCGTCTCTCTCTCTGTCCCAGTGCACCCCCTGGAAGGACAACGCCTGCTGCACGGCCAACACCAGCTCGGAAGCCCACAAGGACCAGTCCAACCTGTACAACTTCAACTGGAACCACTGTGGGGTGATGCCACCCAAGTGCAAGCGCCACTTCATCCAGGACACGTGTTTGTATGAGTGCTCCCCCAACCTGGGGCCCTGGATTGACCAGGTAGGGTTGGATCTGCTGTGGCTGAGGCCACGGGGCTCGTGGTGGCCACAAGGTGTGTTGGGTGCTGCTCCTCCAGATGGAATCGTGGAATGTGTTGGGTTGGAAGGGACCCCACAGCCCACCCAGCTCCAACTCCCAGGGCCCCCTCCCACTGGATCAGGGGACTCCAAGCCCCATCCAACCTGGCCTTGAAGAGGGATGGGGCAGCTCCAAAGCACTCTGGGCACCCTGTGAACTTCTTGTAGTCAAAGCACGACTCAGCTGGGGCTGAAGCTCCTCTGAGATCAGCTCTGGAGCTCAATGGAAGGTGCCAGGAGGGGTGGCACGTGGCACATGCTGGCCTTTAGCTCTCGAGGGCCACCAGCAATGGACATGGTCCTGTCCCCTTGCAGGCCGACAGCTCCTGGCGTCGGGAGAGGATCCTTCACGTGCCCCTCTGCAAAGAGGACTGCGAGGAGTGGTGGCAGGACTGCAAGGACTACCTCACGTGCAAGGAGAACTGGCACAAGGGCTGGAACTGGGCCACAGGTTGGTGGGCTGCATGGGCAAACCTCTCCTCACTCCTTCAGAGGAACCCCTGGTGGTGTCGTAGAATCATGATAGTTGAGAAAGACCTCTGAGATCAGCAGGTCCGACCATCACTGCTGCCTGCCCAGTGGCTGGAGACAAAGTCCTTCTGCCAGCAAGGGTGATGACTGGAAGGTGGCCAAGACACCACCCGTGGGTGAAGACGCAGGGCTGGGGTGCAGGCGGGTGGGTTGCTTCTCGTGGATCTGGGGATGTTGAATGTCCTGGCTCATGTTGACCTCTGTCTTCAGGAACCAACCGCTGTCCCTGGGGCTCCGTGTGCAGACCCTTCAGCCAGGTCTTCCCCCAACCCAAAGACCTGTGTGAAAAGATCTGGTCCAACTCCTACAAATACACCACGGAGCAGCGCGGCAGCGGGCGCTGCATCCAGATGTGGTTTGACCCCTCCCAGGGGAACCCCAATGTGGTCGTGGCCAAGTACTACGCTTGGAAAAAGAGATCTTCCAGTGCGCGGGTGGACAGCACGACGCCGGGGACCAACAATGCCGCGCGCCCTGTGCCGTGGCTCCTCCCGGTCCTGCTGCCTCTGACCCTCGGGCTGGTCCTGGAAGGAACTGGGGGCTGCAGATCCCATGGATGGGGATCCCCGTGACGCCTCCCTGAAGGGACACAGCTTGGATTGATCCGGCTGCCCTACAGGAGGAGCTGGATTTGGGTAGCCTAGGTCTACTCAAAGTGATCACACATCCCTGGGAATGTTCTACACGCGTTGTTGGACTTTGGTAGGTGTGGTTGTTTCCTTGCCATCCACGGAGGGGGCGATGCTGGGTGTCTGCTCCGATGTCGGAGCTCCTTTGCATCCATTCCCACCTCATGGCTCGTGGGTTGGCAGTGCCAACGAGATCTGGTGTTGGGTCTTTTGGGCTGCTTTGACCTCCTGAAGGGTGGGGATGACAATAAAACACTCCTGAATCAGCAGTGCCGAGCTGGGGTTGAGTTCTTCAAGGAGGCCCAAGTGAGCGGGTGGTGGGGCAAGGCTGCTGGTCTGGTCTTGGGGGGGTGGAGGGCGTCTCCATGTGGGGGAGCCTGTTTGGTGAGCAGAGAAGGTGCAGATGTGGGTCCTGATGGGCTCCTCAAGTGCTGTGCTGTGCTCTGCCGCCTCCTGCTGGAGGAGGTGAAGATGCCTCCATGTCCACACTGGGATTCCTGCAGATGTGAGGAGAATCTCTAATGCCTCCTCCCTGCCCACAGCCATCGCTCTGTGCCCCAGAACCTCAAAATCAGTGAGGGTGGCAAGAGACCTCCAGACTCATCCAGTCCAACATCGGCCCAACCCCACTGTGACCACCAAACCCTGTCCCCAGGTGCCACGGCAACATGGGTTTGAGCCCCTCCAGGGGTGGAGACTCCCCCCCTGCCCTGGGAGCTTCTGCCAGGGCTTCTCCACTCTTTCAGGAAGGAAATTCTCCCAGTGTCCAATCTAAACCTCCCCTGGGGCAACTTGAGGCCGTTTTGTCCAACTCCTTGTTCCTTGGGAGCAGAGCCCAGCACCCACCTCACCACAAGCTCCTTTCCAGGAGCTGCAGAGAGCGATGAGGGCTCCCCTCAGCCTCCTCTTCTCCAGAACAAACCCCCCAGGGCCCTCAGATGCTCCCACAGCCCCTGGGCTCCAGACCCAGCTCTGGTATCAGGGGCTCCAAGCCATCCAACCTGGCCTTCAACACCTCCAGGGATGGGGCAGCCACCACTGCTGGGGGCAACCTGGGCCAGGGCCTCCCCACCCTCACAGCAGAGCATTTCTCCCCAAGATCTCATCTCAGTCTCCCCCCTTCCAGTTTAAACCCCTTCCCCTCATCCCATCCCTGCACTCCCTGATCCAGAGCCCCTCCCCAGCTTTCCTGGAGCCCCTTTCCCTACTGGAAGCTGCTCTAACGTCTCCCCACAGTCTTCTCCTCTCCAGCCTGGACAACCCCAACTCTCCCTGGCCTGACCTCAGACAGGAGCTGCTCCAGCCCTCGGATCATCTCCGTGGCCTCCTCTGGCCTCGCTCCAACAGCTCCAGGTCCTTCCTGTGCCTTTGCAGAGATCCTGAACATGAGAAAATGGTTTGGGTGCTTGAGCTTGGCCAAACCAGCCATTATTTACAGCAAGAAACACGAGAGCCTGTGGAACAAAACCAGAAAGGCAAAAGAACCGATTTGCATTAATTTGACACAGAGTGACGCGGGGATCGCTTTGTTTTTCAATTGAACGATGCGCGAGATGAGCACACACGGCGTTCATTCATATTTAATTATAAATTATTTTTCCCTGCAGTAGCCCCGAAGCCGCAGCAAAGCAAGAAAAGGCACCAAAGAACTTAAAAGATTAGAGATTTTAAATTTCAAGGGCAGCATCAGGGCAGGGTGATTGATGTTCCCGCAGGAGCCTTCCACAGCCGGGGGCAAAAGCCTTCGAGGGGGAGCGACACAAAAATGAGAATGCAAAGTGGACTGGAAGAAGGTGACCCCGGGGCCAGAGTAGAAAAGTGGAGAAGGACAAAGAAGTGACGTCGTGGAAGAAGGGAAGGTGACGCAGGATGGAAATTAACGCAGCCAAGAGAAGCTTCGTACACAGAATCTCTGATGTCGGAGACGATCTTTAAAATCGTCAGTGCAGGCTGAGCTGAGAACAGGTGGGGGCAGCCCTGGGGACAAGGACTTGGGGTGCTGGGGGAGGAGGAGCTCCACAGGAGCCACAATGAGCGCCCCCAGCCCAGAAACCAACCGTGTCCTGGGCTGCACCCAGAGCCGTGGGACCAGAGGGGAGGGAGGGGATTCTGCCCCTCTGCTCCGCTCGGGGGAGACCCCACCTGGAGCCCTGGGTCCAGTTCTGGAGTCCTGAGCACAGGAAGGACCTGGAGCTGTTGGGAGCGAGGCCAGAGGAGGCCACGGAGATGCTGCGAGGGCTGGAGCAGCTCCTGTGTGGAGCCAGGCTGGGAGAGTTGAGGTTGTCCAGGCTGGAGAGGAGAAGGCTGTGGGGAGACCTTAAAGCAGCTTCCAGTAGGGAAAGGGGCTCCAGGAAAGCTGAGGAGGGGCTTTTTCCAAGGACCTGGAGTGATGGGATGAGGGGAACGGCTTTAAATTGGAAGAGGGAGATTGAGATTGGACATCAGGAAGAAATTCTTTGTGATGAGTGTGGGGGGGCCCTGTCCCAGGCTGCCCAGAGCAGTGGTGGCTGCCCCATCCCTGGAGGTGTTGAAAGCCAGGTTGGATGGGGCTTGGAGCCCCCTGATCCAGTGGGAGGTGTCCCTGCCCATGGCAGGGGGTGGGACTGGATGGGCTTTGAGGTCCTTTCCAACCCAACTCAATCTATGATGGTTGAACTTGATGATCTTAGAGGTCTTTTCACCCAACCCAGTCTATGGTTCCAAGGGCTAGTCCTTGTATCAGAGGGGTGGCAATGGATGGGCTTTGAAGTCCGTTCCAACCCAAACCATCCTATGATTCTATGAATCTACAAATTATTCCTGAACACCGTTGGAACAGCCACACCAAGCATTTTCGGAGCACTTGGGTCATCTTGAGGGGCCGAGCAGCAGTGACGGTGAATTTCTTAGGAGGAAAATGTGACAAAGCAATCTGATTCTTCCTTTCGAGGGGTCAGTACTCCTGCCAGCAGCGAAGAGACGCAACATTAAATCTGCCTGTGCTGTAATTATGGGTTTGGCACATTTCACATAACTTATTCAGGAACAAGAAAGCAGAGACCGATCCAAACGAAGTCACCACAAAGGGAAGGCTGAGCTCATCGGGAAATAAAGATGTTTTCAAAGAAACATTATCAATTATTCATTGTCAGAGATGAAGCAAGAGGAGAACTGAGGGAAGCGAGGTTCTTTGTGCGCTTACTCAAAGTTCTCATTAATGAGACGTTAAGGACCGAGAGGTTTCTGTGGGGCTGAGTGCAGCCGTCGTCCTTGCACTTTGGGTCCAGAGATGGGACCTGGTTTAAAAGGTCTGGGCTTTAATCACTGCACTCTGCGAGAACCACGAGACTGAGGTCTTTCTTGTTGGGAGTTCCTGGGGTTGTCCAGCCTGGAGAGGAGAAGGCTCCAAAGAGACCTTGGAGCAGCTTCCAGTAGGGAAAAGGGCTCCAGGAAAGCTGGGCGGGGGCTTCTTCCAAAGGCCTGGAGTGATGGGATGAGGGGAGCGGTTTTGAGCTGCAAGAGGGGAGATTGAGGTGAGATCTTGGGGAGAAATGTTCTCCTGTGAGGGTGGGGAGGCCCTGGCCCAGGGTGCCCCAAGAAGCGGTGGCTGCCCCATCCCTGGAGGTGCTCAAGGCCAGGTCGGATGTCCCTGCGCTCCCTGGTCAAGACCCCCTTCGCCAGCTTCCCTGTAGGACCCTTGAAGTTCTTTTACTGCTGGATGCACACAGAGTTTCCCACCAGAAACCCCAGATATTCAGAGTTTCCCCTTCTTTACGCAAAGCCGTGGGGACCCCCAAAAGCCCCAACGATGGAGCGAAGCGGGGTGGGAGCTGGGGGTGAGCAGGGGTTGTTCACCTCCCCATCCTCTCCCAGCTCCATCCTTGGGGCTCATAAAGGAATTAATCTCTCTTCGAGATGAGATCAGCTGCTTCACATCGGTAAAGCCACCTGCAGCGTTCCTGGTGGTTGTTGGCCGGCGCTAATTAGCAGAAAACAATTAGCTCCTCATAAAGCACACGACCGCTTCCTGACACTGAATCCCTCCCTCCCGGCAGCAAAACTGTGTCCTAATGATCGAAGATGGAATGATCACTGACTGGAAGCTCTCCATTCCTGACAGGCAAGTTTGATGGTTGGACTTGATCATCTGAGAGGTCTTTTCCAACCTCAGTGATTCCATGGGGGATGTCACCTCGATTTGGTGTCAGGGGCACCGAGGATCTCAGCAATGAGCATCGTTGGGGCTCCATAAGGATTTATTTCTTCCCGGAGTTTTGAGGTAATTATGAGATAGATTGGATAATGAAACCCCACGTCGTGGTGAGCATCTGGACATGGATCAACCTTCAGCTGGATTTATATTTACAGTGAGGTTGGGGAGGCCCTGGCCCAGGCTGCCCTGGGCAGTGGTGGCTGCCCCATCCCTGGAGGTGCTGAAGGCCAGGTTGGATGGGGCTTGGAGCCCCATGATCCAGTGGAACGTGTTCCCCTGCTCATGGAAGGGGGTGGGACTGGGTGGGCTTTGAGATCCCTGCCAACCCAACCCATTCCATGATTCTCTGACTTTGCAAAGGGAAAACCAAACCCAACCAAAACCTGAACCCACCCCACGCACGGTGAGTGAGGACCCTCCCGTTTGGCACTGGGACGACTGAGAGGGTAGGGAAGGGGCCTGTAGAGTCTCGAGTGGCTTGAAGAGCACATTTAGGTGTGATTGCTCGCTGTCTCTCTTAATCCATGAACCAAAGAGCATTAAATAAAGCAGCAGGTGGCAAATTGAAAGCCAATTACAGGGATCATTTGTCACTCAACAGGATTAAAGCTCTGGAACGTTGGGTCGGGTTGAACCACCGAGGCCAAAACTCCGCAGGGGCTCAGCAAATTCACAGGAAAAAGCATCCATTAAGGAATATTCAACCCCAAACCAGGGGTTTGGTTCACAAAGTGCCGGAACCTTGGGTCAATAGGGGAGAAGTGACAGCCGCTCTGTGCTCGCCCTGCGGTTGTGCCTTTCCTGAGCTGCCCAGGTCACAGCTGGAGCTTTGAGATCTCCCCAACCGCTCACACAGCGGCTGTTCCGCTGCCTGAGGAGCAGGAGAACTTTCTGTAGCCACGGCACCTCCTACCCCACGCTGGGGACAAGGAGGGAGGAGCTGCCTGGAGCATGGAGAGGGGTCCAGTCCCTTGGAGCATCACCAAGCATGTGGTGAGAAGCCATCGGGCCAGCAGAGCCCTTGGAGTTCGAAAGGTGGGAATCCTTGGCTTTCGTCCCACCCCGGCTGATGAGGGTGCCACTACCTCCTTGCTGCTGCGCCCCATGCAGGGAGGGGTTTGGCACCAGGAGCTGCTGGTTTGGGGTGACCCCAGGGCCAAAAAGGGGACTCAGCCCCTACAAAGCATTGTTTCAAATGCTCTTTATTAGTGCCAACGCTATAAACCAAGGAATCGTGGGATGGGTTGGGTGGGAAGGGACCTCAAAGCCCACCCAGTCCCACCCCCGGCCATGGGCAGGGACACCTCCCACTGGGTCAGGGGGCTCCAAGCCCCATCCAACCTGGCCTTCAATATCTCCAGGGATGGGGCAGCCACCACTGCTCTGGGCACCCTGGGCCAGGGCCTCCCCACCCTCACAGCAAAACATTCCTCCCCAAGATCTCATCTCAATCTCCTCTCTTTCAGCTCAAAACCGTTCCCCTCTTCCCATCCCTGCACTCCCTGATCCAAAGCCCCTCCCAGCTTTCCTGTAGGCAGACTTCATTTTTCCTTCTTCATGAAGTCCTCAAGTTGCCCCAGGGGAGGTTTAGATTGGCCATTGGGAGAAATTCCTTCCTGGGAAGAGTGGAGAAGTCCTGGCAGAGGCTCCCAGGGCAGGGGGGGAGTCCCCATCCCTGGAGGGGCTCAAACTTGTGTGGATGTGGCACTTGGGGACAGGGTTGGGTTGGCACGGTGGGGTTGGACTGAAAGAGCTCGGAGGTCTTTTCCAGCCTTAATTATCCCCTGGCTCCCCGGGCTGGATGTGTTTTTCCATTTCAATTAACCCCACCGAGAAACCCACCAAGCTTTCCCGGGCAACATTTTAGCCCTAAAGAACCAAGAACATGGGAATCTGTGCCTCTTTCCAGGCTGTTTGCTCAGACTGGGGAAGTTCACAACCCGCCCAAGGTGCCTTCGAGGGGCTTCACCGCTCTCCCCAGGAAGGAATTCTTCCTAAAAGCCATTCCCACCCTCAGGTCCTGGATGGCTTCACCCTGTCGTCCCTCTAGGGCGGCTTCCGCAATCGCACCCATGGGAGCAGGACCACAAACAGCTCTTGGCCATCAGATGACAGCGTTGTCCGTGTTGCTTTCAATACTGCAGCCACTTTTGGGTTTAAATGACCTTTTTATGACTCCCTCAAACTCCTGCACGCCGAGGGACGTGAAACGCCGCCGCTGCCTCGCGCGCCGGATCGATGCAAACACGATGAGAACGCGACAGCAGGAGACGGATGGGAAGAGAAAGTTATTAAACAATTTTCCTGCACTGGTTTTAGAGCCAGAACATGTTTGTTTGTCTCATTTTATTACTTCACCTGAGAGGCTGCGTTTAAAAATCCAGACTGGGACCTGACCCAGCAAACTGGCGGCCGTTGAGCGTTGTTTTCTGCTTCTCGGTGGAAGAAATTTTGCATTTTATTGCCCAAGATGTTGACTCGATGACGTCCGCTTTTGCGTCTTTGCTTTACACGGTGGGTGAGGTCGGTTCTAACACGTAAAACACTTCTGAAAAGAGAAAAGAACAGGAAAAAGAAGGAAAATATTGTTATAGGGGCTGTGAAGCAGCGGAGCCGACGGCGTGAGATTTACGGGAGAGCCTTGCAATGGTTTTCCAGAGTGTTCCTTGGGAGCACTGGGCCTCCCCCTCTCCCCCCCCGCTGCCCCACAGAGCCTCGAGGTTAAAAACTGAGCTGCCAAGGTTTGCGGAGTTGTCTGCAACCGTTCTGCATCCACGTCTGCAGTCCTGAGCGTGGGACAGGCTGGGAGAGCTGGGGTTGTCCAGCCTGGAGAGAAGGCTGTGGGGAGACCTTAGAGCAGCTTCCAGTAGGGAAAGGGGCTCCAGGGAAGCTTCCACTGGAACTGGAATCCCAGAGCAGTGGTGGCTGCCCCATCCCTGGAGGTGTTGAAGGCCAGGTTGAGTGGGGCTTGGAGCCCCTGACCCAGTGGGAGGGGTCCCTGCCCATGGCAGGGTGTGGCACTGGGTGGGCTTTGATGTGCCTTCCAACCCAACCCACTCCATTATTGCTGAACTCAATGATCTTGGAGGTCTTTTCCAATCCAAACCATTCCCTGATTCTAAGAGATTCTTCAGTGTGAGGGTGGTGGAGCCCTTGATCCAGAGAGGTGGGAGATGCTCCACACCTGGGAAGATCCAAGGCCAGGTTGGATGGGGCTTGGAGCCCCCTGATGCAGTGGGAGGGGGCCCTGCCCATGGCAGGGGGTGGCACTGGGTGGGCTTTGAGGTCCCTTCCAACCCATTCTCCTATTCCATCGGCAGCCGAACGCTGCTCGCCGAGTTCTTACACATCCCCTGCCGATTGTTCCTGGTAATCAAACCCTCCGTAACCGCCTCGTTTGCAATTCATTTCTCCAATTTTCTTTCTCTCAGAAGCCGGGAAAACTCAGCACCAAAGGTCCCTCTGCCTCCATAAAGCCCTGAAACTCCTCTTCCTCGCGGCGCATCGAGAGCCAGCCTGATCTTTCCGAGGCCTTCGGCAGACGATGAGCCGGGGCTCCTCAAGGTTGCGGTTTTGTTATCGAGCAGCTGAGGCTGCGAGCACAGACGTGGAGACGCAGCCCCGAATCCAAGCGCTCGCCTGCTCGCATACAAAGCAGCGCGGAGAGAGCCAGACGCTGCCAACCGTGACGAACCAGGTCCTCTCGAGGCAGGATAAGACTTCTGATGGGAATAAATCCGTGTGTTCCGGGAACCATGGGTTGGTTGGGTTGGAAGGGACTTCAAAACCCATCCAGTGCCACCCCCTGCCATGTGCAGGGACCCCTCCCACTGGGTCAGGGGGCTCCAAGCCCCATCCAACCTGGCCTTCAACACCTCCAGGGATGGGGCAGCCACCACTGCTCGGGGCAACCTGGGCCAGGGCCTCCCAACCCTCACAGGAGAGCATTTCTCCCCAAGATCTCATTTCAGTCTCCACTCTTGCAGCTCAAAACCCTTCCCCTCGTCCCATCCCTGCACTCCCTGATCCAGAGCCCCTCCCAGCTCTCCTGAAGGTTTTCAGCCTTTTTCAATCCGGGAAAACTTTTTCCAAAGGTCAATCCACCCCCTGACCAGGCAACCTCTCCCTTCTGCAGGAAAATTTGTGTGCACGGAGAGGTTTCAGGCACAGCCTTTTCTCTCCAGACCTGAGCAGAAGGGGTTAAACTGGCAAATCCTTACACACAGAGCTTCTTTATTGGTTTTCTAATCTCATTTCAATTTAATTTTGCAGCCCTTTGTGAAGCACTTGAAGTCCTCAAAGCCACATCTTGCTTTGGCCTGGTGCCCCCTCCCTGCCCAACGGTAATCGCTGACTCTGCTGTCACCGTCACGCCATGGTTTTGCCCCTCCGGTGCCAAAACCCATCGACAGCAACAGTTCTGCCCCTCTGCTCCGCTCTGGGGAGACCCCACCTGGAGCCCTGGGTCCAGCTCTGGAGTCCTGAGCACAGGAAGGACCTGGAGCTGTTGGAGCGAGGCCAGAGGAGGCCACGGAGATGATCCAAGGGCTGGAGCAGCTCCTGTGTGAGGCCAGGCTGGGAGAGTTGGGGTTGTCCAGGCTGGAGAGGAGAAGGCTGTGGAGAGACCTTGGAGCAGCTTCCAGTAGGGAAAGGGGCTCCAGGAAAGCTGGGGAGGGGCTCTGGATCAGGGAGTGCAGGATGGGATGAGGGGGAATGACTAAACTGGAAGGGGAAGGTTGGGGTTGGACATTGGGAAGAAATTCTTCAGGATGAGCGTGGGGAGGCCCTGGCCCAGGGTGCCCAGAGCAGTGGTGGCTGCCCCATCCCTGGAGGTGTTGAAGGCCAGGTTGGATGGGGCTTGGAGCCCCCTGACCCAGTGGGAGGTGTCCCTGCCCATGGCAGTGGGTGGGACTGGGTGGGCTTTGAGGTCCCTTCCAACCCAACTATTCCACGATTCCATGTCTCCATGAAAGACTGGACATCCACAACGATGTCATCACAACAACATTCCCAGAACACCTTGGATCGCCCCTGCCCACCCTGGGGGCTGAGAACCCCGGGAGCCGGACCTGGGTGGCCGTTGTGGTGGCAGCTGCACTCTCCTGGGTGCCCTGACGGTGTCAGCAGAGCTTCGCGGAGCTGCGTGATTCCTCCCAGTCCCGGCAGCTTTTGCTCACTTTCTGACACCAGAAATTCCGTTTTCCCTGTGATGGAGACCCCATCCTCCCCTTCCCATCTGGAGGCTTCGTGTTTCGCTTTGCTCCAGCGCTCAGGGATGCTCTGAACTCTCCCCCTTTGCCTGCACCTGGACAGGTAAAGGTGGTGTAACTCCAGATCTCGCCCTTCTGTCTCCGCGTTCACACTGCAAAGCTGAGGATGACAACAAGTCACAGGAGAGTGTTGATCCATCGGCCAAGGGCAGGAGGGTCTGCAGAGGCACCCGGCAAGGCTGGATCCATGGGCCACGGCCAGTAGGATGGGGTTCAACCAGACTCAGTGCCAGGTCCTGTCCTTGGGCCACAACAACCCCAACAACGCTCCAGGCTTGGGGAAGAGCGGCTGGAAAGCTGCCTGAAGGAGAAGGACCTGGGGGTTCAACAGGGGCTGAACCTAAGCCAGCAGTGGCCCAGGTCACCAGCACCTGGCTTGGCTCAGCCCTGGGGTGGCAGCAGGAGCAGGGAAGGGATCATCCCCCTGCACTCAGCAGCTCGAATCCCAGGCTCAGGTTTGGGCCCCTCACGGTGGCTCCGTAGGTCCAGGCTCAGTTGGGATTTGCCGGTGGGACCCTGCTGGGCCACCCATGGACCTCAAACTCAGGAGGTTCAACAGGGCCAAGAGCAACGTCCTGCACCTGGGCTGGGACAATGCACAGTTTCACTACAGGATGGGGAACAACATGATTGGGGGCAGCCCTGGGGAGAAGGACTTGGGGTGCTGGGGGAGGAGAAGCTCCACAGGAGCCACAACGAGTGCCCCCAGCCCAGAAATCAACAGTGTCCTGGGCTGCATCCAGAGCTGTGGGACCAGAGCGGAGGGAGGGGATTCTGCCCCTCTGCTCCGCTCTGGGGAAACCCTACCTGGAGCCCTGGGTCCAGCTCTGGAGTCCTGAGCACAGGAAGGACCTGGAGCTGTTGGAGAGAGGCCAGACGAGGCCACGGAGATGCTGCGAGGGCTGGAGCAGCTCCTGTGTGAGGCCAGGCTGGGAGAGCTGGGGTTGTCCAGGCTGGAGAGGAGAAGGCTGTGGGGAGACCTTAGAGCAGCTTCCAGTAGGGAAAGGGGCTCCAGGGAAGCTTGCACAGGATCTGGATTCCCAGAGCAGTGGTGGCTGCCCCATCCCTAGAGGTGTTGAAGGCCAGGTTGGATGGGGCTTGGAGCCCCCTGACCCAGTGGGAGGTGTCCCTGCCCATGGCAGGAAGTGGCACTGGCTGGGCTTTGAGGTCCCTTCCAACCCAACCCCTCCCATGACCCCATGATTTGACACAAAGAGGCGAAGCCATCGCTGAGTTTCACACGACGAAGGTGCCGTGCGTTGCAAATTAAACCAAAATGAATAATTTGACCCAAAGAACTCAAACACCAGAAGCCAAATCCAAACTTTGACTTTTCCAGCCTCCGAACGACAAAGAATCCGAGATCCCTGGCAAAAGGAAATGCCTCGTCTCACATTTAGGGGGGAGCGGGTGGCGATGCTGCCAACGCGCCGCTCGCCGAGCGCTGCAACGCAAGTTTCTGCCTCCCTGGCAGCTTCTGTGGCCACGCTGGGTCAACCCCACGGCAATTTCGCAGGGTTGGGACCCAAGAGAGATGCGATTGGCTCTGGAACCGAGATAGCTCCTTTTATTTAATTATTGATTGGAATCTCGGACGTGCAGCGAGAACAGGAACATCGAGATCACAAACAGAGAGGACGTGAAGTGCTAAAATGAGAGTTTTGGGGGCCATTTCCATTCCAGCGGAGCAGATTGAAGGTGGAGCAGCTGCTGGGTTTGGGTGGTTCCTCGACCTCCTGTTTCGCACCAGCTGTTCAGGAGAAAAACGCGTTTCTGAGCAGGGAAGCAAAATGGGAGCAGTTTGAAGGTTCCCATCAGTGGTCAAGGGCTCTATGTCCACATGGAGACCCCTATGGTGCCCTCGGGGGTCCGTACTGGGACCAGAGCTGTTTAACATCTTCACTGATGAACTAAACAGTGAGGCCAAGGGCACCCTCAGCGAGTTTGGGGGTGACACTGAGCTGAGGGGGGCAGTGGGGACACCAGAAGGATGGGATGGGATCCAGAGCGAGCTGGAGAGGTTGGAGAGGTTGGGCTGTGTCACCTCATCGGGTTCAACCAGGCCAAGGCAAGGTCCTGCTCCTGGGTCAGGGCGACCTCAGCACCAATTGGGGCTGGTGGAGAACGGGTGGGGACAGCCCTGGGGACAAGGACTTGGGGTGCTGGGGGAGGAGAAGCTCCACAGGAGCCACAACGAGCACCCCCAGCCCAGAAACCAACGGTGTCCTGGGCTGCACACAAAGCCGTGGGACCAGAGGGGAGGGAGGGGGTTCTGCTCCTCTGCTCTGCTCTGGGGAGACCCCACCTGGAGCCCTGGGTCCAGCTCTGGAGTCCTGAGCACAGGAAGGACCTGGAGCTGTTGGAGCGAGGCCAGAGGAGGCCACGGAGATGCTGCGAGGGCTGGAGCAGCTCCTGTGTGAGGACAGGCTGGGAGAGTTGGTGTTGTCCAGGCTGGAGAGGAGAAGGCTGTGGGGAGACCTTAGAGCAGCTTCCAGTAGGGAAAGGGACTCCAGGAAAGCTGGGGAGGAGCTTTTTCCAAGGGTCTGGAGTGATGGGATGAGGGGGAACAACTTTAAACTGGAAGGGGAAGATTGAGATCGGACATCAGGAAAAAATTCTTCAGGATGAGTGTGGGGAGGCCCTGGCCCAGGTTGCCCAGAGCACTGGTGGCTGCCCCATCCCTGGAGGTGCTGAAGGCCAGGTTGGATGGGGCTTGGAGCCCCCTGATCCAGTGGGAGGTGTCCCTGCCCATGGCAGGGGGTGGGACTGGGTGGGCTTTGATGTCCCTTCTAACCCAACCCATTCCACGATTCCATGGGGTTGATGACTGAGGGGCTGGAGCGCTTCCAGAGAAGGGAACGGAGCTGGTGAAGGGGCTGGAGAACAAGAGTTGAGAAGGAGCAGAGGGACCTGGGGCTGTTCAGGCTGGTGAAGAAGAGCCTGAGGGGAGACCTCATCGCTCTCTGCATCCCCTACCATGGCTCCAGCCTCTCAAGAGCTTTCTTGGAGTGAGGGGCCCAAACCTGAGCCCAGGATTCGAGGTGCTGAGTGCAGGGGGACGATCCCTTCCCTGCTCCTGCTGCCCCCCCAGGGCTGAGCCGAGCCAGGATCTGTCACCACCCCCATTTTGGATCTGGTGATGGTTGGAGCCTGTCCCAGGGGCCACGTTCACCCTTAGTTTTCGATACTTCCCCTCTCTGGCAGCGTTACCGCGAGCGATGGCAACGGGAGTTCGGATGGGGCGAGGGGATAATGCAGAGGCAGGATGAGCGTCATGGCTGCTGACCAGTGCAATCGCCAACGACTGGAGGAGGTGATGCACCCGACCTTGACCCCAGCAGGGCCTTCCAAGGAGACTGGGCAGAAGCACCTCAGAAATACCTCAAGCCATCACATCGCGAGCAAGCGCGTAGGGTCAGGGGCCAAACCTTGACCTTCTTGGTCCTCCACCCCTCTGGCATCCAGAGATTTCAGCAGCAAAACAACTTTGTACTCAATAACCCACATCCTCCGTCTCTACGTGGGTGCAGTCGCTGCTGGAGAACTCGCTGCTGCTCCCCCGAGCGGCTCAGAGCCGTTAATTATCCTCATTATTCAAAACGAGGCTTTTTTATTTCTAATCAGGACCTGCCTGGCTTCATTTTCCATTCGTTCAAACTCGCCCCTCTCAAGGGCATCGCAGCGATCCCTCGCGTCAGACGTTTCCTCCAGGGGTTTCCACCCCGCCACGAAGAAACCTCCTCTTTAAAAATTCATGTGTTTTGTAGCCTCGATGGGTCGAGTGTTTTCTCCAACTCTTGGTCAATACCTGGGCTCCACCTCCCTCCTCTCCCAAACTTCTCTCCTGGCTTTTAAAACACCGACCCCACCCCCGAAGGCGGAACCGTAGCATCTCTGACCACGAGCCAGCCCAGCCCTCGCTGGCATCGACCTCCTCCCGGGTTAAAGCGAGGCCAGATCATGGGTCCTTACGACCCCGACCCCGGTCAGGTCAACCAGGCCAAAAGGCTCCACCCCAGCCCGCGGCGAGCCCCGCAACGGGGAGGATTCAGAGAGCTTCGCGTGGGGACGCGTCTGCCCAGCGGTGATTCAGTGCCTGAGCTTGTGTTGGGCGACACAGGACGAGGCCAGAGGAGGCCACGGAGAGGACGGAACAGCTCCTGTGTGAGGCCATGCTGGGAGAGTTGGGGTTGTCCAGGCTGGAGAGGAGAAGGCTCTGGGGAGACCTTAGAGCAGCTTCCAGTAGGGAAAGGGGCTCCGGGAAAGCTGGGGAGGGGCTTTTTCCAAGGGTCTGGAGTGATGGAACGAGAGGGAACAGCTTTAAATTGGAAGGGGGAGATTGAGATTGGACACTGGGATGAAATTCTTCACGCTGAGAGTGGGGAGGCCCTGTCCCAGGCTGCCCAGAGCAGTGGTGGCTGCCCCATCCCTGGAGGTGCCCAAGGCCAGGTTGGGTGGGGCTTGGAGCCCCCTGACCCAGTGGGAGGGGTCCCTGCCCATGGCAGGGGGTGGCACTGGATGGGCTTTGGGGTCCCTTCCAACCCAACCCATTCCATGATTCCATGGATTTCTCTGCTGGGGACCCGGGGTCTGCAAAACCAGGGCGGAGGGTCAGGGTCTCATCCAGACTCTGCAGAGGTGGTGCAAGGGGGCTGTTGGCCAGCAGGACCGCAGGCTCCCAGCCCCAGTCCAGCCCAGTGGCCTCACCTGACTGTGACCACTGGGTGCAGCTCACACCAGACACCGGGCGGTGCCTCCTGCTCGTGGTCCTTTTCCCACCATTTCTGGGCTGGGGGCGCTTGTTGTGGCTCCTGTGGAGCTTCTCCTCCCCCAGTACCCCAAGTCCTTGTCCCTAGGGCTGCCCCCACCTATTCTCCACTGCCCGGATTGGTGCTGGGGTCACCCCGACCCAGAAGCAGGACCTTGCCTTGGCCTGGTTGCACCCCATGGTGTTCCCACGGCCCCACCTCTCCAGGTCCCTCTGGATCTATCCCATCCCCCCAAGGCACTGACCACACCGCGGAGCTCGGTGCCACCGATGTTTCGCTACGAGAGGGCTGTGAACTCACCCTCAGCCGCGGTTTTGGCCAAACAACGTTGGATCCCCGTGCTGGTTTCTCCTGATTTTCTCCCCCTGCCTCATCCCTGGCATCGCTGAGGTGGGAGAGGGCTTTGCTGGGGACCAGGTAGCCCTGGGGAAAGGAGCAGGACCTCTCCTGGAAGCCAGGGGGACCCCAGCATCCCCTGTTCCCTCCCCATCCTGCCCGGAGCGAGGCAGCGGGCACAGAGCAGCCCTCCCAGCTGGCCGTACGTTCTCCAAAACATGGATTTGGGGCTGGGGGAAGCATTTGAGATCAAGCTGAGAGAACCACCAGCCCACACTGCCAACCAAGGTCCCGGCACAGGTACAGGAACACCCTAGAACCCTCCCGTTGGCCAAGCACCACCCAAAGGACCCCCAAAATGCACCTTCACTTGGATACTTGGCCTTCTTTGGAGCTACCTCTGCTGGGACCGCAGTCCCGTTCTCTGGCCCAGCCTCTCGGACGATGACTTCGCGTCCCCCTCTATCGGATTTGCAGCCTTTGCATCATCTGAAAAACCTCATTAGCAACGATTTCATCCTCGCGTCTTCATCGCAGCCGTCAACAGCGTCCGTCCCAGCATCCAATCGATGCCGGCTGAACGGCCCCGGACACACACGGAGCAGGAGCTCTCCGTAGGGAGGTCTCGTCTAAACCTGGCTTTGCGGTTGGCCCAACTCCACCAGCTTCTGCTTTGCTGATTGTTTATTGGTTCCAATGAGACATCAATCCCAAAGATGTGAGGATCAAACAACCCTCGCTCCTCGCGTTCAGCCTCCGGGTAACTTCATCACCCGATTGTGGAAGTCATCGTGAAGTGAAACGACCTGGAGCTGCGGGAGGAGCAGCAGAGTCAGCACCCGTCGCCGTTAATTCCATTTCTGCCCTTTTTACACTTTATTGATCAAGTCTCAAATTCACTTTTCCCTTGTTTTATTGGGAGATGATGTCAAACCGAGCAGCGTCAAATTTCTCCAATAATCCCACGTCTCCTTTTCAGCACGAGTCGGCAACAAGCGCCCCCAGCCCCGAAACCAACCGTGTCCTGGGCTGCACCCAAACCGTGGGACCAGAGGGGAGGGAGGGGGTTCTGCCCCTCTGCTCCACTCTGGGAAGACCCCACCTGGAGCCCTGGGTCCAGCTCTGGAGTCCTGAGCACAGGAAGGACCTGGAGCTGTTGGAGCGAGGCCAGAGGAGGCCACGGAGGGGCTCAAACCCGCTTGGAGGTGGCACTTGGGGACACGGTGAGGTGGGGCTGGGAGAGCTGAGAGGTCTTTTCCAACCTTAATGACTCCATGGTTTGATCATTAGAAGCACCTGCTGGTCCCCAAATGTTCCAGGTGGCTTCACCGTAGGGTGGGAAGGGGCTGACGTGGTCAGGGGTCTCTGCAGGCTTCTGGAAGAGGAACAGTAGCACAATGGAACCATGGGATGGGTTGGGTTAGAAGGGACCTCAAAGCCCACCCAGTGCCACCGCCTGCCATGGGCAGGGACACCTCCCACTGGATCAGGGGGCTCCAAGCCCCATCCAACCTGGCCTTCAGCACCTCCAGGGATGGGGCAGCCACCACTGCTCGGGGAAACCTGCGCCAGGGCCTCCCCACACTCATCCTGAAGAATTTCTTCCTGATGTCCAATCTAAATCTTCCCCTTCCAGTTTAAAGCTGTTCCCCTCATTCCATCACTCCAGACCCTTGGGAAAAGCTCCTCCCCAGCTTCCCTGGAGCCCCTTTCCCTACTGAAAGCTGCTCTAAGGTCTCCCCACAGCCTTCTCCTCTCCAGCCTGGACAACCCCAACTCTCCCAGCCTGGCCTCACACAGGAGCTGCTCCAGCTGTCACAGCATCTCCGTGGCCTCCTCTGGCCTCGCTCCAACAGCTCCAGGTCCTTCCTGTGCTCAGGACTCCAGAGCTGGACCCAGGGCTCCAGGTGGGATCTCCCCAGAGCGGAGCAGAGGGGCGGAATCCCCCCCCTCTCCTCTGGTCCCGCGGTTTGGGTGCAGCCCGGGATGCCGTTGGCTTGGGTTCTTGGCTGGTTCTCATTTAACCCCTCACCCACCGGGTGGGAGCTGCGTTGCTGACAGCGTCTCCACTTCTCTCCCCAAGGTTTTGAGATTCCATTTATTTTCTGCATTCGCAGTGCGGATGCCATGAAAAAAACTCCAGTAAAATCCCTTCCTCTTGGCCGGAAAAGGCTCGCTGACACCCAAGCCTTCCCACAAAGACCCTCCCACCCCAACTGAGCTGCAAAAACCGTGCCTTCAGGTGTGGGAAATCAACTGCAAAGAGCAGAGGTTCTGGTCTCCCCCCTCACGTGTGTTATTAAGGTCGAAGTTTAACCACATTAGGACCATAAATCTCCCCCATCCGTTGGCCAACAACCCATTAAGGACGTCCCCCGCGGGCGTAGGCGACGGCGCTGGTGATTCATTGACTCAGGGACATTCACCTGCGCAGTGGGGTCTTGACCCGGCCACCACATCCACCCAAGGGGCAGAGGAGCACAAGGGCGGTGGATTCAGAACTGGGGCTCAGGTGGAAAAAGGTCTTCCTGGACCCTCAAGCAGCAGAGGATCCATGGAATGAGGTCATGGAATCATGGAATGGGTTGGGCTGGAAGGGACATCAAAGCCCACCCAGTCCCACCCCCTGCCATGGGCAGGGACACCTCCCACTGGATCAGGGGGCTCCAAGCCCCATCCAACCTGGCCTTCAACACCTCCAGGGATGGGGCAGCCACCACTGCTCTGGGCACCCTGGGCCAAGGCCTCCCCACACTCATCCTGAAGAATTTCTTCCCAATGTCCAACACCAACCTTTCCCTTCCAGTTTAGTCATTCCCCCTCATCCCATCCCTGCACTCCCTGATCCAGAGCCCCTCCCCAGCTTTCCTGGAGCCCCTTTCCCTACTGGAAGCTGCTCTAAGGTCTCCCCACAGCCTTCTCCTCTCCAGCCTGGACAACCCCAACTCTCCCAGCCTGGCCTCACACAGGAGCTGCTCCAGCTGTCACAGCATCTCCGTGGCCTCCTCTGGCCTCGCTCCAACAGCTCCAGGTCCTTCCTGTGCTCAGGACTCCAGAGCTGGACCCAGGGCTCCAGGTGGGATCTCCCCAGAGCGGAGCAGAGGGGCAGAATCCCCTCCCTCCCCTCTGGTCCCACGGCTTTGTGTGCAGCCCAGGACACTGTTGGTTTCTGGTCTGGGGGCGCTCGTTGTGGCTCCTGTGGAGCTTCTCCTCCCCCAGTACCCCAAGTCCTTCCCCCTGAGGCTGCTCCCCTCCCCCCAGCCTGAATTTGTGGTTGTGGTCACCCTGGCCCAGGTGTGGGACCTTGCCTTGGCCTGCTTGAACTCCGTGAGGTTCCCACGGCCCCACCCTCAAGGTCTCGTAAATACGTTTCTGTCTAAAATCGAACAATTCAGGTGCCATCTCAGGTGTTTTCAGACCTGGCCAAAAGGCTTCCAGGATGAGACCCGTCAGTAAAGGGTTAATTGGTCAACGAGGTCTCTCTTTCAGGTGGGGAGGCAGAGCTGGAGGAGACCTGAGTCAAGCCAGGCTCTTGCAGCAGGAGCTGCCTCACCTCTCCCCCCTCCTCCAGCCGCGCCGTGACCCCCGAGGAGCCCCCACCTCGCTGCTCCTCCTCCTCCTCCGCGCCCCGAAGGCCTCAAAGTTCTATTTCACGCTGACCGCGTCCACGTGAGGCACGTAACATCTCGCCCTTCCAACGCGTCCTGCTCCCCGCGGCGCCATCTCCTACCAGGAACCACGCAGACGCGGTCAATGCCCTTCCCTTGGCCAACGCCAACGCCAACACCCGAGCACCGGCGCCGGGAGGGCAAAAAGAGCCTCTAACGACAGGAGCGGCTTTTGTAACGAGCTCTGCTGTCACCGCGGGGGAGCAAACGGCTTCTAATGAGCAGATTTTCATTTCGCCGGCGCCTCTCCCGGGGTTTCCCAGCTCCGATGAAACCAGAAACAAACAAAGAAGGAAAGAAATGTCCGAAAGAGTCCGGAACTTTGGGGGGTTTATTTGAAATTGTCCGTCTTTTTCTTTCCGGTTTCTTTTGAAGCTGTGCCGGCGTTTTTGGTATGGATGGAGCAGAGCAAGGGTTTGGTTGCCGGATCGGTGTCGTGGAGTCATGGGATGGTTTGGGTTGGACGGGACCTCACAGCCAACCCAGTTCCAACCTCTGGCACATGGACCAGCCGTTGGAATCATGGGATGGGTTGGGCTGGAAGGGACATCAAAGCCCACCCAGTGCCAACCCTGCCACGGGCAGGGACACCTCCCACTGGATCAGGGGGCTCCAAGCCCCATTCAGCCTGGCCTTCAACACCTCCAGGGATGGGGCAGCCACCACTGCTCTGGGCAACCTGGGCCAGGGCCTCCCCACCCTCACAGCAAAACATTTCTCCCCAAGATCTCATCTCAGTCTCTTGCAGCTCAAAACCCTTCCCCTCATCCCATCCCTGCACTCCCTGATCCAGAGCCCCTCCCCAGCTTTCCTGGAGCCCCTTTCCCTACTGGAAGCTGCTCTAAGGTCTCCCCACAGCCTTCTCCTCTCTTGCCTCGTCTCCTGTGCCCTTCAGCTTTGACAATCCTGGTCCCAGAGACCCTGTAGCCCCTCGTCTCCACCGGGGACGTTGGCTTGACCAGCCCCAACCAGAGCCCTCGACGTCCTGTGGGTCCCCAGCCCTGAGGCAGAACATGGTATTTTGAGGAGCCCAGAACTAGGGACAACCATTCCCTGGCATCTCCAGGGTCACCAGCTCCTCCAAAGAGGCATCTCCGAGTTCCTGGTGTGCATCCCGAGGCTGCTTCCCCACCACGGGCAGGTCTGGAAGGGCTTTGAGCACCAGCTCTGGGCTTGGCAAGCGCCCTCCGCCCTCTCGACCCAGGAGAAAGGGATGCTGTGCCGCGACACCTGGAGGATCTGCCGGGCGGCCGAGACGAACACCCCAACCCTTCCACGGGGTCTCGCTGCCGACACAAGCTCAGAGCATCCCAGCTCCTGGCCTTGCGTGAGGGCTGGGCTCGCCGCGCGCGAGCCTTCGGAAAGGGCTCCCTGATGGTTGTGTTCAAGACTTGGGTGGCTGCAGCTCTCGGTGCTGCTTTCCAGACCCCTCAGCACCCGGAGCGGGGACCCCCCCCCCCACACCACAGAGCAGAAGAGGCGGACGACGCGCTCGCGGATCTGCCGGGTCCTCACCCCGTAGACGATGGGGTTGAGCATGGGCGGGACCACGACGTAGAGGTTGGCCAAGAGGATGTGGACGTGGCTGGGGATGTGGCGGCCGAAGCGGTGCGTGAGGAAGGAGAAGAAGGCGGGCACATAGAACATGAGGATCACGCAGAGGTGGGAGCCGCACGTGCTCAGGGTTTTCAGCCGAGCCTCCGTGGACGGGAGCCGGAAGACTGCCCTGAGGATCAACGCGTAGGAGATGGCGATGAGCACCACGTCCAGCCCGGAGGAGAGAAGAGCCGTTGTCAACCCGTACCAGATGTTGGCTCTGATGTCGGCGCAGGCCAGACGGGCGATGCCCATGTGCTCGCAGTAGGTGTGGGGCATCACGTTGTGCCCGCAGTAGGGCAGCCTCTTGAGGAGGAAGATGGGTGGGAACATGATGCAGAACCCCCGCACGACGGCGGCTGCGGCGATTTTCCCGATCACCGAGGGGGTTAAGGTGGAAGAGTACCTCAAGGGGTCGCAGATGGCCACGTAGCGGTCGAACGCCATCGCCAGCAGCACGGACGACTCCACGATGAAGGTGAAGTGGGTGAAGAACATCTGGGTGACGCAGGCGTCGAAGGAGATCTCCCGGGCGCTGAACCAGAAGATCGCCAGCATTTTGGGCACCGTGGTGGTGGAAAGCATGAGGTCGGAGATGGCCAGCATGGCCAGGAAGAGGTACATGGGCTCATGGAGGCTCCTCTCCGTGACGATGACGAAGAGGACGACGGAGTTGCTGAACACCGCAGTGAGGTACATCAGGCAGAAGGGGACGGAGATCCACACATGCGACTCCTCCAGGCCCGGGATGCCCATCAGGACGAAGGTGATGGGATCAAAGCTGCTTTCGTTGAGTTCATACATTGTGTTTCGGTGCTCGGGGTTGGGCCAACGCTGCTCTGTGCAAGAGAACCAGAGAATCATGGAGTGGTTGGGTTGGAAGGGACCTCAGAGCCCACCCAGTGCCACCCCCTGCCATGGGCAGGGACACCTCCCACTGCATCAGGGGGCTCCAAGCCCCATCCAACCTGGCCTTCAATACCTCCAGGGATGGGGCAGCCACCACTGCTCTGGGCAAACTGCGTCAGGGCCTCCCCACCCTCACAGCAAAACATTTCTCCCTAAGATCTCATCTCAATCTCCACTCTTGCAGCTCAAAACAGTTCCCCTCATCCCATCCCTTCACTTCCTGATCCAGAGCCCCTCCCCAGTTTCCTGGAGCCCCTTTCCACACTGGAAGATGCTCTAAGGTCTCCCCACAGCCTTCTCCTCTCCAGCCTGGACAACACCAACTCTCCCAGCCTGGCCTCACACAGGAGCTGCTCCAGCCCTCGGATCATCTCCGTGGCCTCCTCTGGCCTCGCTCCAACAGCTCCAGGTCCTTCCTGTGCTCAGGACTCCAGAGCTGGACCCAGGGCTCCAGGTGGGGTCTCCCCAGAGCGGAGCAGAGGGGCAGAATCCCCTCCCTCCCCTCTGGTCCCATGGCTTTGGGTGCAGCCCAGGACACCGTTGGTTTCTGGTCTGGGGGTGCTCGTTGTGGCTCCTGTGGAGCTTCTCCTTCCCCAGCACCCCAAGTCCTTGTCCCCAGGGCTGCCCCCACCCGTTCTCCACCAGCCTGGATTGGTGCTGGGGTCGCCCTGACCGAGGAGCAGGACCCTGCCTTGGCGTGGTTGCACCACATGAGGTTCCCATGGCCCCACCTCTCCAGCCTCTCCAGGTCCCTCTGGATTCCTCTCGTCCCCCCAGGGCGCTGCTCGATGCCATCACCACCAACTTCTGCCGCGTTCACCCGCTTCCCCTTCCTTTCCCAGCAGGTCCAGCAGCAAGACCTGCTGACCCCCCGCTCCCCGAGGAGGCGGCAAACGTCCATCCGCACCTGGAGGTTGCGCAGAGATGTTGGTCGCACCCCAACTCTGCTCCGCCCGGGACTGTGGCCCCTCTGGGCCCCCTCGTTTCATTCCCAACGCGGCTGCTCCACGTCCAACCCCTCACCAAGGTCCGGAGGGACGGGATGCCCCAGCGCTGCCCTGCACGTGGCGGCAGAGGAGCACCAACCCTACGTGCGGCACCAGGGGTTGGCGATGGTCATCCTTCCCCCTGCCGGGTCCCCGAAGGAACCTCGCGAGGCAACTCGCAGCGTTTTAATGGCGGTGGCGTTAAAAATTAACAGCGGTTAACGACCCCCGGGGGGTCGGGACGTTTCCTGCTCCCCCAACGTTTGCATTGCAAGCGCGTTGGCGCCGGCCCCGCCCGAGCACCCGCAGCACCTCTCGACCATGGCGAGGACTTGGGGAGAGGACAGGCAGAGCCACCTCCATGTCCAGAAGGGCTTTATCCCCCCCAGCGTGAAAAGGGCCCTCTTAGACCGGGAAAACACCTCCAGACCAAGGAGGGGGAACGTTGTCAACCGCAGGGTTGGCGCCTTGTGGGGACAGGAGTGATCCAGAGGGACCCGGAGAGGTGGGGCCGTGGGGAACCTCATGAGGCTCAACCAGGCCAAGGTTGGGGTGACCCCAGCACCAATCCGGGCTGGTGGAGAACAGGTGGGGGCAGCCCTGGGGACAAGGACTTGGGGTGCTGGGGGAGGAGAAGCTCCACAGGAGCCACAACGAGCACTCCCAGCCCAGAAACCAACCGTGTCCTGGGCTGCACCCAAAGCCGTGGGACCAGAGGGGAGGGAGGGGGTTCTGCCCCTCTGCTCCGCTCTGGGGAGACCCCACCTGGAGCCCTGGGTCCAGCTCTGGAGTCCTGAGCACGGGAAGGACCTGGAGCTGTTGGAGCGAGGCCAGAGGAGGCCACGGAGATGAGGCGAGGGCTGGAGCAGCTCCTGTGTGAGGCCAGGCTGGGAGAGTTGGGGTTGTCTAGGCTGGAGAGGAGAAGGCTGTGGGGTGACCTTAGAGCATCTTCCAGTGTGGAAAGGGGCTCCAGGAAAGCTGGGGAGGGGCTCTGGATCAGGGAGTGCAAGGACAGGACAAGGGTTACTGTTTTGAGCTGCAAGAGGGGAGATTGAGATGAGATCTTGGGGAGAAATGCTCTCCTGTGAGGGTGGGGAGGCCCTGGCCCAGGTTGCCCCGAGCAGTGGTGGCTGCCCCATCCCTGGAGGTGCCCAAGGCCAGGTTGGGTGGGGCTTGGAGCCCCCTGATCCACTGGGAGGGGTCTCCAGGGGTTGGAGCTGGGTGGGTTTGAGGTCCCCTCCGTCCCACACCACCCCATGGCTCTGTCCAGCCACCCCCAAGCTTTGCTCCTCCCACCAGGTGTCTTTGCTGGACGAGTTCCAGCCCGAGCCCGTGGTCAATGATCCGCGGAGAACGAAGCCCCCGCGGGGCCGCGAGCACAAAGCTGCGGCGACGTCGCTGGATCCAGCGGAGGCTGCTGGGCTTTGAGGGACTGGTCTGAACTGGTGTCCACTGGAAAAGCCAAAATGGCACCACCGGGCAATTCTCAACGCGCTGTTCTGGTGAAACAGGCTTTCAGTGCTCGATGGGACGAGAAGACACTCAAAGGTCTTCTCCAACCCAACCCATCCCATGGTTCTAAGGAATTCTTCATTGTGAGGGTGATGAAGCCCTGGATCCGGTTGCTCGGAGCAGTGGGAGATGCTCCAAACCTGGAAGCATCCAAGACCAGTTTAGATGGGGCTTGGAGCCCTCTGACTCAGCGGGAGGGGTCCCTGCCCATGGCAGGGGGTGGCACTGGGTGGGCTTTGAGGTCCCTTCCAACCCAACCCATCCCATGGTTCCATGATCCTTGAGGTCCCTTCCAACCCATCCCATGGTTCCATGATCCTTGAGGTCCCTTCCAACCCAACCCACCCCTGGAGATCCTTCCCACCTTGGCTGTCACAGTGGTCAACCCCGAAGACCAAAGGCAGCGATGACATTGCTCCGCTCCAGCCGTGTCCGTCTTCCCACAACACGGAACCCAGAACCCCGGAGTGGTGGGGCGAGAGGGTCCCTTCCAACCCAACCCAACCCATCCCATGGTTCCATGATTCTAAGTCGTCGTCACCCAGGACCCCCAGACGGATCCCAGGAGGTGCCCAAGGCCGGGTTGGATGGGGCTTGGAGCCCCCTGGCCCCGGGGGAGGGGTCCCTGCCCGTGGCGGGGGTGGCACTGGGTGGCTTTGGGGTCCCTCGTCTCCCTCAATGAGGCCCCATGGAACCACGGGTTGGGTTGGGTTGGAAGGGACCTCAAAACCCACCCTGTGCCCCCCCCAAACCTCGTGCCCCTTCAATACCCTCTGCCCCCCCAGCCCCCCCGTCCCCCCCGTCCCTCCCATCCCCTGTGCCCCCCTCTCTGCCCCCCAAATCTCTGTGCACCCCCAACTCTCTTCCCTCCAACCCCTGAGCCCCTCCGTGCCCCCCAACCCTCTCTGTCCCCCCATATCCCACCCCCCTGTGCCCCCCAACCCCTGTGCTCCCCCCCACCCCCTGAGCTGCCCCTAATCCTGTTGCCCCCCCCATGGTGACCCCACCCCCTGTGCCCCCCCCAATTCCTTGGCCCCCCATCCCCGTGCCCCCTCACCTCTGTCATGTCCCCCCCCCCCGGGGCCTCCCCCCAACCCCCTGAGTCCCTCCCAGTCCTTGGCTTCCCCTGAGACCCCTGGGAGAACTGGGAACACTGGGAGGACACTGGGGGCACTGGGAGCACTGGCAGCACTGGAAACACTGGGGGCACTGGGAAAACTGGGAGCACTGGGAGGGCACTGGGGGCACTGGGGGCACTGGGACGGCACTGGGAGCACTGGGAGGTCACTGGGGGCACTGGGAGGGCACTGGGAGGGCACTGGGAGCACTGGGGACACTGGGGGCACTGGGAGGGCACTGGGGGCACTGCCTCACTCCTCCCCCTGTGACCCCGCCCCTTTCGCTCTCAGCCAATCAACGCTCCCGTCCGCACCCCCAGGCCCCGCCCCTTCCCCTCGCGGGCGCGGCCTGACACGTGGGCGGGGCTTGGGGCTGCGGGCCGGGCCTTGGTGATTGACAGGCTCGTGGGCGTGGCCCGCGGTGCCGCTGACGCTCACTCATTGGTTGCGGGAGCTCCTTGGGCGTGGCTTGGCACAGCGGGTGCGACCTACGTGATTGACAGGGCGGTGGGTGGGGCTTTTGTCCGCGCAGCTTTCTGATTGGCTTCGGCCGGAGAGGAGGGCGTGGTTCGGTGCAGCGGGCACGACCTGGGTGATTGACAAGGAGGTGGGTGAGGTTTGAGCCGGGAGTACGCTCTGATTGGCTGGGGGCAGATGGAGGGCGTGGCTTGGTGTAGCAGGCGGTGCCTGGATGATTGACAAGGAAGTGGACGTGGCTTGATCCGCTGGTTCACTCTGATTGGCTGCTCGCGGAGGGGGGGTGGGGCTTGGGTCAGCAGGAGAGGCCTGGGTGATTGACAGGTTGATGGGCGTGGCTTCAGCATCCGCGGGCTTCTGATTGGTTGTGAGCTGTGCGGGGGCGTGGCTCGCGTCGGCGAGGGCGGCTGGTGGTGATTGACAGGCCCGCGGGACAGCGGCCTTCTCTGATAGGCTCGGCACCGCGCGGAGGGGCGTGTCCCATCCCCGCGAGCGCGCTCTGATTGGCTGCGCGGGGCGCTGGGGGCGGGTACGGCGCGGCCCGGTGCGTCGGGCGGCGGCGCGAAGATGGCGGCGGGCGCGGGGGCCCCGCACGGGGGCGGGCGGTGAGCGGTTGGGGGGGGAGGGGGAAGCGGAGGGTCTGGGGGGCCCGGGAAGCTCCGGGGGGGCCCCGGGGAGTCCCTGGTCCTGGGTCCGACCCCTCCCACCACCACCACCGCAGGTTCCGGCGCTGACGGGACCGGAGCCGCCGCGACCTTGAGCGCAGGTACCGGGGGGAGGGGGTGCCGGTCCCGATCCCGGTCTGGTCCCGGTTCTGGTCCCGATCCCGGTTCTGGTCCCCATCCCAGTCTGGTCCCGGTCCCAGTCCCGTTTTCAGTCCCAGTCCCAATCCCAGTCCTGTCCCAGTCCCCTTCCTGTTCCAGTTCCCGTCCCAGTCCAAAACCCAGTCCCAGTCCAAATCTCTGTCCCAGTCCCCATCCCAGTCCCAGTCCAAAACCCAGTCCTGGTCCTGCTCCCAGTCCCATCCCAGTCCTTTTCCCAATCCCAGTCCCAGTCCCGATCCTGTTAGTAATCCCAGTCCCAATCCCAGTCCCAATCCCATTTCTGTTGCTATTCCTATTCCTAATCCCAATCCCAATGCCAGCCCGTCCCAATCCCCATCCTGATCCCAGTCCCCAAACCAATCCTGGTCCTGATCCCAATCCCAGTCCAGTGCTGATTCCAGTCCCAGTCCCAATCCCTGTCCTGATCCCAATCCCAAAACCAGACCTGGTCCTGCTCCTAATCCTGATCCCAGTCCTATTCCCAATCCTAAACACAGTTTGGTCCCCATCTCACTCCCAGTCCTAATCCCGATTTCAAAACCAGTCCCAGTCCAGTTCTTAATCCCAGTTTCGGTCCAGTGCTGATCCCAGTCCTACCCCAGTCCTGGTCCTGATCCTGGTCTCGACCCCAGACCAGTCCCAATCCGAGTTCCAATCCCAATCCTGGTCCTGGTCCTGGTCCTGGTCCTGATCCCAATCCCACTCCCAATCACAATCCTGATCCTGATTCCGGTCCAGTCCCGGTCCCGATCCTGGTCCTGTTACCAATCCCAGTCTGATTTCAAGCCCAATCCCAGTCCCATTCCTGGTCCCGGTCCTGATCCTGTTTTCAGTCCTGGTCCTGGTTCCAGTTCTGTTCTCAATCCTGATCCCAATCTCGGTCCTGTTCCTGATCCCAGTCCTGATCCTAGTCTGATCCCAATCGCAGTCCCAGTCGCAGTCCCAGTCCTGTTCCCAATCCTAGTCCTGATCCTGACTCCAGTTCCAGTCCCAATCCCAGTCCTGGTGCCGGTCCCGCTCCTGTTCCCTTTCCTGATCCCACCCCCGTCTTGATCCCAGTCCTGGTCCCAGTCCCACTCCTGTTTCCAATCCCAATTTAAATCCTGATCCCGGTCCTGCTCTGGTCCCAATCCCGGTCCTGGTCCCTGGTCCCGATCCCAGTCCCTATCCCAATCCGAATCCTAATCCCAATCTTGATCCAGATGAGGGCACTGATCCTGGTCCTGATGGCAATTCCAAACCCGCTCCTGATCCTGTTCCTAATCCTGATTGCAGTCTGGTGCTGATCCCAGTTCCAGTCCTGTTCCCGTTCCCAATCCTGATCCCAGTCCTGATCCTGATCTCAATCCCGATTCTGGTCCTGGTCCTAATCCTGATTCCAATCCTGTTCCCGCTGCTGATGGTGCTCCAGATCCCAGTCCTGGTTCTGTTTTCAATCCCGGTCCTGATCCCCCTCCCAGTCCCAATCCTGTTCCTGATCCCAATCCCAGTCTGGATCCTCTTCCCGATCTGGTCTCACTCCCAATACTGGTTCTGTTCCCCATCCCGATCGCGGTCCCAGTCCTGTTCCCGATCCCTGGCCAATCCCAATTCTGGTCCTGATCCTGGTCCTGATCCTGGTCACGTTCCCAATCCACATCCCGGTCCTCGTGCCGCTGTGGATTCCAATGGAATCCAGGTGTGGATTCCGATGGGATCAGATCCGGTGTCTCATGGGATCTGGAGTGTCCCGTGGGATCCAGTGTCTCATGGGATCAGGCGTGTCCGATGGGATCAGGGATGTCCGATGGGATCCGGGGTTTGGTGTCCAACGGAATTCAAGGATGCAGTGTCAGTGGGATCAGGCTTTGATGTCTGATGGGATCTGGGGCGCAGGATCCAGTGGGATCCAGGATGTGCAACAGGATTGGGGTGTCCAATGGGATCTGGGGTGTCCAAAGGGATCTGGGGTGCAAGGTCTGACGGATCGAGGTGTCTGATGGGATCAAGATTCAGTGTCCGATGGGATCTGGGTGCGGAGTCAGATGGGATCAGGGAAGTCCAGTGGGATCTGGGATGTGGATCTGATGAGATCCCTGGAGCCGGTGTCCAGAGGGATTGGGATCCGGAGTGTCCGATGGGATTGGGGGCTGCAGCCTGATGGCATCCGGCATTGGGTGTCCGATGGGATGGGGGTGTCCAGTGGGATATGGGATTTGGTGTCCAATGGGATCCGGGCTGTCCGATGGGATCAGGAGTGTTCGGTGTCCGATGGGATCTGTGGTGTCCGATGGAATCAGGAGTGTTCAGTGTCTGATGGGATCTGTGGTGTCCGATGGGATTGGGATCAGTGCCGTGTGTGGTGCCACGTTCCCAACGCCGGCTCCACCCCGGCTTCGGCTCCGTTGGCTCCGTTGGCTCCAGGCTGGAATTCCCGGCGCGGGCACCGAGCCCTATAAATACCCAGGCAGGCACCTCGTGCCACGGCCGAGCTGGCGCTGGGATCGGCTTTCCCGGAGCCGAGGGGATCCGGGGTGTCCAATGACATCCAGGCTGTCCGACGGGATCCAAGGTGTCCGATGGGATCCGGGGTGTCCGATGGGATCCAGGGTGTCTCACGGGATCCTGGGTGTCTGATGGGATCCGGGGTGTCTGATGGGATCAGGGGTGTCCAACGGGTTCCGGGGTGTCCAGCGGGATCTGAGAGTGTTGTTTGATGAAATTGGGGTGTGGGTTGGGATCCCGGGATGTCCGACAGGATTTGGGTGTCCAGTGGGATCCAGGATGCGGTGTCTGATGGGATGAGGGGTATCTGATGGGATCCGGTGTTCCATGTCCGATGGGATCCAAGGGTGTGGTGTCCGATGGGACCGAGAGCCAATGTCCAATGGGATCCAGGGAGTCAATGGAATCGGGGTGCAGTGGGGTGTGGTGTCCGATGGGATCCAGGATGGAGTGTCTGATGGGATCTGGGTGTCTGATGGGATCCGGTGTCTGATGGGATCCAGGATGGGGTGTCCGATGGGATCTGGGATGTCCGATGGGGTCTGGGGTGTCCGATGGGATCCGGTGTCCGATGGGATCCAGGGTGTCCGATGTGATCCGGTTGGGGTGGATCCGGTGCACAAAGCCGGGTCCCCTCGGTGCCGGCAGCTCCGGGTGGGAATGGGGCAGCCAAGCCCCAGGTGCTGCGAGGGGGCGGCTGCTCCAGCTCTGCTGGCTCCTCCAGTTACCCCAGCTCTCCCAGTTATCCCAATTACCCCAGCTATCTTGGCTCTCCCAGCTCTCCCAGTTCTCCCAGTCCCCCCAGCTCTCCCAGCCCTTCCGGCCACTCCCGACGCTCCCAGGTCCAAAGTTCGGCTCCAGGCGTGGATCCTGAGCCCCGCATTCCCGCTCCACCCTCGCCCTCCGCTTTCCCGTTCCCAGCGTTCCCGGTGTTCCCAGCGCTCCCGGTGCTCCCGGTGTTCCTGGCGCTCCTGGCTCTCCCAGCACCAGTTGGAGCTGCCTCGGAGCCGCCGGCAGCTCCGGGGACAAAGCGGCTCCAGGACGCGGTGGGTGACGCGGTGGCTGCATTGGGAACGCCGGCAGCTCTGGATTCGCTTCCATGGGCTCCAGCTGCTCTGGTGGCTCCGGTGAATCCAGACGCTTCCCGTGCGGATGCGGCTCAGCCACGCGAGGCCTTCCCGGGAGCTCTGGGTGGGATTGGGGTGGGATCCAGGTGGAGTGGAGGCAGCGAGCAGGAAGGATCCGTGAGTCCCAACCAGGTGCTCCGATACAGATCCGGATCCGATTGCTCAAGGTGGGATTGGATTCCAGATCAGTTCCAGGATGTGATTCTGGATCAGATTGCTCATGATGGGATGCGATTCCGGATCCGTCATGGGGTGCAATTCCAGATCTGGTTGCCTGTGATGGGATGCGATTCCAGATTGGTTCCGGGGTGGTATTCCACATCCGATTTGCCATGGTGGGATGTGGTTCTGGATCGGTGTTGGGGAGCAGTTCTGGATTGGTGTGGGATGCAATTCTGGATCCATGAGGGGACACGATTCCGGATCCAATTGTCTGTGCTGGGATGTGGTTCTGGATTGGCACAGGCCACGGTTCCGGATTGGTGCGGGTTGCTATTTCAGATCAGCGCGGGCTGCGGTTCCGGATCGGTGTCAGGACGCAGTTGTGGATTGGTGTGGGATGCAATTCTGGATCCACGATGGGATGTGATTGCGGATCCAGTTATCCAGGGTGGGGTGCGGTTCTGGATCCATGCGGGATGCGGTTCCAGATTGGCGTGGGATGTGATTCCGGAATGGCGTGGACTGCAGTTCCAGCTCGGCACAGGATGCAATTCCGGATTGGCGTGGGCTGCGGTTCTGGATTGGTGTGGGCTGCAGTTCCGGATCGACGGGGGCTGCGGTTCCGGATCGACGCGGGCTGCGGTTCCGAATCGGCGGGGGCTGTGGTTCTGGATTGGCATGGAATGCAACTCTGGATTGGTGTGGGCTGCGGTTCCAGATGGGTGGGGGCGGCAGTTCTGGATCGGCGGGGGCTGTGGTTCCGGATCAGCGGGGGCTGCGTTTCTGGATCGGCACGGGCTGCGGTTCCGGATCGGTGTGGGCTGCGGTTCCAGATCAGTGCAGGCTGCGGTTCCGGATCGGCACGGCTGCGGTTCTGGATCGGTGTGGGCTGCGGTTCCAGATCAGTACAGGCTGCGTTTCTGGATCGGCACGGGCTGCGGTTCTGGATCGGTGTGGGCTGCGGTTCCAGATCAGTGCAGGCTGCGGTTCCGGATCGGCAGGGGCTGCGGATCCGGATTGGCACGGGCTGTGGTTCCAGATCAGCGCGGGCTGCGGTTCTGAATCTGCGGGGGCTGCGGTTCTGGATCGGTGGGGGCTGAGGTTCCGGATTGGCACGGGCTGCGGTTCTGGATTGGCACAGGCAGCGGTTCCGGATCGGTGGGGGCTGTGGTTCTGGATTGCACGGGCTGCGGTTCTGGATTGGCACAGGCAGCGGTTCCGGATCGGTGGGGGCTGTGGTTCTGGATCGGCGCGGGCTGTGGTTCCGGATCAGCGGGGCTGCAGTTCCAGCTCGGCGGGGTCTGCGGTTGCGTATCGGCGTGGAGGCGCTCCCTGACGCGCATCCCCCCCCACAGCATGGCGACAGGAGCCGCGGGGCCGCCCCGAGTGCCACCGGACACAGCCGGATCCAGGGAAGCCCGCGGGATCCCGTGATGGCGATGGAGCGCATGGGCTGGCTCAGCCGGCTGGCGCCGCGCACGGGCAGCGGGCAGCGGGCACCGCGCCACGCCAGCCCCCACGGCCCCGGCACCGCTGACCCCGAGACCTGTCTGATGGTGTTCCGGAACCACTGGGAGCAGGTGAGCCTGATCAGGGGGCGCGTTCCCGGCTCCAAGAACTGGATCCGAGACCCCTTCCCACCCGGCGCTTCCGGCTCTGCTCCCCTTTCCCAGCGCCTGGATCCGGATCTGAATCCTCTTCCCTCTCTGCTCCCCTTTCCCACCCCCCGATCCGGATCCCCTTTGCCCTCTGCTCCCCTTCCGCAGCGCCTGGATCCAGATCTGAATCCTCTTCCCTCTCTGCTCCCCTTTCCCAGCTTCTGGATCCGGATCTGGATCCCATTCCCACACATCACTTCCGCACTCTGCTCCCCTTTCCTGTCCTCCTGATCCGGATTCATTTCCGTCACCTGCCCCTTCTCTCTCCCCGCTCCTACCCATCCTGGATCCGGATCCTGTTCCCTCTCTGCTCCCCTTTTCATCTCTAGGATCCAGGTTCCTTTCTAGCACTCCTGTCTCCGCTCCCCTTTTCCGGATCCAGATTCCCTCTCTGCTACCCTTTCCCAGCGCCTGGATCCGGATTCACTTCCGTCACCCGTCCCTTCTCTTTCCCAGCTCCTCCCCATCCTGGATCCGGATCCCCTGCTCTTTCTGCTCCCCTTTCCCATCTCCTGGATCCCGATCCCCTTCCCACCCATCCGTTCCCTCTTTGCTCCCCTTTCCCATTCCCTGATCCGGATCCCCTTTCCCACCCCCCCAGATCCAGATCCCATTCTGTCTCTGCTCCCCTTTCCTGTCCCTCCTGGATCTGGATCCGGCTCCCTCTCTGCTCCCCTTTCGCACCCCCTGATCTGGATCCCCTTTCCCGCCCCCCTTGGATCCGGATCGGCTTTGGTCACGGCTCTCGCGTCTGGCAGGTGCTGTCGATCCTGGATCGCGGCGGCGCGGCGCGGGCGCCGGACGACCTGATCGCAGTGCGGAACCACTCGGTGCAGATGCTGCACCTGCTGGCGGAGGAGCGCCCGCGCGGGGACGGTGCCCGCGGGCCCATCCTGGACCTGGTGTGCGCCGAGAACGTTCTGGAGCGGCTGCTGAGCTGGCATGGCACGCGGGCGGGGACTTCCCGGAGGAGCGCCAGGCAGAGCAGCTCAAGCTCTTCGAGATGCTCCTGGGCCAAGCGCGCCAACCGGTGCTGCGCGAGGCGGCGGTGCGGGCGCCGCTGCTGCGGCTGCTGGCGCTGTGCCCGCGCCCGGCGTCGGCGCCGCTGGAGACGGGGCTGGTGCTGCTGCTCAACCAGCTCTGCGTGACGGTGGCCAAGGAGCCGCGCGCCCTCGAGCTGCTCTTCCCGCGCCCGACGGTGCCCGACGGCCCCACCGCGGTGCCCGGCAGCGCCCACGCCGACCTCCTCGTCTTCTCGCTCCTCGTGCCCTTCGTGCACCACGAGGGTGCCCGGGGGCAGCGGGCGCGCGATGCGCTGCTGCTGCTCCTCGCCATGGCGGCCGGCGACCGCTGCGCTTGCCCAGAGCATCGCCGACCACTCCCACTTCTGCCCGGTGCGTGCCCGCCTGCCTGGTGCGTGCCCCCCGTTCCCAGCATGTGCCCCCCGTTCCCAGCCCGTGCCCCCATTCCCAGTTCCCCCTCCCCGTTCCCAGTTCCTCTTTCTGTTCCATCCAAGCTCAGGTCCTGGTGGGGGCTCAGTGCCCCCTCCTGGGGTTCTGCTGGTGGCATCTCCCCCACCTTCTCTCCTGGTGCCCCCCTGGCTCTGGCAAAGCTCTGCCCAGGTCCTGGAGGTGCTTTGTGCCAACACCTCGATGGTGGCATCTCCCCCACCTTCTCTCCTGGTGCTCCCCTGGCTCTGGCTGTGCCAGTGGTGCTTTGTGCCAACACCTGGGTGGTGGCGTCTCCCTCACCACCTCCCCCGATGCTGCCCCGGCTCTGGTGACACCGCTGGGGGGTGGTGGTGGCCTCTCGCCCGCTGACATGCGGTGCCCCCGCAGGTGCTGGCGACGGGGCTGAGCGCGCTGTACTCGTCGCTGCCGCGGCGCCTGGAGGTGCCCGGGGACGAGTGGCACCGGCTGCGCCGCGAGGACTGGGCACGCGTCCCCGCGCTGGCGCGGTTCATGGACTCGCTTGACTTCTGCAACGCCGTCATCCAGGTCAGTGCCCCCTGACCCCTGCCTGACCCCTCACCCCTCGGGGACCTCTGACCCCTTGGTGACCTCTGACCCCAACCTCTGCCCAGTGCCCCCTGACCTCTCGGTGACTCCTGACCCTGTGGTGACCCCTGATCTCTGACCCCTGCCTGCTGACCCCTCGGTGACCCGTGACCCCTCACCTGTGGCCCCTCAGTCACCCCTGACCCCTTGGTGACCCCTCACCTCTTACCTCTGCCCGATGACCCCTTGGTGATCTCTGACCCCCTGGTGACCCCAGCCTCTGGCTCTGCCCAGTGACTCCTGACCCCTCAGTGACCCCTGCCCAGTGACCCCTGGCTGCCCCGTCTGCCCCTGACTGCCCGCTGGGTGCCCCCTCTGCCCCCTGGCTGACCCCCAGCTGACCCCTGGCTGCCCCCTCTGCCCATGGCTGACCCCTGGGTGCCCCTGCTGACTGTGATGACCCCTGGCTGCCCCCTGCCCCCTGGCTGCCCCTGGCTGACCGCTGGGTGCCCGCTGGGCGCTGCAGGTGGCTCACCCGGTGCTGCGGCGCCAGCTGGTGGATTTGGTGCACAACGGGTTCCTGGTGCCCGTGATGGGGCCGGCGCTGCACAAGGTGAGGGGGCCCCGGGGCGAGGGGTCCCCCGGATTCAGGATCCAGTGGGGCTCGGGGCCCCCCCTGATTCGGGACCCCTGGGCTTTGGGAGCCCCTGGATTTGGGACCCCTGGGCTTTGGCACCCCGGGGATTCAGGACCCCTGAGATTTGCACCCCGCTGGATTTGGGACCCCCTGGATTTGGGACCCCTGGCTTTTGGGACCCCCTGGATTTGGGACCCCCTGGATTTGGGATCTCACCCCCCACCCCCACCCCCAAAGTGGGCTTTGGGATCCGCTGGGATTCGCCCCCCACTGGATTTGGAACCCCTGGGCTTTGGGGCCCTTGGGATTTGGGACCCCCTGGGATTTGGGACCCCCTGGATTCGAGACCCTGGGATTTGGGACCCCCTGGGATTTGGGACCCCTGGGATTCAACCCCCGCGCTGGATTTGGGACCCGCCCCCTGGATTTCGGACCCCTGGATTTCGGACCCCCTGGATTTGGGACCCCCCGCTGGGCTTTGGGACCCCTGGATTCGACCCCCCCCGTTGGATTTGGGACCCCTGGATTTCGGACCCCTGGGCTTCGGGAGCCCTGGCCGTGCCCCGAGCGGTGCCCGTGCTGCGCCCGCAGTCGTCGCTGGAGGAGCTGCTGGCGAGCACCGCGTACCTCGAGCTCTTCGTGCGCAGCGCGAGCGAACCCGCCCTGCTGCGAACGTTCCTGCGCTTCGTCCTCCTGCACCGGCACGAGGGGCGCAGCCTGCTCGACACGCTGGTGGGGCGGCTGGGCGCCAGCTCGCGGGTGAGACCAGTACAGACCAGTGTCACCCCTACAGACCACTACAGACCGGTATAACTAGTACAGACCAGTATAGAACAGTATAACCAGTACAGACCAGTGCCCCAGCGCTCGACACGCTGGTGGGGCGGCTGGGCGCCAGCTCGCGGGTGAGACCAGTACAGACCAGTACAACCAGTACAGACCAGTACAGACCAATATAGAACAGTATAACCAGTACGGACCAGTGCCCCAGCGCGCGACACGCTGGTGGGGCGGCTGGGCACCAGCTTGTGGATGAGACCAGTACAGACCAGTATAACCAGTACAGACTAGTATAGACCAGTACAGACCAGTGCCCCAGCCCTCGGCACCCTGGTGGGGCCCATAGCTCTGCCCCCCATCCCCTGCCCCACATCCCTGCCCCCCAGCTTCTGCCCCCCACCCCCTGCCCCCCATCCCTGCCCCACAGCTGCCCCCCACTCCCTAACCCACGGCTGCCCCCCATCCCTGCCCCCCACCCCCTGTCCCCCATCCCTGCCCCCCAGCCCTGCCCCCCAGCCCTGTCCCCCACCCCCTGCCCCATGGTTGCCCCCCATCCCTGCCCCACCCCCTGCCCCCCATCCCTGTCCCCCACCCCCTGCCCCACGGCTGCCCCCCATCCCTGTCCCCCACCCCCTGCCCCCCATCGCTGCCCCCCATCCCTGCCTCACGGCTGCCCCCCATCCCTGTCCCCCACCCCCTGCCCCATGGTTGCCCCCCATCCCTGCCCCACGGTTGCCCCCCATCCCTGTCCCCCACCCCCTGCCCCCCATCCCTGCCCCACGGCTGCACCACGGCTGCCGCGCTGTCTCCTGCAGCTCTGCATGGTGTCGCTCAGCCTCTTCCGGACGCTGCTGGGGCTGCACTGCGAGGACGTGATGCTGCAGCTGGTGCTCAGGTACCGCCCCACCCCTGCCCCACACCTGTCCCCTGAGTGCCCCCTGTGCCACACCTGTACATAGGTACCCCTTAGCCCCAGGTACTCCCTGCCCCACCCTGTCCCCAGGTCCCCCCCTGCGCCACCGCTGCGCACACCTGTCTGCAGGTCCCCCCTGTCCTATCACTACCCACACCTGTCACCAGGTACCTGCTGCCCCCAGGTCCCATCTGCCCCACACCTGCCCCCAGGTGCCCCCCACCCCACCCCTGTACACACCTGTCCACAGGTACCTGCTGCCCTGCACTCACCTGATGCTGAGCCAGCGCCGCGCCGTGCGCGACCTCGACATCTACGGCCGCTCGGCTGCGCGGTTCCTGGCGCTGATCCCGCGCTGCTGCCGCGCCCCGAGCCCCCCACGGCCCCCCGGGAGCGACGACGAGCGCGACGCAGGTACCACCCCCAGCCCAGTCACCACCAGTACAGCCCAGTACAGAGCAGTCAGGACCAGTACAGACCAGTCAGCACCAGTTCAGCCCAAGCCAGCCCAGTTCGCCCATCCCAGTCCTTCCCAGTTCCCCTACCCCAGTTCCTGCCCCCATTCCCCCATCCTGTTCCCCCCATCTCCCAGTCCCTCTCAGTTCCCATCCCAGTCCATCCCATCCCAGTTCCCCTCCCCGTCCCAGTTCCCCCCTAGTTCCCCATCCCCACCCCCAGTCCCCATCGCAGTCTCCCCCGTCCCAGTTCCCCGTTCCCCCCCTCCCAGTTCCCCCCCCCTAGTTCTCTGTCCCCCCTCCCAGTCCCCAGCCCACTTTCCCCACAGCCCAGTCCATCCCAGTCCTTCCCAGTCCCGATCCCAGTCCATCCCAGTTCCCCCAGTTCCCCCCTTACTGCTCCCATTTCCCCCCCACAGCCCCTGGGAGCCCCCATGGGCCGGCGCCTGCGGTTCCTGCGCCAAAGCCGTCGACACCATCACGGCTCTCGCTCTTCCTGCGCCCAGCGTCACCATCGCCGCGCTCGCCGGGGTCCCCGCGCCGCAGCCCCGGGCACCGCAGCCCCGGGCACCGGGGGCCGCGCTGGGACGAGGTGGCCGAGCTGGACCGCAATTACCTGGAGTACCTGCGCGATGCGCGCCGTGGCGTTGAGCGCTGCGCCTGGGCCTGCCGCGTCTGGTCGGCGCCATACGACGGCGAGGACCCGCCCGACGCCAACACCGATGCCAACGGCGCGTCCGCCTCGCCCGCCCTGCGGACTAAGAAACGGGGCCTCCAGGAGGAGGCAGCGCGGGAGGTGCCCGCCATGGCAGCGGCGGCGCTGCCGCAGGACTCAGTGCTGCGCAACGGGGCAGCGCCCGCGGTGGCGGCGCCCGGCGGGGTGGACGTGGCCATCAAGAAGGTTCGGCGCAGCGGGCGCAGCAATGGCGCCGAGCGACGGGCGGTGGTGCAGAACGGGAACTCATCAAGTTGGGAGGTGACGCCATCGCTGGTGGCACCATCGGCAGCGCCGCCATCGCCATTGGTGCCGCCATCGCCATTGCCAACATCATCATCGCCATCAGTGGTGGCGCCATTACCAACATCACCATCTCCAATGGTTGCGTCACCATCAGTGGTGGCGCCATCGTCGCCATCGCCATTGGTGGTGCCACCATCACCGGTGGCCGCGGTGGACTCGCTGCTGGAGGAGCTCCTGGCCCGCGCGCCCACCGAGCCCAACGGCGCCGGCGTCACCATTGAGACCTTCACAGCGGAGCTGCAGCAGCTGGAGGCGGCCATGGCCAACGGTGCCGGCGCGGCCGAAGCGGCGCCGCCCGAGGAGGACGACGAGGACGATGATGACAACGAGGACGAGGACACCTTCTCCAGCTTCACCGCCGAGCCTGACTCCGCCGGCCCAGCACGGCCACCACTCGCCCCACTTGTGGCCACCTCGCCGCGGGTGGTGGGGCCACCGCCCGGGCAACCCTTCACAGGTGAGGCCACAGCGCGGGGGGGAGGACGGGACACACGGTGCTGGCGATGGCGGCGTCGCCAACGCTGGGTGCATGCGTTGCAGGGCCCTTCATCGCGGCGCTCTTCGGGAAACTGGAGAACCTCCCCCAGAACTCGCTCTACGTCAACTTCCTGCTGACCGGGCTGGTGGCCCAGTTGGCCTCCTACCCCCAGCCCCTCCTGCGCTCCTTCCTCCTCAACACCAACATGGTCTTCCAGCCCAGCGTCAAGTCCCTCCTCCAGGTACGGCGCCACGCGGCACGGGGACGCGACACGGCTGGGGTGGGGGCGGAGACCTGGAGGGTCAGGGATTCCCACCATGGACCCAGCGGAGCCACCGTGATGGGAGAATCATGGGGTTGTTGAGGTTGGAGACCTTCAAGGTTACGGAGTCCCACCATGATGCCAACCCTGTGACAACCACCATCAGGCAATTGTGGGGTTGTTGAGGTTGGAGACCCGGAGGATCATGGAGTCCCACCACGAACCCAAGTGCTCAACCACCGCGATGGGAGAATCGCGGGGTCATTGAGGTTGGAGACCTTCAAGGTTATGGAGTCCAACCGTGACCCAACACTACGACCACTGTGATCAGAGAACCGTGGAGTGGTTGAAGTCGAAGACCTTGGGGCTCATGGAGTCCCACCATGAACCCAACCCCAGCACCACCTGTGGTCCCCCCTGCCCCCCACCCGCCGGCTCTGGGTCAGCAGGACGGGACCCCCTCTCCGGACTGGACACGCCCAGGTCTCGGCGTCTCCTCCCGAGAGGCTCCAACCCCTCCTTGTCTCCGTGACCTGCCCTGGGCTCTCCAGAGGTTCCGACCAGTCTTGGGGTTGGAGGATCCCAAACATCTTCTCCAACCTCAACGACTCCACGGTTCCGTGAGCCCATCCTGGTCCATGAGGTTCTGCCAAGACTGAGACCTTTCCATGTTCCTTGGTTGGACTCCATGAGGTTCCTCCCCACCCAACGCCCCCCCCCATGGTCCCGTGTCCCCCCCCCCGACCCCTCGCGGTGTCCCCTCGTCCCCCCCAGGTCCTCGGCTCCGTCAAGAACAAGATCGAGAGCTTCGCGGCCACCCAGGAGGACTTCCCGGTGCTGCTCTTCAAGGCCAAGAAGTTCCTCATCGCCCGCGGGAAGCTCGACTGGACGGAGGCGGCGGGCACCGCGCCCGCCCTGCGGCGCACGGACACCCCGGGTGGGCACCGGGGGGCTTGAGGGGCTCCTGGGGGGCTTCCAGAAGGTTCTTCGGGGGGATCTCGAGGGGGGTGTCCAGAGGCTCCTGGGGGGCTCCTGGGGGTCCTCAAGTTGTCCCAGGGGTCTGGGAGGGGCTCCTGGGGGGCTTGGGGTGTCCGGGGTGGGGGGGGAGGGAGAGACTTTTTGAGGGGGGCTTGGGGGCTCTGTGGAATTCTGGGGGGGGGGAAACTGGGGGGGTCTGTGGGCTCTGGGAGGTGGGGGGGGCACTCGGGGGGGGCTTGAGGGTCTCTGTGGGTCTGGAGGGGTTTGGGGTTCTCTGGGGGGGTGCCAAGGGGGTGGTGTCGCTGTGGGTCGGGGGTCTCCAAGTGACCCCCCCATCCCATCGTATCCCCCCCCAGGGCGCAGCCGGAAGCCGTCTCTGGGGGAGCTGCTGCTGCTTCGGGGGGCTCAGAGCCCCCCCCCCCGCCCCCCCCCCTCGGCCGGGGGGACCCCCCTGCACCCCCCTCCGCGCCCCCCCCCCGCCCTGCGTGTGCGCAACGCGGTCTACGGCGCCGTCATCTTCTGCGAATTCCTCAAGGAGCTGGCAGCCATCGCCCAGGCCCACGCTGTCACCCCCCCCTTCCTTGGGGACCCCCCCGCCGAGTGAGACCCCCACACACCCCAAAACGACCCCCCCCCGCCACCAATGGCAGGCGGGGAGGGGTCCCACACCTCGCATTACGGGGAGGAGGGGGGTGCTCAAAGGATGGGGGGGGTGAGGAGGGGTCCCCACTGCACCCCCAGATCCTAAACCCCCCCCGCATCCCAAAACTATCCCCCCCACACCATGGCAGGTGGGTGGGGGTCCCACACCCCACTTTGGGGGGAGGAACAGAGATCTGGGGGGGCTGGGGAGGGGTCTTTGGAGTTTTGGGGTCTCTGTGGGTTTGGGGGGGAGCAGTGGGGACACCCCCCATCAGCCCCCCCCTCCCCAATGCAATGGGACCCCTTCCCCCCCAACCCCCCCTAATTTATTGCCAGGCACGGCCGAGCCCCCCCAGGCAGGACCTGGGGTGGGGGGGGGCAGAACTGGGGGAGGGGGGGGGCTGAGAGCACCCACAAATAAAGAGAGAGGAACAAACTGGGGGTGCTGGACTCATCCCAGTGCTTGGACTGGTGGGACTCGTGTTCATACTGGTGCCACAACTGGTCCCAGTGCCTGCACTGGTGCCACAGGCCCTGCCCATACTGGTTTCACTGGTGGTGTCACAGCTGGTACTGGTGCCACTGGTGCCCAGGCTGGGATCTCGAGGACCCCCTGGGTTCTCCCGAGGCCACGCTGGGATCCCAGGGCACCCGCTGTCCCCATCCCCCCCCCCAGTCCCGACCCCTCGGGGTCTCCCCGTGGCGACGGTGGCACCCCAGGACCACAAGGGCGGTTCCGGTGTCTCCCAAGCTTTATTGGGCACGGGGGGCGCTGGTTGGTACCGGTTGGCCCTGGTTGGTACCGGTTGGTCCTGGTTGGCACCGGTTGGCCCGGGTCCATCCTGGGGGCGCGGTCCCGGCAGGCTCAGAACTTCTGGAATTGTTTCTTGGTGCCAGCGGCCTTGGTCACCTTGAGGACGTTGAACCTCACGGTTTTGCTGAGGGGGCGGCACTCACCCACCGTCACGATGTCCCCAATCTGCACATCCCTGCGCGGGCACACAGGCACGCGGGCACAACCCCCTCAGTGCCAGCGCCAACACCAACATCAACGCGCCAACACCAACACACAAACGCCAACGCGCCAAGGCCAACGCCAGGCCAATGCCCACCCTCCCCAGTTAGAACTGGGGGCCCTCCCCATCCCAGTTTGCTCCCCTCAACTGGGACCCCCCTCCGATCCCAGTTCCCCATCCCAGTGCCCCCAGTTTGTGCCCGTGCCCGGTTCAGGAGGTGCCACTGGCGGTGTCGGCAGCGCCCGGGGGCTCCGCAGACCATCGTGAGATCAGACATCATCACCAGGAACGGGGCCTCCCAGCACCCCCAGTTCATTCCCAGTTGGCTCCCAGTGCCCCCAGTTGGCTCCCAGTTCCCTCCCAGCGCCCCAGTCCCACCTGAAGCAGGGCGAGAGGTGCACAGACATGTTCTTGTGCCGCTTCTCGAAGCGGTTGTACTTGCGGATGTAGTGCAGGTAATCCCGACGGATCACGATCGTCCGCTGCATCTTCATCTTGGTCACCACGCCTGGGGACAACGGCGGCGTCAGGGACAGGGACGTCGGGGCTGGACAAGGTCTTGGTGACCACGGAACCCAACCCCGAACCCAACGGAGCCACCGGGATCGGAGAATCGTGGAGTGGGGGAGGTTGGAGGCCTTCACGGCCACGGAATCCAACCCCGAACCCAACGGAGCCACCACGGATGGGGGAACCTCGGAGTGGGAGCTTGGAGAGCATCCCCAAGAGCACAGAGCCACCCAGGGGGTCCCTCCCGGGGGTCCCTCGGGTCGGGGGTCCCGGAGCGAAGCATCAGCAGAGCCACAAGGGCAAGGTCGTCAGAGCAGGGGCTCAGGAGACCATCGTGAGACACCAACATCACCTGCTGCTCCGGGGGGGGCTCACCTGAGAGGAAGGGACTCATCTGGGGGCAGGATGGGCTCACCTGGGGGCTCACCTAAGAGGAAGGGACTCACCTGAGGGCTCACCTGGGGCAGGCTGGGCTCACCTGAGAGGATGCGGCCGCGGATGGAGACGTTGCCGGTGAAGGGACACTTCTTGTCGATGTAGGTGCCCTCGATGGCCTGCGGGGAGGGGACAGGGGAGCAGGTGAGGGCAGGTGGGGGTGGGCGCCGCTGCCACACCTGGGGCGTACCTGGCCAAGGGCAGTGGCCGCCGCACCTCCTTGGGGGTTTTGAAGCCGAGGCCGATGTTGCGGTAGTAGCGCGGGAGCTTCTCCTTCCCGCCCTCGCCCAGCAGCGCCCGCTTCTTGTTCTGGAAGATCGTCGGCTGCTTCTGGAACGCCCGCTCCGTCTGGGGAACAGCAACGCGTCACCACAGCCACCGGGGCCACCAAGGGCACCATGGCCACCACAGCCACCGGGAGCTGGGACCACCAACAGCACCTGTGCCACCAGAAGCACCAAGGCCACCTGGGCCATTGAGGCTACTGGGGCCACCAGGTGCACCTGGGCCATTGAGGCCACCAGGAGCAACACAGTCACCAGGGACATTGGGGCCACCAACATCACCTGGGCCATCCAGGTCACTGAGGCCACCAGGGCCATTGTGGCCACCACCATCATCTGGGCCACCAGGAGCAACAGGGCCACCAACATGACCAGGGCCACCAGGAGCACCTGGGTGACTGTAGCCACCAACGTCACCTGGGCCACCACAATTATGGGGGCCACCTGGATTACTGGGACCACCACAGTCACTGGGAACATCGGGAACATCAGGGCCACCAGGGCCACTGAGAACACTGGGGTGACCGTGGCCACCAGGAGGACCACTGGGGCCACCAACAGCACCAGGACCTTTGCGGCCACCAGGGCCACCAACATCACCTGGGCCACCAGGACTACCTGGGGCGCCCCAGTCCCCAGGGGCTGGGGTGCCCTGGGGGCCTCCTGAGATGTCCAGGGGGGCCTGGGGGTCCCCGTGCTCTGGGGGGGGGGGGGGTCTCTATGATTGGGGGGGTCCCCGTGACCTGGGGGTGTTCTTGGGTTGCCCTGAGGGGGCTCCTGGGGGTCCCAGGAGATCTTGGGGGGCTCCTCGGTGGTCCCTCAGGATCGAGGGGGTCCCGGGGTCTCCGGGAGGGGTCCCAGTAGGTCTGGGGGTGTCAAGGGGGGCTCCCAGAGGCTCCGGGGGGGGGGTCTTGGGGAGGGGCGTGTCCGGGGGGGCCTGGGAGGGGTCCCTGAGGGGCTGGGGGGGTCCAAGGGGGGGGTCCCTGTGATCTGGGGGTTCCCCGTGCCGTGGGGGGGGGGTCCCGGTGCCAGGGGGGGGTCTCTATGATCTCGGGGGGGGGGGGGGGTCCCGTGCCGTGAGGGGGGGTCCCTGTGATCTGGGGAGTCCCCGCGCCGTGGGGGGGGGTCCCGGTGCCGGGGGGGGGGTCCTCTATGATCTCGGGGGGGGTCCCGGTGCCGTGAGGGGGGGGTCCCTGTGATCTGGGGAGTCCCCGTGCCGTGAGGGGGGTCCCGGTGCCGGGGGGGGGGTCCTGGTGCCGGGGGGGGGGTGTCTCTCCCCCCGCCCCGCGCGCCCCCACCTGCGTGTCCGCCATCTTGGAACCGAAAGGAAGCGCCGCGCGCGCGGCCGCGCTAATGGCGGCTCCGGAGCGGAAGTGACCTCACGGGAGGCGGGACTTCCGGCCCCGCCCCAAAGGCCTGAGGCGAAGGGGGGTTCTGGGCGGCCCAGTGCTCCCAGTACAGACCAGTACAGACCAGTACGGACCAGTACAAACCAGTACGGACCAGTACAGACCAGTGCCCCCAGTGCTCCCAGTATGGACCAGTACAAACCAGTGCCCCCAGCGCTCCCAGTATGGACCAGTACAAACCAGTATGGACCAGTACAAACCAGTGCTCCCAGTACAGAACAGTACAAACCAGTATAACCCAGTGCTCCCAGTACACACCAGTCCAAAGCAGTGCCCCTGGTGCCCCCGGTGCCCCCAGTGCTCCCAGTACAGACCAGTCCAAAGTGGTGCCCCCCGTGCCCCCGATGCCCCCAGTGCTCCCAGTACAGACCAGTCCAAAGCGGTGCCCCCAGTGCCCCCAGTGCTCCCAGTACAGACCAGTCTAAAGCGATGCCCCCGGTGCCCCCAGTGCTCCCAGTACACACCAGTCTAAAGCGATGCCCCCGGTGCCCCCAGTGCTCCCAGTACACACCAGTCCAAGGCGGTGCCCCCGGTGCCCCCAATGCTCCCAGTACAGACCAGTCCAAAGCGGTGCCCCCGGTGCCCCCAATGCTCCCAGTACACACCAGTCCAAGGCGGTGCCCCCGGTGCCCCCAATGCTCCCAGTACACACCAGTCCAAGGCGGTGCCCCCGGTGCCCCCGGTGCTCCCAGTACACACCAGTCCAAAGCGGTGCCCCCGGTGCTCCCAGTACACACCAGTCCAAAGCGGTGCCCCCGGTGCCCCTGGGCTCAGGTTCCCCCGGGTTCTCGTTGCCAGGATTCGGCGCCGCAGTCGCCGCGAAGGCAGAGCGAGAGCGGAGCGAGCGGAGCGAGGGGAGCGGGGCCGCGACTGGGATCGGCATCGGCTCTGGGACCGGGATCGGGTTTGGGATCCAGTTTGGGTTGGGAACTGGGGGTGGGGGTTGGGTTCGGATTCGGGTTTGGGATCGGGATCAGGATCGGGGGCTGAGGGGGGGGGCGGGATTAGATTTGGGGTTGGGATCGGGTGCTGGGTTGGGGTTGGGATTGGGTTTGGGACCGAGATTGGGTTCGGAATCAGGTACCGGGACCGGGATTGGGTTCGGAATCGGGTGCCGGGTTGGGGAGCCTGGGTCAGGTCTGGGATCGAGTCTGGGATCGGGTGTCGGGATCGGGGGTTGGGTTTGGGTGCCAAGCGTGGGATCTGGGATCAGGTCTGGGATCGGCTCAGGATGCCGTGGCCACGCAGATCCGGATCCAGCGCCGCCGGCAGCGAGAGGTGAGCGCGGGCGATCCCGGTGCCTGGGGATCCACTCACTCGATCGGGGGGAGGGTGGATCCCGGGTGTGCCCAGAGCCAGGGCTGGCAGCGGGATCTGCGTTCAGGGCTGGCGTTCGAGCCGGAATCGGGTCCGGGCACTGGGGATCCGGTGCCAGGATTGGGGGCTGGGATCGGGTCCGGGCGTTGGGGATCCGGTGCCAGGATTGGGGGGCCGGGATCGGGCCCGGGCGTTGGGAATCCGATGCCAGGATTGGGGGCCGGGATCGGGGCCGGGCGTTGGGGATCCGGTGCCAGGATTGGGGGGCCGGGATCGGGTCCGGGCATTGGGAATCCGATGCCAGGATTGGGGGGGCCGGGATCGGGGTCCGGGCATTGGGAATCCGATGCCAGGATTGGGGGCCGGGATCGGGGCCGAGCGTTGGGGATCCGGTGCCAGGATTGGGGGCCGGGATCAGGCCCGGGATCGAGTGGGGGACCGGGGCGGTGGATTCAGGGTTGGGCTCGGGGTCGGGGTTGGGTTGGGGTTGGGTCAGGGTTGGGGTTGGGGTTGGGGTTGGAGATTGGGGTCGGGGTCGGGGTCGTGTTGGAGTTGGGTCGGGGTTGGTGGTCGGGGTTGGGTCGGGGCTGGGTTGGGGTTGGGTCGGGGGTTGGGGTTGGGTTGGGTTGGGGTCGGGGTTGGGTTGAGGTCGGGGTCAGGGTCGGGGATGGGTCGGGGTCGGGGTCGGGTTGGGTCGGGGTCGGGGTTGGGGTTGGGGTTGGGTTGGGGTCAGGGTTGGGTCGGGGTTGGGGTTGGGTTGGGGTCGGGGTCAGGGTCGGGGTTGGGGTTGGGTTGGGGTTGGGTTGGTGTCGGGGTTGGGGTTTGGGTTGGGTTGGGGTCAGGGTTGGGTTGGGGTTGGGGTTGGGGTTGGGTTGGGGTTGGGGTTGGGTCGGGGTCGGGGTTGGGGTTGGGGTTGGGTTGGGGTCAGGGTTGGGTCGGGGTTGGGGTTGGGGTTGGGTTTGGGGTCGGGGTCAGGGTCGGGGTTGGGGTTGGGTTGGGTCGGGGTCGGGGTCGGGGTCGGGGTCGGGGTCGGGGTTGGGGTGGGGTCGGGGTTGGGGTCGGGGTTGGGTCGGGGTCGGGGTCGGGGTCGAGGTTGGGGTTGGGGTCGGGGTTGGGGTCGGGGTTGGGGTTGGGTTGGGGTTGGGGTCGGGGTTGGGGTCGGGGTTGGGGTTGGGATTGGGATCGGGGTTGGGGTTGGGGTTGGGGTCGGGGTCGGGGGTCGGGGTTGGGATTGGGGTTGGGATCGGGGTTGGGGTTGGGGTTGGGGTCGGGGTCGGGGTCGGGGTTGGGATCGGGGTTGGGATCGGGGTCAGGGTTGGGATCGGGGTTGGGATCGGGGTTGGGGCTGGGGTTGAGGTTGGGGGTTGGGGTCGGGGTCCCACTCTGGGTTCGGGGGGGGGGGGGGGGGGCACTGTGGGCGCTCTGAGGGTGAAGTTGGGTTGGGATCAGGGTGGGGGTTGGGTGGGGGTGGGGGTGTGGGTGCCATCCTGGGGGTCCCAGTGTCCCCCTCTCCTCCCTCATGGCAGGGGGGGTCACTGGGTGCTGGACCCGGGGGGTTCAGGGTGCGCGTGGGGGCTCGGCCTGGGGGCGCTGCCCACGCTCTACAACCTCCTCAGCCTCAGCTGCAGGTGGGCACGGCGGGCACTGGGGGCACAGCGGGCACGGAGGGCACTGGGGGCACGGAGGGCAAGGGGGAACACTGGGGGAAGTGGGGGGGCACTGGGGGCACTGGAAGCACTGGGGGGCACAGGGGGCACTGGGAGGGGTGGTGGGGTATGGAGGGGGCCCTGGGGGGACACTGACGGTACTGGGGGAGTTGGGAGGGGCCCTGGGGGCACTAGGGGAGCACTGGGCAGGCACTGGGAGGGGGGCAGGGGCCACTGGGGGGTACTGGTAGGGGCAGTGGGGGGGGCAGTGCTGATCCCGGTGCCCACGGGTGCCCAGGCTGGCGCTGCCGGGGGCACAGGAGCAGCTCGGGGGCCTCTGGCGAACGCTCGATGCCATCAGTGATGCCGGCTACGTGGGCGACAGCGGCCTGCGGGCACACACGGGTGGGCACTGCGCAGGCACACGCTCTGACAGGCTAAGAACACGCTCTGACACACCAGGAGCCTCCCCAAGGGGGGTACCCCCTGGCATTGACCCCTGACCCCTCCTGAGTGCCCCCCACCCCATGGGTGCCATCCTGCCCCCTCTTTACCCCCCCCCCAGGAGTCCCACCCTGCCCCCTCCATAGATACCCCCGCTTTGCCCCCCCAGATGCTCCCTCCATGGTCCCCCCCCCAGATGCCCCCTTGCCCCCTCAGGTTTCCTGGATTGGGGGGCTCCTGGTCTATGACCTTGCCCACGTCCCCCACGGGCACCTCCTGTGCCCCCCATAGATGCCCCCCCCAGATGCCCCCCCATAGATACCCCCCCCATGGTTTCCCCTGCCCCCAGATGCCCCCCTTGCTCCCCCCCAGGTTTTCTGGGTTGGGGGACTCCTGGTCTGTGACCTTGCCCGCATCCCCCATGGGCACCTCCTGTGCCCCCCATAGATGCCCCCCCAGATGCCCCTGTTGCCCCCCCAGCTTTCCTGGAGGGGGGGCTGCTGGTGCGCGACCTCGCCCGCGTGCGCCGCCGCTATTTGCTCTCGGCGTCCTTCGCGCTGGACGTGGCGTCGCTGCTGCCCCTGGAGCTGGTGGCGAGCCCTCGGTGCCCTTGGGGCGCGCCAACCGCTGCCTGCGCGCCCCCCGCCTCCTCCGCGCCCTCGACCTCTGGGAGACGCGGGCGCCGCGCCCCAACGCCCCTCCGCGCCGCCAAGCTCCTCCTCTACGTCTTCGCCACCATCCACGGCCTCGCCTGCGCCTACTTCGCCCTCTCCGCCCACATCGGCCTCGGCACCGACCCCTGGGTTTGCCCCAACGCCACCCGCGCCGGCTTCGCCCGCCCCCCTGCGCCAGTACCTGCACAGCCTCTACTTCGCCACCCTCATCCTCGCCACCGTGGGCGACACCCCCGAGCCCCGGCGCCACGAGGAGTTCCTCTTCCTCACCCTCGGGTACCTCCTGGCCGTCTTGGGCTTCGCCACCATCACCGGCAGCATCAGGTGCGCCAGGGGTCGGGCTTCCGGGGGGCGGGGGGGGTGGGAGGGTCCTCCAAGGTCATGGAATCATCCGATGGGTTGGGTTGGGTTGAGTTGGAAGGGTCCTTCAAGGTCATGGAATCATTGGATGGGTTGGGTCCTCAAAGACCATAGGATCATGGAATGGTTGAGTTGGGAGGGTCCTTCGAGGTCATGGAATCATGGAATGATGGAATCTTGGGGTTGAGTTGGGTTGGGAAGGTCCTCAAAGAGCATAGAAACATGGTTTGGTTGGGTTGGATTGGGAAGGTCCGCTCAGGTCATAAGGGGACTGATGGAATCTTGGGGTTTGGGTTGGGATCATGAGTTGGGTTGGGATTTGTTGAGTTGGAAGGGTCCTTCAAGGTCATGGAATCATGGGTTGGGTTGGGTTGGGAGGGACCTCGGAGAACACAGAATCGTGGATCGGGAACGGTTGAGTTGGAAGGGTCTTTGAAGATCATGGAATGATGGAGGGGTCCAAGGCCAGGATGGGTGGGGCTTGGATCCAGTGGGAGAGTCTCTGCCCATGGAACTGGATGGGCCTGGAGGCCCCTTCCAACCCAACCTGACCCTTGACCCCAAGACCTTCAAGATCCCAACCCAACGCATCCCATCCCATGACCCCATGGCCTTTATGATCCCGTCCAACCCCAACCCAATCGATCCCATGACCCCAAGACCTTCAAGGCCCCTCCCAACCCAACCCATTCCATGACCCCATGGCCTTTAAGATCCCATCCAACCCAAACCATCCCATGATTCCATGATGCCGTGACCTTTGAGGCCCCTCCCACCCCGTCATCCCATGACCCTGTGACCTCTGAGGTCCCTCCTACCCAACCCACGACCTTGGAGGCCCCTCCCAACCCCCCCCCCTCCTGCCGCCTCCCCCAGCTCCGTCATCTCCAACCTCAACGCCGCCGACGCCGCCTTCTACCCGGACCCGGAGCCGGTTCGGCGCTACCTGCGCTCACAGGGTGCGTGCGAGCGGCTGGCGCGGCGCGTGGCCTCCTGGCACCACCACCTGCGGGCGCAGCGCAAGCTGCCGGCGGAGCGGGCGGTCCTGGGCCACCTGCCCTTGGCGCTGCGGGCGCAGGTGGCGGCCGCCGTGCACCTGCCGGCGCTGCGGCGCGTGGGAGCTCTTCGGCGGGTGGGAGCGGGGGGGTCCTGCAGCAGCTGGTGCTGCGCCCTGCGCCCGCAGACCTTCGCGCCCGGCGACTTCGTGTGCCGGCGCGGTGACGTCGGCCGCGAGATGTTCTTCATCCGCGAGGGACGCTTGGCCGTGGTGGCCGAGGACGGCGTCACCCCGCCTCGCCCTGCTGGGCCCGGGGCTCTACTTCGGCGAGATCAGCCTCATCGACATCAAAGGCGAGCGGGCACCGCGGGCACCGCAGGACCCCACCCTGGCACACCCAGCCCCCGCCATGGCGCCCACAGCCCCATCATAGACCCCTGACCCCATGGTGGCCCCTTGACCTCACTGTAGACCTGTGACCCCATGGAGATCCCATGACATCACGGTGACCCCATGACCCCATGATGACCCCATTGACGGCCCAAATGACCCCATGGTGACCCCATGATGACCCCATGGTCCCGCACTGACCCCGCTGACCCCGTGCTGACCCCATGCCCTGTGCTGACCCCGTGCCCCGCGCTGATCCCGATGACCCCATGCTGATCCCGATGACCCCGTGCTGACCCCGTGCTGACCCCAATGACCCCACGCTGCCCCCGTGTCCCATGCTTGACCCCAATGACCCCAACGACCCCGCGCTGACCCCGTGCCTCGTGCTGACCCCAATGACCCCGTGCTGACCCCACACTGACCCCGCGCTGACCCCGTGCTGACTCCGATGACCCCGTGCTGACCCCAATGACCCCCACGCTGCCCCCGTGTCCCATGCTGACCCCAATGACCCCGATGACCCCCGCGCTGACCCCGTGCCCCGTGCTGACCCCAATGACCCCGTGCTGACCCCACGCTGACCCCGCGCTGACCCCGCGCTGACTCCAATGACCCCGCGCTGACCCCGTGCCCCGTGCTGCCCCCGTGCCCCGTGCTGACCCCGATGACCCTGTGCCCCCACGCTGCCCCCATGCCCCGTGCTGACCTCACGCGCCCTCCGCAGGGAACACGTCCGGCAGTCGCCGCACGGCGTCCGTCCGCAGCCTGGGCTACTCCGACCTCTTCGTCCTGGCCAAGGAGGACCTGGCCGAGGTGTTGGCCGAGTTCCCGGCCGCCCGCGCCGCCATGGCGGCCAAGGGGCGGGCGCTGCTGCTGCGCGGGGGCCTCCTGGACGCGGGCGCCGAGGCGGCGGCGGGCGAGGCCGAGCGGCGGGCGCGGGGGCTGCAGGAGGCTCTCGGGGGGCTGCGGGCGCAGGTGGTGCGGGCGCTGGCGCAGGCGGAGGCCGACGCGCTGTGGCTGCGGCTGCGGTTGCGGCGCCTCGAGCGACGCCAACGGCGACAGCGGGCACGGGGTACGGGGGCAGTGGGCAGGGGTTCGGGGTCCCCCGGGTGCTGAGGGGTGGGGACAGCAGTGACAGCCTCGTAACCGTGACAACCGTTGCTAGGGAACAGTGACACCCGTTGCTAAGCACCAGTGAGTTGTTCATGAGTCGGGACCGTGACCGGGACGGGATCGGGATCGGGATCGGGATCGGGATTGGAATGGGATTGGGATTGGGATGGGGATTGGATTGGGATTGGGATTGGGATTGGGATTGGGATTGGGATTGGATTTGGATTGGGA